>JAZHRO010000014.1:150462500-150899395 GCA_037157565.1 Thalassia testudinum | reverse complement strand
GAAGAGAAGAAGAAGAAGCCAAATTTCCTCCTCTCTCTATTTCTCTCTCTCTTTACCTTTATTTTTTTTGTAATAGAAACTGTATGCCTCTAGAATACGACTTGCTCCCTGAGTTCGACCTCGGGAGAACTGTATTTTCCGAGTAACAAATATTAGCAAATGATGGCAATAACTATCTGTACTACAACGACTTAAGAAAAGCTAGTTGCTGCCACCGTTTCGCCACCTGCACACACACAAAAAAATCAAATAACAGGGCAACAACCCAATAAATGCCCTCCACATTCTGTGTGCACTATAGCATCCTAGACCTAATTAAAACTTGTAGCAACTTGACCCCTAAGGCTTTATCAACTTAGGCTTGCTATTTAGGTCTTAAGTTTTCTTTAGTTAGTACCAATTCTGTCATCTGTATCTGGTGTTCAGGCTGAGGGGCCGTGTCAAACGACCAGGCGCGGGTTTGTACAAGCACCTGGGGTTTTCCCTGGGAAACGTTTGGGCCCAAACCTCCCCTTAAGAAACTTGGCTAGATTTGTTGATAGAACGGGTATTCACTATTGACTACTTATTTCCTATATAGACCAAGTCTTAGGTTATTATTAGGGAGTCACATTTAAGTTAGGTCTAGTTTTATTTGTTTGAATTGCACACTTTCTCTCATCTCTTTCTCTTCTCCTCCCCTCCCGTTCTTCCATTTTATGCACGGGCGACGGTCTCAAAATCCGCACTTGGAAGGACCATTTGATTTCGCCCCCCACGCAAAAAGACCACTTTTTCTGTCTTCCTCTCCTGAAAAAATGGAAACACAACAAAATAGGTCCACTAACCCTTCCACGTCCACCTCTAACCCCACCACTAACCCTAATTCTAACCCTTCCACCCAAAACCCAACCACCAGTAACTTCCCACACTTGGAGCTCCCTAATCTTGAGTTGCCCACACACAACATCAAGACCCCCTACCTGATCTTTTAAAATTGATGGCCAATCAGATTAATGAATTAAATTCCAATCAACAAACATTGACTAGGAACATCCAAAACCTAGCCAATCCAAGGCCAAACCCACCACCCCGTCAGCAGCCTGTTGTTCCTCTAAAAGATTTCTTTGATCCGTCTTATTATGAGGAGCGACCAGGGGTGGTCATACCGGAGGAGGACTTTGAGATCAAGCCTGCGGTCCTGAACCTAATTAAACACTTTCATGGCCTTCCTAGGGAAGACCCTTTCAGCCACCTTGAAGAGCTAACTCTTCTTGCACAGACAACCCGTTCCCGAAATGTGCAAGAAGACATATGGCTGATGCGGCTTTTTCCATTATCTCTTAAAGATAAGGCCACTTATTGGTTCAGGACCATTGGCCGACCCATCACAACATGGCCTCAACTCAAGAGTGCCTTCCTCAAGAAATTCTTTCCCATAGGTCGTACAAATTCCTTACGAAGATCTATTACGACCTTTCACCAAAAATCTGGTGAAACTTTCCATGATTCTTGGGAAAGATTTCAAGACCTTTTAAGAAGTTGCCTGCACCATGAGATTCCTTTATGGCAGCTCGTGCAAATCTTCTATCATGGATTAGAAGATCAAATCTGACATTTTGTCGACGCCTCGTGTGGCGGCAACTTTTTAAATAAAGATGCAGAAAGTGCCTATGACCTGTTCGAAGAAATGAGTGAAAACTCATTTAATCAAGCTTCCATGAACACATTTTGCAGAACCCAAAACCCGCAGTTCGGTGTTCATGAAATAGGCACTCAATCTATCCCGGTCACCCAAGACGATCTTCAATTGATCGCTCAGAAACTCGACCAGATGCATATTAATCAGAAAAAAATTGAGGAAAGAGTCGCCACATCAACTCAAGCTCCACACCCACATTTAGCCCAACCTAACTTTCCACGAAGAGAAAATTTGCACAATCTCAACACTACCCCTGCTGATTATTCTGAGGTTGCCCATGATTCACTGGGGAATTACAACTATCCAGATCTTAACCCCACTGAAAATATTTCTGCCATCCAGGAGCCCTTTAAAAATTCTTCCAATTGGAAAAATTACCCGAACTACTCCTGGAATAATCAAGTTTCCTCCCAACCATATCATTTTAATGGGTATGGTCGAATCCAAACTTCCATCCTGGGCCATCCCAACAAGATATCAATGCCCAGATGCTGCGAACCCTGCAGGATATGCAAACAAAAATGACGGAAGTAACCTGCAACATCACAAATCTGAACAATCAGATTGGGGTTACTCCCACGCAAAGACCTGTAGGACATCTTCCGTCCCAACCCATACCCAACCCTAATCACCAAGGAAACCATTATATGGGCAGAAATCCACATTATCCAAATCAGCCTCCTCCTAATCCACCACCCCAACAGCCGCCCAGGTTTTTGCAATCACAGGCCCCCCCACCTCCTCTAAATAATAATCCGACTGCACATGCAGTTACTTTAAGGAGTGGGAAAACCACCACTGACCCCGGGCCATCACACGAACCTAGTAAGATACCTGTGCAAATTGACTCCCCACCTCCCCATCAGGAAGAAAAAGAAAAACAAAAATTTCAAGACAAGATTCCTGTCCCTTTCCCACAAGCTCTCTACCCCACCACCAACAAAAAAAATAAATCTGAGCCCACTACAGAAGAACTCATGGAGCTATTTGGGCAAGTTCATATCAATATTCCTCTCCTAGATGCCATCAAATATATACTTGCCTATGCTAAATTTTTGAAGGAGATTTGTACTCCTAAAAGGCAGGCTAAAAATTTAGGACAGGTGCACCTTTCGGAGATAGTAAGCTCTGTCATACAGAGTAAGCTGCCTCCTAAGATGAAAGATCCGGGGGCACCTTTAATTTCTGTAATTATTGATGACACTACATTTAATCGCGCCCTCCTTGATCTTGGTGCCTCAGTTAATATTATTCCCACAAGTTTATTCGAAGAATTTCAGATCGGTGAATTAAAACCCGTTGAGGTTACCCTGCAATTAGCCGACCGATCTACAATCAAACCTCGTGGGATTGTCGAGGATGTTTTAGTCAAGGTCCAGAATTGTGTCTTCCCTGCAGACTTTCTGGTTCTTGACATTGAGGCACCTGAATCATTATTGGACTCCCCAATAATACTTGGACGCTCCTTTTTGGCCACTGCAAAGGCAAATATCAATTGCCACACAGGCAAATATCACTTTAGATATTTTTAAATCCTCCAGGAGATTCCATGATGATAACTTCTTTGAGGACTCAGATACTGAAATTTCCAATATGGTGGAGGAGACAATGTTAATAGATACCCTTACCGATCACAATTTTTTTGAGGACTATGATTCAGACTCAGTGGTCGGTGAAATCTGTGATCCGGAAACTTGTCTTGACTCCAAATGTATTCCTGATACCCCCCCTAACCCACCCACTATTCACGCACCTAATTTTTCCACACTAACTCTCCATTCCTTCCCCGACCCCTTTCTTACGGACCTGCCACCAACCCCACCCGAGTTTGGCACCCAACCTGAATTAAAACCATGGCCAGACTTGGGCCACACTTATCAATTTCCATCTCACTTTGATCCCAATATTATTTCTAATCAATTTTCTAGGGATCTAGACGAAGACACCTTTTTTGCGGGCATCCAAGTGTCAAATTATTTACATGATTTTCCATCTTCTGTGCATACCTTCACGTCTGGTTGAATGGAGTAAAAGATAGCACTGGATGGGAGGTAAACCATCATTTTTTCTTGCTTTCCTTTTTTCTTCTTTTTCCAGGTTTTATTCATCCTAAATCCGACCGTTCTTCACTAAGGTGATCCCTTTTCCCTCCTAATGCATGAGGACATGGCATATCTTAAGCATAGGGGGGTGTTTTTAAATTTTACGATCGATTTAGGATTTTCAAAATCTAAAAACATGCATTTTTGTTTAATTTATTTCCTGCTTGCGTACCTAAAAAATAAAAAATAAAAATAAAAAATAAAAAAAATAAAAATAAAAATGTTCAAAACTATTTGAGGAAAAATTTTGAAATCGGGACTAAGGTCGAAAAATTCACTTTTGGTACAATAGGATTTAATCTTTAACAAACTAAGGATGAGGATATGGATCTGATCATTAGAATTTCAGGGTCTATTTTAGACTAGATCAGATATCCTTCTATAAAATTCCACCTGAACTCATGATGGTTCAGGTGACTTGATCCTATTTTGTAATATGGAAATTATTTGACTTAGCCTCTGATTCAAAAACTTGCATGTTTTGAGAAACTTCTTGTGTCACTCTTCACACACAAGCCAACACTTAAAAATAACTAAAAATTTGAAAAACTCCCTTGTTTGGACTTAGTAAAAGTCTGAAACAGATCATTGGTTTGAGTTCCCACCGTTGAGGAGGAAAATGCCTCCTTTGAGGATGCGATGTCAACATGTTACCCCCTCGACGTTGCTCCATATCTATATTTCATATCTTTAGATGGAGCATTTTAGCGCATTTTAGCAGCTCAAGTGTCTTAGACGGTGCTCTACCTATAGTGTCGGAGCAAGAGCTTGAGTTTGCTTGGAGCGCCCCTTTTCATCGCATCGTGTTTTGGGGTTGTGAGCTCCTGGGTGGTGTCTTGGACAGTGCTATCTCGAAGTACTGGCGCCAGAGCCCCCTCGAGGAATGGTAACGGGAATGATGATCCCGACACATCTGTTGTAAGACAAAGCTAAAAATAAGCATGGGGGAAAAAAAAAAAAATATATATATATAATAATAATAATACATCCTTATAAATGTTGGCTTTTCACAATCATAGACACAAGGTTTTAAAGGATTTTGCAAGTTGAGAATCAGATTCATGAGCCAAAAAAATCCTAAAAACAAACATTTCAAGTCATCTGAATTAACAAGGGGTTAATTTGAGAATTTTTTGGAGGATATATTGATCCCGTTCTATCTAATGGTTGAATCCAAAAACAAATCCCGATGTTTATCTTTAACAAATCCCGTACCTCCAGTATTTTAATCTACTAAGGTCCATTAATTTCTTTTTCTCCTCAAAAGTCGAAAAAATTAGATTTCCCAAAAATTTCGTTTTATGTTTTGCTAAGAGACTAGCAAAAGATAAGCATGAGGGTGTGATAAACGCTAGTTTATCATCATTCTTATGCATTAAAACAAACCTAGCTCTTAGGATTTTACTTTGCAAATGGGTTTTTGGGTTGCATTTAGGCATAAAATAGGTTAGGCATGCATTGCATTTTTTATTATCTTTTTAATATGTTTTTGTGAGTGTTAGGGATGTACAGATATATAGATCCCTAAAACCCTAGCACTCAAGAAGGCAAATGGTGAAGGAGAAGCCCAGACTAGCTGGAACTCAGCCTGATCCAGCTCACCTCAGCTTGATCCAGCTCACCTCAGCTTGATCCAGCTCACCACAGCTGGAACCTAGCTTACTTGAACTAGGGTTAGCTCATCCCAGCTCCATTTAACTAATCTCAGCTGGATGGCAGCTCAAGAGAGTTCACCTTAGCTCACCCTAGCTCAAGTCAGCTCACCCTAGCTCAAGTCAGCTCAGATCCAGCTCAACTTAGCTGAGTCTAGCTCATCTCCGCTCCCACTAGTTCACAGGGAGCTCTAGCTAGCTCAGCTGAGTTGACAGGAGTTCACCCCAGCTCAGATCCAGCTACATCTAGCTCCATTCAACTCCAGCCAGCTGAAGAAGAATTCATCTCAGCTCAGGAAGCTCAAGTCCAGCTCCCGGGGACTTAGCTTAGCTCATCTCAATTGAGCTAAGCTACCTTAGCTACCTCAACTAGCTTGATTCTCCCCGAGAGCACCAGACCTAGCTCACCTCAGCTCATTTTGGTAGAAGCTAGCTCACTTTAGCTTGGCTTAGCAACTAGCAAAGAACTAGCAAGCTAAGCCAGCTAGAGTAGCCCCATGCCAGCCTCTTCAGCAGTAGCCAGCTCCAGCTCTAGCTCTAGACTTCTCCTCCTCAGCTCCTTCCTCCAAACCCAAGCTCCATTACCTTCTCCTCTACTCCACCTTCTGCTAAGCTAGCTTAGCTTATCTTAGCTTAGCTAACAACCAGCTCCTTGGCCATCCATTACCTTCAAAATCAACCCTAGCTAGCTCCACCAACTCAAGCCTACCTAAGCTAGCTACCCTACTCAAGTTGGCGCCACCTCCTAGCCATCCCTTCACCCCACTATCTCCACCAAAAGACACCTAAAGTTGGCGCCAAAAACCACCCCTAACCACCTCTATATTGGCGCCACTTTCAGCCCCTTCATCCACCCTACACCTACCCACATAACCCATCCTAGCCATCCACATACCCCCCTTCTAGAATCCTAAGGTGGCGCCACCTAATATCCTTCTAGAAGGCCCATTTTGGCGCCAACATCAAAGGGTGTCAACCCCCATAACTACCCCCTTGGTGTCTCTTAAGGTGGTGCCAAACACCCTTGGCCGTTGGATCCTTAACCACCTCCATCATTCCATCTTGGCCCTCCATTTCAAGGGACACTTTAGCCCCCTTCCTATTCTATAAAAACCCACCACCTACAACCATTTTAGGGCATCCTCCCTTAGTATATTTTTCTACCTAAACCACCTATACCTACGGCCAAGAAGAAGGAGTAGAGAAGGAGATTAAAGGGGCACATCACCAGCCTCTTTGGTGCCTTCTTCTCCCCACTCTCTTCAACTTGAGCCACGCCAAGGAGGACGACTCTCCACTTCAAGGAGGATGGCTAGGCAAAGGAGGACTTAGGGTGGACATCCACCCTTGGAGAGAAACTTAGGGCACGCCCCCCTAGGGCTTGCCTTGGAGGACATCACCTTGGCGGAGCACTGCAAGGAAGGAGTTGAAGGACTCTTTTCAAGATTGGGAGCCACCAACCTTGGAGCAAGAAGCCCTCTTCTTTACCATCAATCTAGAGGATTTGTGTTTTCTTTTCTTATTTGCATTTTTCTAGTAGTACAAGCTTTCCTCTACTAGGCCTTTTGTAAAACACTTTATCAATTACCTAGTTGCCTTCTTTGCATTTTTTGTTTGCATTTCTATTAGCTTATTTTCAGCATTCTTCACTCCCTCTCCTTAATTATTCTAGGCCTCCACTTGCCTAGAGTGAGCTTAGGGAGAGGCTCTACTTGCCACATAGAAGTAGTATTTAAATTGAAGTGTAAATCACTTTTCCCGCCATCAGTTCGCATGTTGCCTTAGCTTAAAAACAAAAAAAATGATATATTGAAAAAAATACCAAAAAGAAAGTTGAGATTTATATTCCTAACAAGAGAATCAATTTTGCAACCATATTGCCTCCTTGGACGACCCTAGATACTTCCCTATCTAGGATTATAAATTTAAGAGTGAAAGCGGATTTACGCATTACAACGACCTAATTAACAAACCGCGTATTTTTGCTATCAGGTACCATGGGCGGCCCTATCTCGAAGTGCCAATTGCCATAGGCCTGAATTCACTTAAGAAATCCATGGGCGATACTATCTCGAAGTGTCGATTGCCAGGAGTTCTTGGGGTTGTTATGGGTGGTGCTATCTCGAAGCATCGGAAGCTAGGCACCCTTCTAGGTATGGTAATGGGGACAATGAATCCGACACAGACCGTGTTGATAGCTAATCTGAGGTTAGACTTAGAAGAATAAATATATATATATATATATATATATAACAAAAAAAAATTCCTTTAAATCAAATAACTCAGATCAATGCACAGGCACAGATGCTTTAATCTCAGGGATCAATAAACTTTAGGGTAAAGTCAGAAATCAGGGAAGCTTGTGCATGCAACTCGTCTTTAGCCGACCTAGTCTGTAACTTAGCAACTACTTAGGAACCTTGGGTCTAGAGTCTGAACTTAATATGCTTCTAAAGGAAGACTAAGTGAGTTGACTAGTCTACTTGGAGTGCTAGGTTTCACTTAATTTTGCTAGGGACTAGCAAAAACTAGGCATGGGGGTATTTGATTAGCCCATAGTTGTGGGCTATTTAAGTATTTAAGTGCCTAGACATTAGGTTAATACTAACAATTATTTAGCATAAATTAGGATGTAAATAGATCAATTCATATTTTTAATTTAATTACATAATTCATGCATTGCATTCATATTTTAAGTGCATGTAGAATTAGCTTAGAATGTCATTCATCTAATTAGTTAACCAATTAGGTCCATTGTTTTAGTTAACATAAAAGTTGAGGATTTGTATATAAATAACCATAATATTTTAACATTATTTTCTTTATTCTTCTTCTTGCAGGAACGGCTGGCTGCCGCTCCAACGCCACCAGCTGCCGCAATGAAGAACCCATTCAAGGAGGAGCGGATGTGTTGGATCTGGTCGGGCAGCTGATTTCAAATTTGTGCAGGCCACTACAAAAGGAGGGAGGCAGCCGAGCTCGGGAGGCCTCCACCACCAACCCACCATTGTGCAGAGAGATCTCCTCTCTTCCATTCCACACTGCCGGCCTCAACCGTGGCGGCGAGTCTCCACCACCTTGGGTGTGTGGTGTGACAGGTCACACCGCCATCCAGAGCTCGTTCGCATTACCGTGAGCTCCTTAGCGTGCATCTCCCTCGCCGTCGTCACCAACAACCACCGCCGCAACCACTTTGCAATCACCTTCTCAGTTAGTTAAGATGTCCGGGAAATTTCCCGGACGTCTGAAGCCTCCCGCTCACCTCCAGCCGCACGCAAGAACCCACACTTCCTCCTGCTCTCACCGCCTGCACACCCACGCCCAACAGTCCGCGCACGCCCTCCTCCCATGTCTGAAGCCACCCGCTCACTCTCGCACCCGCGCCATCTCCACGCCCTCCAGCCTGCGCACCCATGCCACCCACGCCGCAGCAGTCTTCCCGCTCACCTCCAGTCGCACCTGCAGAACCTCACCGCTAGCGCCCTCCAGCCTGCACACCCACGCCATCTCCACGCCCTCCTTCCGCGCCTGCAATACCCGCCCTCACCGCCAACAGAGCGCACTCTCACACCTCTAGCCAGCGTGCAGCAGCGCCTCCTGCCAGCTGCAGCACCTCCCGCGCCTGTAGCACCCTCCTCCCACGCCAGCAGCACCCATACTTCGCCAACAATAGAGTGCGCGCCCGTGCCCTCCAGCCAACGCACGCTCACCGCCAATAGCAGCTACAGCACCAGCTGTAGCCACCTTCGCCGGAGCTCCGCCTGACCGACTCCGACCACCGCTCGACGTGCGGCTGCCACCATCGCGACAGCCTCGCTTAATCCACCCGCCTGTGCAAACCTCTCCTCGATTGAACCTCTCTCTCGATCGCGAGGAGGAGAGAGGTAAAATGCTTTGTTAATGGATTAATTAGTTATTACATTTCATGCCATTGCTAGGAAAAGAATTTTTGTTTATGAATATTTTATTGTGGTAAAATTTGCAACTTTATACTCAAATTCTTTTACAATTGCATAGCTTTTGTAATTAATATTGTTTGACATTGATTTTGGAATTTAAATGTGCACAAATTTTCTTTAATACATGTTAATGGAAAATTGCATAAAATCATCACATGTTTATTGAATATTTCAGTGAGGAAAAATTGCACATCTACCCTTATATTTTCAAGATATTGTGCATCTTCTTTCCGTCGCATTTCATGTCAGATTTAACTACGGATTTCTCACGAGACTGAACGAATATGAAATAATTGAGATATTATTGCCTCATTGCCTCCCTGTGGATAGACTCGCTCCTCTGCGAGTGGTTATTTCTTTTTAAATATTGATTAGTCGATTTTTTCCATCACATAAAATTGCAAACAACTTTAAAGCGAACAATGGACTAGTCATGATCCACTCGCCAGACATTTAATTACGTTCATTTATTTGATATGATTGAATAGTTGATATATATGTGCATGGACTAATAATTGGTGGTTCAAATCACTATTATTTTGTCTTAAGACATCCTTTTGCCTCATTGATTACACAGCAATTATAGGTCCTAACTCGCTTGAATTAAGCTAGAACTTAGCTTAACATGAACATTCTCTATGCATATGTATCGTATTCTGTATCGTAGTTGATATATGTGTTTTATGTATTAAACTATGTTATTTAAGAGGTATTAATGATTGCAGGTAATCTAGGGCTGCAGATGACCGATCCAACCTTATAGATCTATTCGGAATAACGATGAGAGTCCAACGCATCCAAGATCGCATCAATCAGACTCCCGTAGCACCCTAGGGAGTCCACAGAAGAGCAAGATTTAAGGGACAAATTCAAGAAGATCCAGACCTCAGATGACAAATCCAATCATATGGATAGATACGAATCAATGTTCGCAGTCCAACAGTGCAGAAATCAACTTAATCGGAGGCCTACGTCATCAGATATAAGGAGAAGAACGGAAGACCACGATGGTGCCATGTGGCACCATCGCAGTTGCCGCTCGTCGCACCCCCAACCCCTGAAGGTGCCTCGCCTCGCAGCATGGGCCGTTGGATGTTCATCCAACGGCCATGAATGCGCCACATCGCCACCCAGAATAGATTAATATAAATATAATTAAGTATATTTTAGAAAGGCTCTGCGTAGCGCATTGGCTAGCGTGTGCGCCCTTGTATGCACCAGGTGCGGGTTCGAGCCCTACACTACACAAAAATTGGTGCGGGTTGCGGGCAGGCGGGCATGCACGATTGGAGGGCCCGGAGGAGTCCACGTGGCGCGATCACGCGAGTTGCGAGATTTAGAAGTTGCGAGAACCGCGCATAGGATTTGAATGGCACGAAGAGCGTGTGCTTAAGCCCTTCAATTGCAAGATCGGACGACTGAGATGATGATGCGGGATTTGAAGACGAAAATGGGAAGAAGTGTTGCGGGATCGCGGGAGCTATGCGATGTGGATCTGAGGGTGTAGAATGCACCACGTGGCAGCACCAGAATAAACCAACCAAGAAGAAGGATTTGGGGAAGGATTTGTACAAGAAAAAAAGCTTATAAAAGGACCTAAGGGCTCCCCCTTGAAAAACAACTCTCTCTCAACTCTCTCATTCTCTTCTTCCTTCTTCTATCTCTCTCTCTTCTCCCTCTTCCTGTTGTTTCTGCATTTTCGTTCGCAAAATCCGTTGGGCCACCCTATCGGATTGCCATTGATCTTCTCAACCTCTTCAAAAGGTCACCACGGACCACCCATGTTGCTCTCGTTCTATTACAGTAGTAGTTATTTACTTTATGTTTTATTCAAGTACATGTATGATATGTAATTAATTTTCAAACTTTTTGCGTGATATATATATTGCAATTTATTGTCTCTACTACTTAGTAATTAGATTTAGAATAAGTGCATGATATCAAAAGCATTTTTCTGCCTCCCTTTGATCGACCGGGACTCCCAGGTCTGTTAATTTTATTTGTCGAGACGTATTTTGCGCTATACTACGACGTATTCATCTTTTACGCGATCTACACCCTGAACAAATTGGCACTGTTGCTAGGGAGGCAAGGCGACTTTTGATTTCATCTGTAACATACTATTTTCATGTGTAGGATTAAACCAGAGAAGCAGCGAACGAATCAAAGCAGGCACTGTGGAAATCAGGTGCACATATTGCTATTAGAAATTCGGCCAACTGGAATTAGATTTTCAAATTATCTTTCCAATACAACCATTCCCAAAAAGAAATTCAATCTGTGGAATTTTTAAAAATTCATAGAGTACATATGTGTCAGATTGCTTAAAAATAGAACTTTTATGAACTTTGAAAATCAATTCTGACCATCATACAAATCTGATTTACTCACAACTGGTGGGGTTTGAAAGATAATCAAATTAGCTTTTATTATCATATTTTTACAAAACTTTTGGAGCATATTTAATATTATTTCCAATAAAACAACCAACATGGAGTCTAAATCCTAGATTTGACCCCTTGCTAGTTAAAAATTTATAACTAATTGTTGGGAATAGTAAAAATTCTAAAAAAATACTCTCTGAAAAGGTTATTAAGAAAGGAATCTTCTTGCTATGTTTCAAATCATTTGAATTCCATATTTACTTGAGAGTTTATATTTGATTTGTGATCTTTAATTTGAAACAACTTAGAAGTGCATGAGCCAATAGGGCCACATTGGATAAACTTGGACCCTAACGAGTCCAAAAGTTAGTCAATGAGGCGATTCATCTTGTGGACCACCCACTATAAATACTACATTGAAAAGATAGGTTAAAATTCACACAGAACACATCAAATAACCTACATTTGGCTTGAAACTACTGAGTAGTTTCAATCTCTCTTGCAAAACCTGGTGTCTAAGGCTATGGGGTAGTGTCAAACGACTACGGCTACGGGGTAACGAAACCGAAGGCAAAAGCCAAAGGAAGAACCTTCCTCATAGTTCCCTCGTAAATAGCCTGGCCAGGTTAGCCTGAGAGGCGGGAATTCCTTGCAGTCGGTCTCTTGCCGAATTTCTTCAACTTGAACTTGAACGAAAAATCTGGTCATCTAATTTTAAGGACCAATTTGATTACAAGGCTCTTACCTTATTCTGTCACTAGTCCCTTGTAACTAGTGTAAGGTCACTAGGACCCTTATGGTGTCCTTTGACCATCTTAATCATGGACTCATACTCCTTCTCATCTTACCATTATCAGGGTTCTCCTGCCCTAACGTCTTATGGGTGGGAGATTGCTCATTATTCAGATACGCATGCTCCTCAGGCTTGGGACTTACCCACCTCAACCTCTTGGACATCCACACAGATCTTGCAATGCTTAGAGACACTCTCCATGTGGGATCGAGATCTCATCATGATGACTGATTATCTTGATCAGTCTCACCAAAAGCAAGCTCCTACATCTTACAAGAACCCTTAGATCGCCGAATTGATTCACATAGTCCAGGAAGAAAAGGAGGTCAGAAAAAGGGAATATGAAGACTTAAGAAAAGCAATTCAGGATGAAAGGCAAAGAACCTAAGACATCACCTCTAGGGGCCCTGAATTCAGAGAGAATGTACCGCAGGTGGATGGTGAGTCACTCAAGGTTAAGGAATCAACTGCAACCTATAACTGCACTGAACCCACCCACTACCTTCTGATTCCCCAGACCAAATCTATTATAACCCTCCATCTTCCCCAAGACTCGCATCTAAGGCCATGTCCACACAGATCACCATTAGGGAGCCACCAATAAACTCGCAACTACTTCTCGGACTGCAACAAACAACAGCAAAGTACAAGGACACAGTTGTAAGATATCTACATTAAATTCAGATCACTACTGGTCTAGGGTAGAGACAGACTTTGATTTCAACCGAAGAATCTCTGATGGAAGCCCCTAAAGAACTAGAATCTGTAGCTAGGATGAATCAACAAACTCGCACACTTCAAGTTATACTCCTTTTGCAGTACCAAGTTCAGACTAGCCTAAGGGATTTTAGGGAACTTAAGATGACTTTTAGGGATTCTTCAACTCACATGCCCGAAGTAGATGATGTAGGTGATTTTCAAGTGAGAGATGAGATATTGGATGGAATTAAGGGAAATGTTCTTGGCATATCTGAAAAGAAATTAGTTGAGAGCCTAGCCTAGAAAATAGTGAGGAAAGTCCCATGATCGATTTTCAATATGAAAATCCTAAATCTTGGGAGATAGAGATAGAGGATCATGACACCGAAGACTTGGTACATTCTGAGACTTGGGTATATACACTTAATGAGGCCCATGATTTGGATTATAAGAGATTTGGAGTGGAATTGCCTAAACCCCTCATGACAAGCTTAGATGATAAATATATTGAAATTCATGAGGATAATTTTGAATTACCAGAGAATCCAATTGAAGCTGAGAAAGAATCTACTAAAAACTCCATTTCTGATTGTCAGGATAATCTGAAAAATATGGAGGAATTTTTAAATTTGGAGTCAGATGAATCTATCATAGATTCTTTCGCATCTTCGCTTTTGGATATCGAGGATTTCACTAAAGCCACATAGCAGAAAATGAAAGAATTTGAGGCTTTACTGTATTATGATTCTTCACACCTTGGGGAAAATAAATTGTCTCCTAGTACATTTGAGGATTCACACCACAAGCAGAATTTAGGCGATCTGTACGAGATTTCTGATCAACCCAAGGATGAGAATGATTTGGGTGAAAATACAACTGTTAGGATGGAACACAAAATCATATTTGACACACCTACTTTGCAACCACCAACACCCAGATCCAATCACAAAATGGTTCTTTACACCATTTCTGATTACATCACACGGGTCCCTCCATTCCTATTTCACCACTTTCAAGACTCATATGACTGGTGTCCCACTCTGGATCTCGCATGGCTACTACTTGCTCCCTATCACTCTAGCACCTGGATTTATTTCTCTTGTAGCACCTGGCTACAACCTGTTCCAGGCCTTGCGATTCTATTCTATTTACCTTGTGGCCTTGGTATTCATGGGCAACTACTTTACATTCGTGGCCCGTTGATGACAGTGGAACACATCTTCCTATCTATCTTTATTCTGTCTCCTGCAGTAATTAATCCATTTGATGAGTTTTGCCTAGCTGGAGGCGGTAAACTTATCATGTATACATTATACATACCATATATACATAGCATATTTCATTTTCGCATAATGTTTTGCATATTGTTTTGCATATTGTGTATGTCATTACAACAATGGTGTGAGTTGAATGATAACTCAGAAGCAATTTCAGGTGATTTCTATCCACATACACTCGGCCTTATTTCGTTTATTCATGCATGAGGACATGCAAACACTTAGGCATGAGGGGGTAGTTTATAAAAAACTAAAAATTTTCTGCCAACAATTGGGGGGATTAGATTGCTTTATCAAGAGGTTTTATTAAAGATTTATTCTTTAGTAAATTCCTAAACTTAGAATCCTGTGTAATTTCATACTTGCATGTAGATTTTGCAATGGATCCTCTGTGAAAATCGATAGACATTTCTACTTTGTCGAAAAGAAGCATTGCTTTTCCTAAACCCTTGGACAGCAATCAGGGAGTCAGGTGAACTATCTTCTAGTAAATCCACCAAAACATATGTGAAGTGAGAGTAGAGAGTACTGGTGCTCTAAGGCTAGTATAAAGAATCTTTAATAATTGAATAATGACACTTGGAGTTAGGCATAGTTTTTGCTCTCAGTTCTTGCATACTAAATTTGTGAGAAATTCCATATGAGAACCACCAAATAAGGTAGAAACACAGAGAGTGGATTCTGATAAAACTGGGAATGAGGTGGATGGTCATGACCATCCTCTACGGAATCCTCGGCTGAAGGAGGGTGCTGATGTCAAGGCCAGAAATATGTCGTCCTATTCGTTCCCTACCCGATGTTGAGAAGAGGCGCTTCCACCAAATAAGCCACCCAAAATCCACTTGGTCATCCCAAAATTCCCCAAGAATGCCTCACATATAAAAGTACGTATGTCGTGTTATATTGTGCTGATAAATATAATAGTATGTCGTGTTGTGGCATTGTGCTTATAGAATTGCATACAAAAGAGTTGTTTGCTCGAAAAGAAAAGGGAAAAGGAAGAAGCAAAATAAATAAATAAATAAATAAATAATAAAAAAAATATTATGTGAAACAGTTGCGTAATATGAGTCAAGTTAAATGTTTTGAGGCAAAACACCTACCACCATCAAGAACCACCAAATACAGCCTTAACCTACTTTTTTCTATATTTCTAACCGCCTGAATACGGGCTGAGAAGTCTGACTCGTAGGGTTATCAGAAGCTAATTAAAGTGTCATGTCATGTGAGACCACCAAATACATTTGCAAATCTGGTGAGATGTGAGCTCAAGAAGAAAAACAAAAAAGAGAGAAGAGTACAAAAGATTAAAGAGAGCACAGTTTTTTCAGCCCCTCTCTAAGTTGATTTATTCAATAATCTGGAAATCTAAATTTTGAAATACTAATCTCTAAGAAGAACCATAAGAGAGTGAGCCACCAAATACAATCCTGTTAACTCAGACATCTCTTACCCAAACCAAACACTGGGGCCAAAATCAGCAAATATTTTATAACCCCGAGAGACGAGGTTCGCCTATCCCGACAGAATTTTACTAGGGGTCAAGTACAAGCTTTAAATGTATATCGACTCTTCGTTTGAATCTAGAAGCTACAACATTATATATTCATAGTTATCTGGATTTTGAATTTTTAGATGCAGCACAAAGAAATAAATCTTTAGTTTAACTCTTGGTAAAATGTATTTAATCTTGCACTTGCTAGGGACTAGCAAGATTTTGACATGGGGGTATGATTGCATAGCAATCATAGGTCCTAACTCACATAAATTAAGCTAGAACTTAGCTTAACATGAGCATTCTGCATGCATACGCATCGTATTCTGCATCGTAGTTGATATATGTGTTTTATGTATTAAACTATGTTATTTGAGAGGTATTAATGATTGTAGGTAATCCAGGGCTGCAGATGACCGATCCAACCTTATGGATCTATTCGGAATAATGACAGGAGTCCAACGCATCCAAGATCGCATCAATCAGACTCCTGTAGCACCCTAGGGAGTCCATAGAAGAGCAAGATCCAAGGGGCAAATTGAAGAAGATCCAGTCCTCAGATGATAAATTCAACCGTATGGATGGATCTGGATCAACGTTTGCAGTCCAACGGTGCAGAAATCAACTTAATCGGAGGCCTACGTCATCAGATATAAAGAGAAGAAGAACAGATGGCCATGATGGTGCCACGTGGCACCATCGCAGCCGCCCCTCGCCACGCCCCCAAGCCCTGAAGGTGCCTCGCCTCCCAGCGTTCACCACATCGCCACTCAGAATAGATTAATATAAATATAATTAAGTATATATTACAAAGACTCTGCGCAGCGCATTGGATCACACGCACACGCCCTCGTATGCGTGGGGTGCGGGTTCGAGCCCTACGCTGCAGAAAAATTGGAGCGGGTTGCGGGCAGGCACGGGTAGGCAGGCATGCGCGATTGGAGGACCCAGAGGCATCCACGTGGCACGATTGTGCGGGTTGCGAGATTTAGAAGTTGCGAGAACTACACGTAGGATTTGAATGGCGCGAAGAGCACGCGCTTAAGCCATCTGATTGCAAGATCGGACGGTTGAGATGATGATGCGGGATTTGAAGATGAAAATGCGAAGAAGCGGTGCGGGATCGCGGGAGCCGTGCAATGCGCATTTGAGGGTGTAGAATACGCCACGTGGCAGCACCAAAATAAACCAACCAAGAAGAAGGATTTGGGGAAGGATTTGCACGAGAAAAAAAGCTTATAAAAGGACCTAAGGGCCCCCTTGAAAAACAACTCTCTCTCAACTCTCTCATTATCTTCTTCCTTCTACCTCTCTTCTCCCTCTTCCCGTCGTTTCTGCATTTTCGTCCGCAAAATCCATTCGGCCACCCTGTCAGATTGCCACTGCTCTTCTCAACCTCTTCAAAAGGCCACCACGGACCACCCATGGTGCCCTTGTTTTATTACAGTAGTAGTTATTTACTTTATGTTTTATTCGAATACATGTATGATATGCAATTAATGTTCAAACTTTCTGCATAATATATATATATATATATATATATATATTGCAATTCATTGTCTCTACTACTTAGTAATTAGATTTAGAATAAGTGCATGAAATCAAAAGCATTTTTTTGCCTCCTTGTGATCGACCGGGACTTCTACTTCCGTTAATTTTATTTTGTCGAAACGTATTTCGAGCTATACTACGACATTCATCTTTTACGCGTTCTACACCCCGAACACTCATTAAACTCTTGAAATTCTCATGTTCTTATTGAATATCAATTTTTAGTAGTTATTCATTGAAATATCTTTATTGTGCTTCATTCATTGTGTTCATTTATATATTCATTAAGATTAGTGCGTGAAGTCCATATTTGCTCCCTGTGTTCGACCTTGAACTTCATTTCTAGATATTCGAGCTTGTAAATTGTATTTGTTGAGAGAGCTATTTAGGAGATTCTACTACAACGAAGCATACTTAAATTCTTGAAAAGCCCTATCAACATTTTGGCGCAGTTGCTAGGGAGAAATGTGCAATTCTCTGTTATTCGTTGTTTTATTTGATTATATTTGAGTACTAACTTACCCTGTTTGATTTCTTATGATTTTGTGAGGTATATCACGAGGCGATCTTCTACGCAAAATAGCCACTCCCGGGGTAGGTAATTTATGTTTTTCCCTAATCAACCTTCTAATCATGGAAGATAAAAAAGGAAACAAATCAATTAGTAACTACTTGCCTTATTTTCATAGCAATTATCATTAAAGAGGCAAGTTTCTTGATTTACGAAAAATTTTCATATCTGATTGAAGCCTGAGATGATTCCGTTTAGAGATTCCCTACCTTGATTGCCTGTACCTATTAGGGACTATGCTTAATTCCTAAATCACTTTGGGCTAACACACTTCTTGCTTGAAGCCCAAGGTGAACATTTTGAAGATTTAATTGGACTTAAAATAGAGCCAATTAGGGTTTTAACACTAGGGTTTTGAAGAGTTAGCTCACATTTTGCCTGCATAAAGAGAATTAACCCTCCCACATTTGTGTGCTACCCAAACCCCTATTTGAAAAGATTTGAGCAAGAAAAATCCTAAAAATTAGGCTCTAATATTCACTTGAAACTTAAAATTGTGGACCTAATAACCTGAGAGTCAACTCAAGGTGATTTCTAGGTCTTAACCTAGATTTCATCCTCCATCTTTTAGGGCAGGTCACTGAAATTGGTCTACTTTGTGGGTCAATCAACCTCCAAATTAGGGCACAAATCAAATTAACTTCTAAATCAAGTGAAATATAAGGCACAAATTAGGAATAAAATGATAGACTTAAGGTCTTAAGTTCGCACATTCCGGTCTACTTAGAACTGCAGTGACAAGGAAGGTCAGATGGGGGAAACCCTGTAACCCATGGGGATGCTCTATCATGTAGGGGTCTTTACAGGGCTCTCCCTTCTTGGTTACCTAGGTAATTCTTGGGTGTGCAAATTTCTGATTCAGAGTTATCATCCTCCTCGAAACAATCTTAGTCATCCAAAAATCTTTGGGTGCCTTGATTGGGTCAAATTCATATCCAGTCCCTCATCTTCTATTTAGAATACACACATAGGAAGGTCCTTAGGTTTCTAACCTAAGGGGCCTCATTAGATCTTCTTGGGGATTTCTAATTTGATCTTATCAACTCCAATCTGAATTTGAGTTTTATTCTACATCTTGATTCCACCACTTAATTTGAAAACGCAACTTGACATGTTAGGAAAAGTGAGTAAGAAACTTGTGTCCGAAATAACTATGAAGGATAAGATGATTGAGGTTGCCTATAGATACCATGAAGAGTATTATGAAGCCTCAGAAAGGGACATTCAAGATAAATTTGTAGAAACAACAGATCACATTCTGAACCGTAACGAAATAATATGGACACGAATGAAACATGGTTCAACCCGGGATGATCTTTTAGCAGAATGCACTGAATTAATGAAATTACATAGCAATGAGTGTCTGCAATGTGATCAAATCCTTCACTTTTGGAAGAAAAACCAAGTTCTCATGGAGAAATGGAGAAAATTGCTAAATACAGTGTTGAGGCATGCTCTGCGAATTAAAATTAGGGTTTGGAGAACCTGTCATCGTAACTCGCAAAACACGTCTATCAGATAAAATTTATAACCGAAACTCAAAATGGGAGTGCCAGGTCGAACATGGGGAGCTAAACGTTTGGTTTTGAAAGATGTGCATTTCTCTTTTATTTCTTTTTATTTTTTTATCTTTTCTAATTTTTTTGGTATTTTTTATCAAGCAAAAAATTAGGTCAATGAAATTTTATCTAGCTAATCTACTTGCGAAAATATAAGAGAGAGAAATAATCATGGATTTCTAATCAAATATTTTTTACAACTACGAAAGTGGGAAAGATTACACTACAAAAGTAATAAAGATAGAAAGAGGTGAGAGATTCCCCCTCGACGGTTGCTCGGTGGATGACTCGCTCTGACATTCCTGGAGGAAGGTGGTGAGGAGCGGGACAAAGGAGGACGTAGCCAGAGGACAGAGGATGGGGCAGGATGGTGTCGCGGCGAGGATTTTCTTCCCGAGGGGCGGTGAGAGGATAGCCATGGGATGCTCCATGAATGGGGATGAGAGGTGGAAAAAATATTTAGTTTTCTACTTTAGAGCAGCATCCTGGGCTTGGGACAAGCTCTCTCTAGAGCCTTAGAGGTGGTGAGAGGAGAAAAGGAAGAGATGAAGGAGAGGTGTAGGGGTCCTTTTATAGTGAAGGAAAGAGGGCAATTCGTGTAGAGGGCATTTAGTGACATCAAAGGCGTCGCTGTAAATCCACACTAGCCAATCCCCCAAACGTCGCTAAAGCTTGCTGGCGCTCTTCAATTCCTTTGCTGGCACGTGCATAGCATAGGCCATTAGTGACAGCTATAAGCATCACTAAAGGCCCATGCAACTATCGCTGTAGCTTCCAACTCACTCTCGCTTGCAGTTGTGCTCATGTGCCCACCTTCTTGTCGTCAAATGCTTGATCGACAGTCACGATCACGCGAGGATCGCGTGCTCAGATGGCGTTGGATGGTGCGGGCATATCCGCGATCATTCGTGCCTCCACGTGGAGCCTCTTATGCTGTTCGATGAAGAACGTGTGGCCCAATTTGGCATTCATGCTCACGCTGTTGATTGTGTGCACTCACGGGGATTCGACCACGCACCTGCTATTTGAGAGTGCCCCTCGCAACCAATGTGCTGCGGGCACTTTTGTGTCTCAAAGACGAATTGAGTGCTGTGGTGTGGACGCATCCCAGTCGTTGGATCTTGATCCAACGGCTAGGATTCAAAGGCGAGGAAGATGAAGGGCGTGGCCGGTTGCTGCTGGCCAGTGTTGGGCGGCCTAGATGGCACCACGTGGTGCCATCTGGGCTGTCCATCTTCTTTCTATTGCAGAAGGTGCCACGGTGCCTAGATCGAGTTGATTTTCATATTGCTGGACTACGATCGTCACCCCAAATCCATCCGTATGGTTGGATTTTTCATCCAAAGCCTATATGGATGTCGCATTGCCCCTTGGTCGTTGATCTTCCTCGTATTTCATATGATGCTATGGGACTCCGATATAGATGATTTTGGAGGTGTTAGACTTCGATTGTCATCCTGATCAGATCCGTATGGTTTGATCATCCATCCGAGGTCCTGAAATAAATCTTCTTCTCTCCTGACCATAGAAGGGACCTAATTAACCTAAAAAATATACAATTATTTTAAATGCAGAATGATGCATGCTATGCAATATTCATAATATGAAATGCAAATCTAAGCCTAGAAACATACATGATTAGGCATTTTAACCTAAATAGATGTCTATATCATACTCCCATGCTTATCTTTTGCTTGTCCCTAGCAAAATTAAACTACATGCTATGTATAAAAGCAGAATTAGGATTCGATCACTTAGGCCTATGTTGTTTATTAACAATAGAAATTATCAATTAAGGTCCTAAACTACGAAGACTCAACAGTACCCGGGTGTCTACCAGAATGTAGATCACCCATGTCCTCGCCTTATTTGAAAAGGGAAGATACTTTTTTTCTTCTTCCTTTGTAATTTTTTTGGACTTTTGGAGTTTGAGAGTTTCAGGATAACTTTTTACGGCTACTCGACACGCCCAAGACTCGAAAAGGACTCTAAGTGCTAAGCATATAGTGAAAATAGTAAAAAACTCACTAGGTGGCCGTTAAAATGGACTTCAGGTTTCTACGACCCTAGGTGACCTTGCCTAGATGTTTATCTTTATGAACGGTAGCTTTCTCCCTACTTTTATTTATGGGGTCAACACAAGGGTGAATACACTGTATATCTGCCCGATTTATTCTACTTCCTCGCTTCTTCCCTAAGTGTTTTGGGAATTATTGTGCATTTTTATGAGCTGGACTCTGGACAACTTGCCATTGGACTGTTATCCATGGCAACTTGCCAGCCGTACTCATGTGGTGAAGTGTGGTTTTGTTTATATTTTTTTATTTTCTCCTTTTTATTTTTTATTTTTAAAGTTGGTGGCTTCCCTGATCTAAGATTTACTTAAAGGCTGTACGACGAAAATGGTCTTGTGGCTAAGCTCTAGATAACCGACCGATGAGCTGTTACCACTGACAACTTGCCAGCCATACCAACCTAGGCGGTTCATTAGCTACCCAATTTCCAAAGAAACCGCCGAAAAGTAAGTCAGTGCAAAAAGTATGTAGATGCTTAGGCTTAAAGTCCCCTCAAATCAGAGGGTGGGTTGATAAGTCGTATACTTATTACCCCAACTTAATTGACCAATTTAAAATAGAATTAGTTGGCGAGGACTCGAGACTACGTCCACATTCGAGTGAATACCCAGGCTAATTAAGCCTGAAGACCTGAAAAGTCTAAGCGTCTCGGTCCTATCGTATCATTTCCTAAAGTTAATAACTTCCAAATGCCTAAGTTCTCTTCTTCTAATACTTCTTTTTTATCTTTTTGAATTTTCATTTTTTTTAAAAGAAACTAAAAGAAATTCGACGGAGTTAACAAAATGATTTCAGGATTAAGTATCCACCCCTCATGTCTAAATATTGCAATGTCCTCATTGTAAAAATAAACACATGAAAAGGCGAGTAAACAGAATATCACCTGAATAACATGAAAATCTGGTCAACTCCGCAGAGAACGTGGAATATAAACACGTGATAAATTTACTGCCTTTAGCTAGGCATAACATACATACACGGAAGAAATTGAGAATTCATAAGTGCAGGTCAGAATCAAAATCAAAAGATTAATCCTCAGACCCGCCAGTAGATGTCTAGTGATGTGGACCAGATTATGGTGCAGACCCATGCCCCAGGGTCGAGTGGTTCTCAAGTTCTGGATGAAAATCACCCAGAACCGAAGGTTGTTAAGCTTGTGGGGCCAAGCTTGTGGTTTTGTGGTGTGCAACCCAAGACCAAAGTATTGGACAACGGGTAAAGATGGTTCAATAGGTGCGGATGCCCACTTAACATCCAGCTCAGAAAATTAATGAGTTATTTCAAGCTTGGGTTGCACGTGAAAGATATCGTAAGGGTCCTGGTAGAAAGTAGATGATTTTAGGTCAACAAGAACCCTTAAATCCAAACTTGTTTTTCCCTCAGAATTAACCTCTCAAATTTTCATTTCAACATTGCTATCCTTCAACATCAAGTACTCAGGCTCCGGGACCTCTAACATACTGTTCACCTCATAAGATTTACCCAAGTCCAGAAATCGTGGTTGACTCACAATTGACTTAGGTACAATAATTTCCAAATCAAAATCAATCCCTTTGGGGTATGGTTGAAGAATGGGGCTATTAATTAAATCTTGTAGTAAATGTGGATTCGAATCCTCCAAGTTAGCCCCAATCGAATCCAAATCTTCAATAATTGGGCTATCAAATGGTTTGTCAGATTCCTCAAGCCCATTTGTCTCACTAAAATCATCTTCCTTACTCTCAAGTGAGACTTCACTAAGAGATTCTTCACCCTCAGAATCAAAGAATTCATGATTCTCATTTATATATGTCTCAAAATCGATTGTCATTTCTTGGTTCAAAGCGACATTTTTCCTCGTTCCTTGGCTCGGGGATTTCGGGTGAATCAATCAATTCATCCCCAATGGGTTGCTCTAGCCTAACCTGGTCATCTCCAATATCAGAATATGTATCCCCCCAGGCAGGCGCCTGAGCGGGTTCTGACATTGGCTCTCCTGAAAGGGATTCATCTTGAGAATCATCCCAAGATTTGATTAGGACAACCACAAATTTCATCCTCAACTTCGATAATTTCCCAAGTAGAAACTCACCCAGGTCCCTATCCCTAACATTTTGGAGCAAATCTAACAAAGAGCTATTTAGCTCATCAATTAATTTTATCATTGGCTCCAATACTTCAGTGCATGGTATTGGCTGAGCTTCTAAAGATTGGATGGTGTTCCTCGAGTTAGCCAACACCCTGTCTTGCACTTGGTTCACCTGGACCGAATGGTTCAGTTTAAGCTTGGGTGGGTTTGAGTTAAATGTAGGAGAGTTAAGATATTGAGGTTCTCGGGTCCCTCCCTAATAGCAGGTCATTTCAGGTTATTTAAAGGATGGTGGCGAACTATATTAAGTGGAATACTGGGGAGGGTAGGTATTATAATCATTATATCCTTCCTAACTGTAGATCGGGTTGGTTTTGTGATCAAAGGATGAAGATCTATAATCATTGTAGCTCTAGGAAGGATAGTAATCATAGTCTTGTTATCCAGGGTTAGGCCCTAGGCACTGAGGTTCTTATTCATATCCCCAATCAAAGTTATCTCGGCTAGTGGATGGGTAATTACAACTCAAGTCGGAATAGTAATCATCTTGGGGATAGGTGGTGGTAGGAGGGTAGGATCGGAAATGAGTGTAGGATGTGGAAGGATACATGGTAGAATAGGAGGGAATTCAGAGGAGAGAAAGAATCCCTACATTACAAGCAATCAACCCTGTCCTTAGGTGGGTTAGCCTAAAAACCTATAGACTCCCAAGACCCGTTTTGAGATTATAAACGATTTGGTCTACTTTTATCTGGTCAATCCAACCAGTTAGGAGGGGCTGGGGAGAAGGTTCTTCCTTTAGCTTGCTCCTTCAGTTCCTAGTATACCCCCCAGCCGCGGTCATTTGACACTACTCCCTTAGCTAGACATCAGATGGACTAGCAAAAGCAGATTAATCGAAAAAAATCTCTGTCTGAGCCCTAAAGAGAGAATCAATCCTTAAAGCCAACATTTACTCAATTTTAATTAGGCTTGGGATGATTGTGCTCTTGGAATGTGATGGGCCCTTTAAATGGGTTGTGCCCTTAATGATCAATTCAAATGTGTGTGTGCACAACCTGGGTTTGCAAACAAGGTTATTTGATGATGTGCCTTTTAGGGTTTAACCTTGTTTAGTAGCTTTTAGGGTTTAATCCTTAGGTTCATTCAATTAGGTTTAGTAGAACACTCCAAGTTTTGAAAGCAATGGTGCAGATATATTCCTTTAAAAATCAGAAAATAAAATGTGGAGTGCTTGGTTCAGTCCTAAAAATCAATCCTAAGTTGCAAGCTACTTGCTGAATCAATTTTAATCTTAAGTGGTGAGGCCTAAACAGCTCAATCAATTGGCCTATTGCATCACTTATTTAAGGCATACAAGAATGTTTAACCTATTCGAATTTCTACTCACTTATGTGTATTGAGTTGAAGTGTACCGGGTCCACAGGTCAGATCTCGGTTAAGTGGTAGAATCAAAGTGATTGTGCGCCTTAGGATAAGAAGTTATGGGTGTTAAGTGTGTAGCTTTCAATTAAACCCCACAAGAGAAGAACATTTTTTTATTTTTTATATATGCGGGTGGGTGAGGTGAGTGGAGTGACAAACGACCAAAATCTACCCTAGGGTTTATGCAAGCACCTAAGTTGATTTGGGTTTGAGTTATTAGGTTATGGAAAGAAAACTAGGGTGGGGATGGTGGGGGTACACTTACGAAACCTTCATCTGCACTTTTCTCCGATCTAACCACTCTAGCCTGCCTTGGATGAGTACTTGCAATCATAGTAAGATCAGAGAAAATTAAGATAAAAGTTAGCTAAGGCGGAAAAACACGGAAAAAGAAACAAAGAGTGTTGCCTCCCCAGCAACGGCGCCAAAATGATTAAGGCGTGTTCTGCGAATTAAAATTAGGGTTCGGAGAACCAGTCGTCGTAGCTCGTAAAACGCATCTATCTGATAAAATTTATAACCGAACTTGAAATGTGAGTCCCAAGTCGAACATAGGGAGGCGAACGTTTGGTTTTGAATGATACGTGTTTCTCTTTTATTTCTTTTTATTTTTATCTTTTCTAATTTTTTTGGTATTTTTTTATCAAGGAAGAGATTACTTCGATGAAATTTTATCTAGCTAATCTACTTGCGAAAATATAAGAGAGAGAGAAACAATCACGAATTTATAATCAAATATTTTTTTTCAACTACGAAAGCGGGAAAGATTACATTACGAAATCAGTAAAGATAGAAAGAGGTGAGAGAATCCCCCTCGACGGTTGCTCAGAGGACTACTCGCTCTGACATTGCCTAGAGGAAGGTGGTGAGGAGTGGGATGAAGGAGGACGTAGCTGGAGGACGGAGGATGGGGTAGGACGGTGTTGCGGTGAGGATCTTCTTCCCGAAGGGTGGTGAGAGGATGGCCACAGGATGCTCCACGAATGGGGATGAGAGGTGGGAAAAATATTTGATTTTCCTCTCTAGAGGAGCATCTCGGGTTTGGGACAAGCTCTCTCTAGAGCCTTGAAGGTGGTGAGAGGAAGAAAGGAAGAGATAACGAAGGAGATGTGTAGGGGTCCTTCTATAGTGAAGGGAAGATGGCAATTTGTGTAGAGGGCATTTAGTGACATCAAAGGCGTCGCTGTACATCCGCAACAACCAATCCCCCAAATGTTGCTAAGGCTTGCTGGCGCTCTCCAATTCCTTTGTTGGTGCGTGCATAGCGCAGGCCATTAGTGACAACTACAAGTGTCACTAATGGCCCGTACAACTGTCTTTGTACCTTTCAGCTCATGCTCGCTTGCAGCTGTGCTCGCACGCCCACCTTCTTGCCGTCAGATGCTCAATCAACGGTCGCAATCGTGCGAGGATGAAGATCGTGTGGCCCAATTTGGCGCTCATGCTCGGGCTGTTGATTGCGTGCGCTCACGGGGATTTGACCATGCACCTCTGATTTGAGAGTGCCTCTTGCGACCAATGCACTGTGGGCACTTTTGTGTCCCAAAGATGAATTGAGTGCTATAGGCGTGGAGGTATCCCAGCTGTTGGAGTTTGATCCAACGGCTAGGATTCGAAGGCATGGAAGATGAAGGGCGTAGCTGGTTGCTGCTGGCTGGTGTTGGGCAGCCTAGATGGTGCCACGTGGTGCCATTTGGGCTGTCCATCTTCTTTTTGTTGCAGAGGGTGTCACGGTACTTGGATCGAGTTGATTTTCTAGTTGTCGAACTGCGATCGTCGCTCCAGATCCATCCGTATGGTCAGATTTTTCATCCGAAGCCCGTATGGATGTCACATTGCCCCCTGGCTGTTGATCTTCCTCGGACTTCATATGATGCTATGAGACTATGATCTAGATGATTTCGGAGACGTTGGACTTCGATCGTCATCCTGATCAGATCCGTATGGTCTGATCGTCCATTCGAGGCCCTGAAATAAATCTTTTTCTCTCCTGACCACAGAAAGGTCTTAATTAACCTAAAATATATTCAACTACTCTAAATGCTGAATGATGCATGTTATGTGATAAGTTCACTTTTGTGGACCATTATTTGGCCTAAGTGCTCTTTAATTAGTCGTTCTTAGTTGATATTTGATTAGGAATTAAGTGGGAATTCAACATAGTCTACATATCATATTATGCACCAATGTTATGTTTAATAACATATGATATGTTATGGTGGATGCAGGCTAAGCACAAGACACCTGAAGGTACCATTCAGATGGTCAAAATCACTCTACAAGATGTCTGGAGCTCAATTTGGATGTTTGAGAATTACCATCATAGATCCCCTAAGGTCTGCATATTTTAAGATGTCTGAAGAATCACTCAGACATCTGAGGAAAGGTATCAGCGTTTATCCTTCTGTTCCAACCACTCGCAACTCTCGCCGAGTGGATAGAGAAGATGGCGGCCGAAGAGAAATAGACGAGGGATTTGTTTTTAAAAAGAGCCCGCTCCAACGCCATCACCTCCAACCTCATGACTGTGGTCCTCTTGCCTACACCATGCTCTAAACGTGCACCGTGGACCCAAGCCTGCACTGTGGATCAATGCCGGCCTCACCTCTCCTCCACTCACCTCAACATGGTGGTGCTCGGTGATAGAGAGTGCCACCACAAGCCGTTCCCCCAACATCTCCTCCCCATCACCATCGCCACCACCACAAGACTGGCTGCACGCACCTGTGCTCTAGCCCGCGCGTGCTCAGCAACATAGCAACAGCCATGTACCCTTGCGCACGCAGACCACCACAGTAGCCACACCACATCCGCAACATCCCCACGCAATCCACTCCCTCTTTGTCTTCCTTGTTCTTCTCCTTCCCAAGCCTCCCCTATTTTTCAGCAAAAGACCCAAACTTGCAACTACCTACCCCCCAACCAACAACCACCACAGACCTCCAACCTCAACTCCAAGCATCGCCAGTGCACCCTCATGGATCTAGAGACCACGTGCAGCCACGCGCGGCTCAAGGGCACCACCCTCGCTGACCATTGCAACTTGCAACCACTGTCATCGCCAGCCATTCCTCCTCCGATCAGCTGCCTTCGGCGATCATTTGCCGCCCCGTCACCACCATCTCGACGCCCATCCTCCAGTGCACATCCACCACTCGTAGGGTGGCCGGCAGCCCCTCATCCATACGCGTGAGGAAGAGAGAGATGCATTCCACTGTTCCTACGTGAATTAATATTTACATTAATTGCCATTGCCACTACTTTGAATTTTTAGATAATAATATCTTATTCTGGTAATTTTATGGGCATCTCCCTCTTGTTTTGCATAATGACAATTCCAGCATATCATGTTATTGATTAGTTAGTTTAAAAGGAATCTTAACTTGATTTTTGAGGGAAATAAAGAGGGAACAATGGATTTTGATAATAACGAGTTTATTTGGGTCGATCCTCCCTGTGGATATGACATTTTTACTGTGGTTTAAATTAATATCTGTTTAATCTTTGATTGAGAGATTTTCTACCACACGACTACAACAACATATCTTTTTATTACTATCTTCATAATCAAGCGAATTTCTCTCTGTCAAATGCTACCATTGCTGGGGAGGCAATGAGCCTAGTAAACTCATACGTATTTCCTATTCATAGAGATTTCTAATTGAGGCTATATATTCATTGATCTATTTCTTTCTCCTGTGCGAGGTACATTTGTTTGGAGGAAACGAACGCGACGGGCATGCACGACGGAGGCGATATTCTTGGTGGACCTTGACGCCACCTAAGGGGCAGCAACGGGTGCTTGTGGGCCTTGATCCCACGCACGTGAAGGCGTACGGAGGGGGCTTTCTTGATTTAGTTATTAGATCTTGGTTTAGATTTAGGTTGATAGACTTAGTATTAATTATTTGTTTTCTCGTCCTTGTACTTTGGGGCCAGTTTTTGGGGAAGTGTCCCCGATTCCTTAGATTCTAGGTTTTTTCGTAGTTAGTTAGTTCTTTTGATTGCGCATCTATTTATTAAAAAGAAAGATTGAACTACCTGCTAGAAGCTGCATATCCATAGGATGATCATCTAGGATTGCTTGCGTAGCATCTAGATTTTCTTACTACATTGCGTGCATTTTTGCATGGAAGAGTGCTGGAGCAAGGTACGAATTTCTTATCTTACTGCATTAGTTATCTACACACACATTGCATCTGAGCATAATTAAAGAAGACCACTTAAACTGATTTGAAAAGATTAATCAAGTGGTTATATTGCTTCTCAAAACAAAAATAAAATATACAGGAAGTGTTTGAATAACTTGATTGCGGTTTTCAAAAGAAAAATCACTTTTTGCGGTGGATGCACACTTCCTGCATGGAGCATGCACTCTAGGCACTGCACTAGGACTTGGACCTTAAGGCTATAGGCATCGATCCCTTTATTAGTGCAGACCCTCCTATCTCCCTTTGAAACAATGGTATTAAAGTTTGCCCGAGTGATTTGGTACTCTAAGTAGGGGACACCCCTTAAACAAATTCAAGGGTAGTTAAGAGGCACTGCTAACGCATCACCTCAAAGGAAGGGTTCGCCCTACTTGCATCCCTTGGTTCCATCCTTGGAGTACGTTTTTACTTGAGCATCTGAGAATATCATTGCAGCAAAGTATACGTCTTTAGGGCACTCGAAGGTCAATTTAGGGTGCATAATTGCTTGACTCCTTGATTGATCATCCAAAAATGACTAAAAGTAACCTCAGCCTTCTTAACAGTCATTGACCAGAAATTTCAAGTGCATCATTTCTCTTATACCACTTACATGGGAATGGAGAAATACTGCCTTGACTATATTTGGCCAAGCTGAACAGTTGGAAGAGGACTTAAAGAACTTTAAGACAACAAAAGACCTCTTGCCTTGTGTTTGCTTGGTGTATGCTTGGTAGGCGCTCTCTTAGAAATAGTCTTCTCTTCAACCCTGAGCTTGAGAGAATTATAAGGAAAGTTAACCAAGTAAGAAGAAAAATGGTTGAAGAAAGACCTGAAGAAGAGATTAGGGTTGGTGAAAATCAGAGAACCTTGAGAAACTATTTCCTCCCTATGACCCACCAAGCCCTACCTATCCGAAGGCCTGGAGTGAATAACCCATATGAAATCAAGAGCAGTACCATATCATTGCTCCCATCTTTTTATGATACTGCTAGGGAGGATCCCTATAGGTATCTTAAGGAATTCACTGACATCTATTCCATGGTTAAGCTCCAGGGCTTTACTAATGAAGCCCTGATGAGGACTCTATTTCCATTCTCCCTAAAGGATAAGGCCAAACACTGGTATCATACCCTCGATGCAAGGGTAAATGATTGGGCCACTGATGTAGACACAATTATTGTGGGTAAAATGTCTATTCAAGCATGTTCCTAGGCTTAGATTTACATTTCATGTTATAAATATTACATAGCATGCATCATTATGCATTTAAAGTAGTATATAATTTAGGTTAATTGCATCCTTTTTGTGGTCAGGGAGAAGGATATTTATTTTAGAGCCTCGGATTGATGATCCGACCGTACGGATATGATCAAGACGATGATCGGAGTCCAACGCCTCTGAAATCGCCTCGATCGAAGTCCTGTAGTACCATATGCAGTCTGAGGAAGATCAACGGCCAATGGACTAGGTGACATAATTTAGAGCTTCAAATGACAAATCCGACTGCGTGGATGGATTTAGGTCGACGATTGTAGCCTAACGGTAGAAAAATTGACTCAATCTGACCTTTGTAACAGCCCCTATAACAAAAAAAAGATGGACGACCCAGACTATGCCACGTAGTGTAGCCCAAGCCGCCCATGAGCATGCATGTGCCACAGCACGCGTGCGACAATGTAGGTGCGCATGGGCGTTCGAAGGCATGCAGGCGCATAGCGCAGCGGGCAGTGCATGATGCGCGTGCGCGGCAAAGAGCACGCATAGCGCAGCGCCAGCGGAGCAAGGGGCGGGCACGTGCTTGGGTGGCGCCAGCCTACAGCGATGCATGAGCTGGATGTACAGCGGCGCTTACAACCGTTGCTAATTCTTTGCACGCCAGCAAAGCCAACTGTAGGCGTGAGTGGGCATGAGCTGCCTACAGCGACGCTTCTAGCACTGGCCTGGATGTCGCTAATGGTCCAATACCTATTTTTGCGTCTTCTCCTCCACTATAAAAGGACCTATAGCCCCTCCCTTCCAAGCCATCTCTACCTACTCTACTCCCATCTGCTCCCAAGCTCTAGCAAGCCTACCAACACTCCATTAGAGCTTGTTCTCAAGCTCTCAAGGTTCCTATTAGTGTAGCAAACCTCTACGTCACTAAATATTCATCCATCTTCCCATCCCCATTCATAGGTTGCCTTAGAGCTGTCCTCTTACCTCCACTCCGGTAGCAGATCATCTCCGTCTTCTCACCTCCATTCCGGAGCTATGCTGAAGCTTTCCTTTACCCGACGTCGTCCCGCATCTCACCTCCATCGTCCCACTTCTTACCTCCTTCGTTTTGAGCTTCTGCCAGGCACTGTCGTCTTGCCGAACAACCGATTCGAGAGATTTCCTCTCACCCCCCTCTCTTTTTATGCTTTCGTAGATTATTGTAATAGACATTGGTGCAGTACATCACATTTGATTCCATCTCTATCTTGTGATTGCTGGTCTTTTATTTCAGAAACACAAAAAAATAATAAAACCATAAAACTCCAAAAAAGAAACAAATTGAAGCGCGGTTTTCAATTAAAGTAAACGTCGCCTCCCTATGTTTGACCTGGGACTCCCTTGGAGTTTCGGTATAAGTTTTATCTGATCAACGTATTTTGCAACTACGACGATGGGTTACTTGTAACCCCAATTTTAACTTACGAAACACGTGCGACCATTTTGGCGCCGTTGCCTCCCCGACAATGGAATTTACTTTATTGTTTTCTGTGCTTCTTTGCATTTACATAGCACTAACCCCGCTTACCTTTGATCTACTATCTTGCAGGTACCCTAGCATGGAGATCCAAGTGCGCTAGATAGGAGTAAATTGTGGGTAGAGTGTTTTGTAAGTGTCCCCCGCATTCCCCCCCACTAGTTCATTTCGCCACAATTATAACCAAGACTTAATCTACTTAGGTGCTTGTATAAACCCTAGGATAGACTTTGTTTGTCTTATTTGCCATCTTCACCCATCTCACCCACATCTTATAGAAAAAAAATGAAAAGATATTTTCTGTGGGATGAATCAATTTACACACTTTATACACCCACATCAAAGGCACATAACCTGACTTCATTTTCATCTGCTCAACCGAGATTCCGACCTGTGGACCCGATACACAAATTCAACACATAAAAGAGTAGAAATCATATTAGGTTAATCATTATTTTTTTTTGTGTGCCTTAATCAGTGGTGCATTTGGGTCAATTGATTGAGTTGCTTGGGCCGCACTACCTAATATGAAAGAGATTCATTTTGTAGCTACCCCATAGGATTCAATACTTAGGTCAAACTAGGCAATCCATATTTTCTTGATTTACAAAGGAAAAATACTTGAACTCGTGCTTTCAAAACTTGGATTGCCTCACAAAACATGATTGAATATACCTAGTATTTGAATCCTAAAAGCTACTAAGCAAGATTCAAACCCTAAAACTCACCTCATCATTAATAATCTTGCTTAAAAACCTCTTGGTTGTGCACATTCACACATTCTCAAACAAATCATTAAGGGCTCATCACATTCCAAAAGCACCATTGTTCCAAGCCTAACTAAAATTGAGTAGACGTTGGTCTTAAGGACTGGTTCGCTCTACGGTATCCAGACTGAGATTATTCATGATTAACCTACTTCTACTAGTTAGTCTGATGTCTAGCTAGGGCAGTAGCATCAAACGACCGCGGCTGGGAGGTACACAAGGAACCGGAGGTGCAAGCCAAAGGAAGAACCTTCTCCCCAGTCCCTCCTTCTAACTGGTTGGATTGCCTGGACATAAGTAGAGTAAATTGTCCATAGTCTTAGGATGGATTCTGAGAGTCTGTAGACATTTAGGCTACCCAACCTAAGGACAGGCTTGTATTTTTGTGCTACAAGGTCCCTTCTCCTTCCCGTCCTTTTGACTTCCTTCCAGTGTATGCTTGAAAGGAGGTCATTGAACCCTAGATTGGAAGGACCTTTAGACCATTCCCGGAGGCGGAGGTTGAGCTTTAGGCAAGCAGATCCCATGGGTGATCAACAACCACCTCCCTTGCCCCTGAACAAGCAGGAGCTGATTCAGAGGCAGTTGGAAGAATTGCAGTAGATACAGCAATGGTTCTAACGAATGAATGGTCAAGGTGCTCAACCCTTGAAGGATTTTTATGATCCTTCAAATTATGAGGATCATCCTGGCATTGTGATTCCCGCTGGAGATGTTGAGATCAAGCCTCAGGTTTTGAGTCTAATCAAACACTTTCATGGGCTTGGCTCAGAGGACCCATTCCAACATTTGGAGGACCTGATCACTCTGGTTCAGACCACCAAATCATGGAATGTGGATGAAGAATAGATGCTCATGAGGCTTTTGCCCCATTCACTTAGGGATAAGGCCGCACATTGGTAATGTACCATTGGAAGATCGATTGCTACCTGTACAGCTTTGAAATCGACCTTCCTGAAGAAATTCTTCCCAATTGGGCGAACCAATGCATTGCGACGGGCAATTACCAATTTTGCCCAGCGGCAGGGGGAAGCGTTTCATGAGGCCTAGGAGAGATTCTAGGATATGTTGCAGAAGTGTCCACATCATAAGGTGCCTAAATGGTAACTTATGCAGATTTTTTATCATGGGTTGAATGATCAATTCCGTAATCATGTGGATGCTTCTTGCGGAGATAATTTCCTCAACAAGGATGCAGATAGCGCGTATGATTTGTTTGAGGAAATAAGCGAAAATTCTTTAAACCATGCCTTCATGGAAACCTTCAATCGATCCCAACAATTTAGATCAAATGCCAATGAGGTCCAAGATTCTCATACATCTGACTTGGAATTGATCTGCAATAGATTAGATAAGATGGATCTGGTTACTAAACGAATGGAAGAGTGGATGCCTGGAAAGTCCAATTTTTTTAGATCCATTCAATCCTAGGGATCGGGATTCCATTCTTTGCAAGCTCCTACGGGACGGGAGTTTGTGAACCAACTGGAGCCGACTCGACCTTTGAGCCAACTCTTCTCGGAACCTTATGGGTTCCAAACTGGGGCCTTTGATCCTAGTCTTTCTGATCCTTCTTCATCCTCATCTTATGAGGATGTTCATGCTGTGCAAGAGAATGTTAGGTCCAACCCTTATTCGAATTCTTACAATTCTGGTTGGAAAAATCATACTAACTTCTCTTGGAAAGATCAGGGGCAGCAGACCCAATATCGACCCAACAACTATGTACCACAAAAACTAATGGGTCAAGGTCATGTATATACTTAGTTGCCCCTGAATCAGGTTAATCAACCCATGTGGAATGCTCAACAACCCGCTGAGTAGGCTGACTTGAACCTAAAAATGGTAGAAATGCAAGGGTCAATACTCCAGCTCATGCAACAGATGAAAACTTCGCTGGACACCTTGCAATCGGAACTTAGTACAAGCAATCAACAGCCCGGATCTCTACCATCACAATCTATACCAAACCCAAGGAATGTTCAAAATCGAGGTGTTGGGCCTCAAGGGTTTGGTAATGATGGGGAGTCGCATGCTCAAGCTCATGTTATCTATCAGGCTACCCTAGCCCCTCCCGGAGCGAATCAAGTTCCTACCATAATCAACCGGGAGCCTCCTGTTTTGCCCAACCCTCCCCAAGGCACTAACCAATAGCATTTTGCAACGGCAAACACCATTACCTTGAGGAGTGGTAGTAGACACAAGGGACCTACCCAACCCCATGTCAACCCCATTAGGCCCCGTAGTAAGAATTCCAAACTCCCAACTAAGAATGTGATTAACAAAACATCAGAGTCTGATTCGGGAGTATGTTGTTGTATGGGCAAATAGGAAAAGTCAGAGGAGAAATTGGAGGAAAGGATGTCCTTACTTCAGGCTTTCAAATTGACAATCATTTTACTCCTTGCGGCTATCGGATCAATCCCTGCCTATGCCATAGGTTTACTGAATGCATATAAAGAAAGGCGTAGAGTGAAATCTGAATTCAATAGGAGAGTAGTTTTGTCCGATAACACAAGCACATTGATCCTAAACAAGCTACCTCCTAAGAAGCAGGACTCGGGAGCCTCGCTGATTTCCTGCACAATAGGAAGCTTTACTTCTGACTGGGCCCTCCTCGACTTGGGTGCTTCCATTAGTGTGATCCCCACCTCACTACACATGGAATTGGGTCTAGGCTACCTAAAACACACTGACATAACCTTGCAGTTAGCCGATAGATCCATTAGAAAACCAAGGGATATTTTGGAGGATGTTTTAGTCAAGGTTAATGATTTGCATTACCTTGCTAATTTCATAGTCTTGGACATGGAAACCCTAAAATAGCTTAACCACACCCCGATTATTTTGGGAAGACCTTTCCTGGCTACTACCAAGGCGAGGATTGATTGTGAATCGGGAAACATAGAAATGGCCTCAGGGGATATGACAAATTGATTCAATATTTTCAAGGTCTCAATGAAGAATAAAATTAAATGTGGTTCGATGGAGGAGCTTGGTAGAATAGAGGAAGCAATGGCCATATCTACCTTAGACAACCTTTTAATGGCCAACTCAACCCAAACTCAGGAAGAAGATCACATGGTTGCGGAAATAATTGAGGGCAAAACAAAAATGCGACCAATTGTAGCAACATGGGATGAGGAAGATATACATGAAATTGAAAATTTATTGGATGATTCACGTGATCAAGATAAAACCCAACATCCTTATGTTAAATGCTTAGAGTTTGAGGTCCAACTTGTGGGTTGGAATTCTGAGGATCAGGATGGTTGGTTTAAGAACCTAGAGTGTGAGGATGAAAGTGAACATTGGGGAAGAACTCTTCAAACATTAGGTATTCTAGAGTACCCACAAATCCCCAGCACATCATAAAAACCTCTTCGTCCTTCTTCACCCAACCATTGCACAAATTCTAGACCCAACCACACTTCCTCTGTAATAGATCAACAAAACTCCTATTGGAGACCATTTGGGCTCTCCCTGCACCACTAGCTTGCCACTTTCATTGTTCATCTCTTTGGAAACCATTTTCACTCTCTGGGACCCATACTTGGGGGCCCGGAAACTATGTTGTTGTGGCCTCAATGTTTAGTTATTTTTTTATTGAGGACCTCGCCTAGCTGAAGGTACTAAACTTAGCACATGTAAAGACTATTCCAAGCTGACCAGAGTCTCACGGAACCTAGGTGCTATTCTTCCACTTCTACTCTCCTGCATGCTTTCATTTTTTCACAATGAGGATATTGCAATAGCTAAGCATGGGGGGGTGGACATATTTTATAACATTTTTGTCAGCTGTAACAGTAATTTCTTGCTATTTGAATCTTATAAAAAAAATTGAAAATTTGAAAAAGATAAAAAAAAGAAAGAAATTAGGAAAAGAGAACTTAGTCATTTGGAAGTTATTAACTTTAGGAAATGATATGAGAGGATTAAACACTTAGACTATTCGGGTCTTCGAACTTAATTAGCCTGAGTGTCCACTCGAATGTAGACTTAGTTTCGAGTCCTCGCCAATTAAAATTCATTTTAAGTTGGTAAATAAATTAGGATGAAAAGTATGCGACTTATCAACCCACCCTCTGATTTGGGGGGACTTTAAGCCTAAGCATTTGCACACTTTTTCTTTTTTGCACTGACCCACTTTTCGATGATTTCTTCGAAAATTGGGTAGCTAATGAACTATCTAGGGTGGTATGGTTGGTAAGTTGTCGGTGGTAACAGCTCATCGACAGGCTGTTCAGAGCCCAGTCACAAGACCATTTTTGTTGTACTACTTTTAGGTAAATCTTAGATCAGAGAAGCCACCTACTTTAAAAAAAAAAGAAATTATATATAGAAAAGGAGAAAAAATAAAAAAATAAACAAAACTACACTTCACCGCATGAGTATGGCTGGCAAGTTGTTGGTGGTAATAGCTTATCGGCCGGTTGTCTAGAACCTAGCTCACAAAAAAAAATGCACAATAATTCCTAAAACACTTAGGGAAGAAGCGGGGAAGTAGAATAAACTGGGGAGATATACATTGGTTTCGCCCTTATGTTGACTCCATAAATAAAAGAAGTAGGGAGAAAGTTACCAATCGAAAAGATAAACCTTTAGGCAAGATCACCTAGGGTCATAGAAACCCAAAGTCCGTTTTAATGGCCACTTAGTGAGTCTTTTACTATTTTCACAGGATGCTTAGCACTTAGAGTCCTTTTTGAGTCTTGGGTGGGTCGGGTAACCATAAAAAGTTATCCTGGAACTCTCAAACTCCAAAAGGACAAAAAAATTAGAAAAAGAAGAAAAATAAAAAAATCTGTCTTCCCTTTTCAAATAAGGTGAGGACTTGGGTAGTTTGCATTCTGGCAAACACTTGGGTACTGTTGAGTCTTTGTAGTTTAGGACCTTAGTTGAAATTTTCTATTGTTAATAAATGACTTAGGCCTAAGTGATCTAATCCTAATTCTATTTTTATACATAACATGTAGTTTAATTTTTCTAGGGACTAGCAAAAGATAGGCATGGTGGTATGACATAAACACAATTATTAACAGTAAAATGTCTATTCATGCATGTTCCTAGGCATTCATGTTATAAATATTGCATAGTATGCATCATTCTGCATTTAGAGTAGTATATAATTTAGGTTAATTACATCCTTTTTGTGGTCAGCAGAGAAGGATATTTATTTTGGAGCCTTGGATTGATGATTTGACCGTACAGATATGATCAAGACGATGATTAGAGTCCATCACCTCCGAAATCACCTCAATCAAAGTCCCATAGCACCATGTGCAGTCCAAGGAAGATCAATGGCCAAGGGACTAGGTGACATAATTCAGAGATTCAAATGACAAATCCGATCGCACGGATGGATTCAAGTCGACGATCGCAGCCTAATAGTGTGAAAATCGACTCAATTCGACCTTTGTAGCAGCCCTACAATGAAAAGAAGATGGACGGCCCAAACTGCACCACGTGGCGTAGCCTAGGCCACCCATCCGGACGCACGAGCCACCGTACATGTGCTATCGCGTGAGCGTGCACGTGCACGTGCAGAGGCACGTAGGTGCACAACACAGCGTGCAGCGCATGATGCACGCGCACGACAAAGAGCGTACACAACGCAGTGCCAGCGGAGCAAGGGGCGGGAGCATGCTTGGTTGGCGCCAGCCTACAGTGACGCATGAGCTAGATCTACAGCGACGCTTACAGCCATCACTAATTCTTCGCGTGCTAGCAAGCTAGTTGTGAGCATGAGCGGGCATGAGCTGCCTACAGCGATTCTTCCAGCGACGGCCTGGATGTCACTAATGGTCCCGCACCTATTTTTGCCTCTTCTCCTCCACTATAAAAGGACTTACACCCCCTCCCTTCTAAGCATCTCTACCTACTCTAGTCCCACATACTCCCAATCTCTAGCAAGCCTACCAATGCTCCATTAGAGCTTTTTCTCAAGCTCCCAAGGCTCCTGTTAGTGTAAAAACCCCTGCCTCACCAAATATTCGTCCATTTTCACATCCCCATTCATAGGTCGCCTTGGAGCTGTCCTCCTACCTCCATTCTGATAGCAGATCATCTCTGTCTTCTCACCTCCATTCAGGAGCCACGCTGAAGCTTTCCTCTACCCGACGTCCTCCTGCATCTCACCTCCATTTTCCCGCTCCTCACCTCCTTCGTCGGAGCTTCCGCCAAGCACCGTCGTCTCGCCGAACAGTCGATTCGAGAGATTTCCTCTCACCCTCCTCTCTTTTTATGCTTTCATAGATTAATGTAATAAACATTGATGCAATACGTCACATTTGATTCCATCTCTATCTTGTGATTGCTTGTCTTTTATTTCAAAAACACAAAAAAATAATAAAACCCTAAAACTCCAAAAAAGAAACAAATTGAAGTGCAGTTTTCAATTAAAGTAAATGTCGCCTCCTTGTGTTCGACCTGGGACTCCCTTGGAATTTTGGTATAAATTTTATCTGATCGATGTGTTTTGCAACTACGATGACGGGTTACTTGTAACCCTGATTTTAACTCGCGAAACACGTACGACTAGCCACCCTTAAGGGAGAATTCTTGAAAAAGTATTTTCCTATGAGTGAAACCAACCATTACAAAAGAGAGATTATGAGTTTTACTCAACTGGAAGGGGAGCAGTTTCACGAGACTTGGGAAAGCTTTAATGACATTAGGTTATGCCCCCACCATCAGGTGGCAGTTGGTTGAAAGGTTCTATAACAGATTATCTGAAAGGCACAGGCAAACCATCGATGCAGCTTGTGCAAGAACCTTCATGACCAAAACTGAGGATGAACCTAGGCATTATTTGAAACATTAAGTGACAATTCCGTACATATGTCCTCTACCTATCAAGAAAGAAAACCATCAATCTTGCTGAGGAAGATAGAGGCCCATGAAGCCGGGGCTACTTAGGATTTGGCTTATCAGATTCAATTGTTAAACAAAAACTTTGATAGGCTTTTAGCAAACCCCAGCATGAACCCACAAGCAGCCTCTATCTTTCAGGCTTCAAGTGAATGCTCCATTTACCAAAGCACAATGCATGCCACTGTGGAGTGCCACTAGGCAAATCAATTCCCTGAGTTGATTCAGGCCGACTTGAACGCGACCAAAGTTTTCTGCCCACCTCCTCATAATAACTCGTATTCTAGTACCTATAATCCAGGGTGGCAAAATCATCCAAACTTCTCATGGAAGCAAGGTGATGCTTCTAACTTAGAGAATACAAGACCCCTACCTCCCCAACCCATATACCAGCCATCCTATGAAAACCCTCCTTAGAATAAGCCCTCTGAGATGGATGAACTTAAAGCCATGATGAAAGCGATGCAAGAGCATCAGAATATGGTCATGCAATCTCAGACTAAGATGATTACTGATATGCAATCCCAAATTGGTCATCTTACTAAGGCAGTTAGGCAGCGTGATCCGGGGAAGTTGCTAAGCTCTTCTGAGGAGAACCCAAAAAGCAAGGGGGTCATATTCAGGGAGCACGCCCAAGCTGTGACCGTGTTGAGGAGTGGAAAGAAAATCGACAAGCCTGATAGCACTCCTACGGTCACGTCTCAGGATTCCCCTCCTACACCCAACCCGACTTCCATCTCCACCGAGGAACAACCACACTGCTCTCCCTCACTTGAAATCACCCACCCTAAGGATGTCGTCAGTTCACCACCCCTCTCCCGCCAAGATGGCCCCTCTACCCAGAAGTCAAGGGTGCCCTATCCAGAGCGCCTATCTGCTCCTAGGAAATCTTCTATTGGCTTGCCTGGAGCCAAGGATAGGACAGAGGAAATTATGGACACTTTTAAGCAAGTCTAGATCAACTTGCCTCTGTTGGAAGCTATTAAATAGATCTATCCTATGCCAAGTTTCTAAAGGACCTGTGCACCTAGAAGCGCCAATCTAGGAGACAGGTCCAAGCTAAGGTCATCCTGCCTGACCATGTTAGCTCGGTTCTCCAACATGGAACACCCCTCAAAATGAAAGACCCGGGGGCCCCGTATATTTCAGTGGTTATAGGTAACCAACACATTGACAAGGCTCTGCTCGATCTGGGTGCGGGGGTGAACATTTTACTAAGCTCCATCTACGACCTTTTGGGAGGAGGCGAGTTAAAGCCTAGTCCAATCATCCTCCAAGTTGTAGACAGATCGCTTAAGACACCATGGGGATTACTGGAAGATGTCCTGGTGAGAGTGGAGGACTTCTTCTTCCTTGTTGACTTTCTTTTGCTAGATATTGATCCATCGAATAATCCCACAAAGCCGTCCATTATTCTGGGATGCCCTTTCTTGGCCACAGCCAATGCCTCTATCAATTGTAGATCAGGGGCACTTAAATAGGCTTTGGGAACAAGAAGATCCGGTTGAATGTTTTTGATACTTGTAAGCAATTTGGATTTGAAGATTGTTCTCAGATTGAGGTTGTTGATGAAATAATCGAGGAGACTACTCCAACACACCTATGTAGAGATCCCCTTGAAAAGGTCATATCTAAGGACCATCCTCCGATTATTAAAGAAACTGAAGGGGATATACCCAAATTAGAAGAGTTGCTAGGGATACACACATAGTCTCTGTCCCTACCCTGGACCGTGAAGGTAGATCCGCTACCTGAGGCGGGGACATCTCAACTTAAACCCTCAATCCAAAAGGCTGCTAAGTTGGAGCTGAAACCCCTCCCGAGCACATTGAAGTATGCTTTCCTTGTCTTTAATGATACGTTCCCCACTATTATCTCATCTGCATTATCTGAATCATAGGAGGGAGCTCTGCTTGAGTGTTTACAAAGGCACAAGGGGTAATTGTTTGGTCAATTGCTGATATTAAGGGTGCTGATCCCTCCCTTTGCATGCATCATATATGCACAGACGAGTTTGTGAAACCCTTCCGAGACATGCAGAGAAGGCTCAACCCCAATATGCGGGAGGTTGTTGAAAAGGAGATTTTGAAATGGCTGGATGCAGGAATTATCTATCCCATTTCATATAGTAAATGGGTTAGTCTTATTCATGTGGTGCCCAGAAAGGTAGGAATCACTGTGGAAGAGAACGACTAAGGAGAGTTAGTAACCACTAGACCCTCAACTGGTTGAAGGGTCTGCATTGATTACCGCCGTTTAAACACGGCTACCCAGAAAGACCATTTCCCCTTACCATTTATCGATCAGATTTTGGAATGACTAGCAGGGAACAAGTACTTTTGTTTCCTTGACGGGTACTCTATGTATAATCAGATAGCCATCTTTCCTGCCGATCAGGAGCGTACCACCTTCACGAGTCGGTATGGCAGATTCGCATTCCGCCGAATGCCATTTGGGTTATGTAATGCTCCTGGCACTTTCCAACGTTGTATGATGGCTATCTTTTCTGATATGATCGATGAGTTTGTTGAGATTTTCATGGATGACTTCTCTATTTACGGCTCATCGTTTGACCTATGCCTTTTGCAACTTGATAAAGTCTTAACCCATTGCGGAGAGGCAAAGTTGGTGCTTAGCTTGAAGAAAAGCCACTTTATGGTCCAGCAGGGCATTGTGTTTGGGCATGTAGTTTCTGAGAGAGGATTAGAGGTGGTCACCGCAAAAATTAATTCCATCTCTAAGCTTCCATCGCCCACCAATGTTCGTCAGGTTAGATCTTTCCTTGGCCATGCTGGGTTCTATAGGCGCTTCATTAGAGATTTTAGTAAAATCTCTAAGCCACTCTGTGACCTGTTAGCCAAGGATGTTTCCTTCAACTTTGATGACAGATGTGGTGAGGCTTTCCAAGTCTTGAAGAAAGCCCTTATTACCGCATTGATTCTCCAAGCACCAGATTGGACCCTCCCATTTGAACTAATGTGCGATGCTTCTGATTTTGCATTGGGAGTGATCTTAAGTCAAAGTGTTGATGGCAAACTACATGTGCTGCATTATGCCAGCAAGACCCTTACAGATCCTTAGCAAAACTACATGGTCACTTTAAAGGAGCTTCTTGCTGTAGTGTTTGCTTTGGAAAAGTTTTGATTTTATCTTTTGGGATCCAAGATTGTTGTGTTCATTGATCATTATGCTTTAAAGCATCTTTTTGCTAAAAAGGACACCAAACCTCGCCTAATTCATTGGATTCTGGTACTCTAGGAGTTTGACCTAGAAATTAAAGATAAGAAAGGAGCTGAGAATGTGGTAGCAGATCATCTGTCTAGGATCCCTATTGAGGCATCAAACCCTGCTGGTGGTATCCAAGAGACTTTTCCTGATGAGTCTCTGATGGTTGTTGAGGCCAAAACTCCTTGGTTCACTGACATAGTGAACTATCTGGTCATGGGCATCACCCCTAGTACTTGGGACAAGCAGAAGCAAGAGGCTTCTTGCTAACGCTAAATTTTATCACTGGGTGGAACCCGAGCTTTTTAGAATAGACCTGACCAGCTTTTCTGCCGTTGTGTCCCTGACGAAGAACAAAGAAGTGTTTTGAGTTTCTTCCATGACCTGTGTAGGACATTTTAGTGGAAAAAAGGCTGCCCATAAGGTTCTTCAGTTTGACTTTTGGTGGCCCACATTATTCAGAGATGCACATACATATGTGGGCGTATGTTTATGTTTCCAGCAGACGGGAACCATCGGAAAAAGGGATGAGATGCCTCAGCAACCTATTCTCCCAGTTGAGATCTTTGATATTTGGGGCATCGACTTTATGGGTCCCTTTCCCATGTCCGTTGGATCTGAGTACATCCTTGTAGTTGTGGACTATGTATCGAAATAGATAGAAGCCATACCCACGTGAACCAATGACCATTCCGTGGTCTTGGATTTTGTTAAGGCTAATATCATTTCTCGATACGGGTGCCCAAGGACGATCATAAGTGATGGGGGACCTCACTTCAAGAACGTACACTTCACAAGACTACTTCAAAATTTGGGAGTCAACCACATGATAGCCACACCTTACCATCTCGAAATGAGTGGATAAGTTTAAGTGTCTAATAGGGAGATTAAACGAATTTTAGAAAAAACTGTCAGGCCTGACCATAAGGATTGGTCTAAAAAGCTAAATGATGCTCTTTGGGCCTACAGAACCGTGTATAAGACTCCCTTGGGCATGTCTCCCTTCCGCCTTGTTTATGGAAATGTGTGCCATCTTCCCATTGAAATCCAACACAAAGCCTATTGGGCTATTAAAAATGTTAACTTGAATCTGGATAAGGCAGGAAAGGCACGTATGCTAGAGTTAAGTGAGCTTGAGAAGCTTCATAATGAAGCCTATGAAACTTCAAAAGCTTATAAGCAACGTACAAAGGTCTTCCATGATAAGAACATCATTAGAAAGACCTTTAAGCCCAACTAGTGGGTCTGGCTTTTCAATTCCAGACTTAAATTATTTCCAGGAAAGCTCAAGTCCCACTGGGATGGGCCATACGCTGTTATCAATGCCCTCCTTCATGAAGCTATTGAGATTTGGAACCCTACTTTTGGCGCGAGCTTTAAGGTAAAAGGCCAACGACTTAAACCTTATGTTACTCTTTCAGGTGACCAAGTTTTGGAGGTACTTCAGCTTGAGGAGCCTTAGCTCTTCCCACTCTCCTCCTTAGGTGATATTCTTCTATGTCTTTATTTTTTTTTCAATGTGGACATTGTCAATCTTAGGCATGTGGGGGTATAACTTGAGGATGTTTATAGCATTTATAAATATTTGCCTGCATTTAGGATAGTGCATTAGCCAAAAAAAGAAAAATCTCTTTTGTTTCTTGAGCTGAATTGCTTAGTCCCGAGCAAAAGTTCTTATCAAGGAGGTTTTATTAAAGATTTTCTTCTTAGAATATTTCTAAGTTTAGAATCCAGTACAGTTACTTCACTTGCACGTAGACTGAGTAATGGATCTTTATAGAAAATCAATAAGTATTTTTAGTCTATTGAACCCTTGGACAGTTAATAGGGAATCAAGCATACTATCTTTTATTAGATCCACCTTATATTTGTGAGAAGAAAGTAGAGAGACTACTGATATGCTAAGTCTAGTGCAAGGACTCTTAAGTTCTGGATAATTAGATGATGATACCTCAGAGTTAGGCATAGTTTTTGCTCTCTGTTCCTGTGTGTGTACACTGTGAATTTTTGAGAGTCACCAAATAAGGCAGATACACAAAGATAGAGTCTTAATAAAACTATGACTATGGTGGATGATTACGACCGTCCTTCATAGAGTCCTCGGCTGAAGGAGGGTAATAGTGTCAAAGGTCAGAAATACGCTTGTCCTATCCATTCCTTCCCAGTGCCGAAAGTTGACACTTCCACCAAATACGCCATACAATATCCTCTTGACCATCATCCCTAATAATGCCTCATGAATAAAAGTTTACATCGTGTTATGTTGATTTATATATATATAAAAAGAGAGAAATATTTATATTTAGAAAAATATAAAAAAAAGAGAAGAAAAAAAAGAGAAGAAAAAGAAAAAAAAGAGTCCAAGTTTGGAGTTTTATCTTCATGTTATTTTTTGTGTCAATATTTTTGAGGCAACAAAAACACCCATTGCGATCTACCAAATATGACCCATACTTACTTTTCAGTGTTTCTGATTGCCCGAATACTGGTTGAGGTTCTCTAACTTAGTTGTAGGGTTTTTAGGACTTTAATTGAAGTATGAATGTCATGTGAGACCACCAAACAGTGAGTATATTTACAAAATCTGGTGAGATTTGTGAATCTCAGAAAGAAAAAAAGGAAAAGAGTGAGCACAAAGAAACATCAAGATAGCACAGTTGTTTAGCCTCTCCCTGGGTTGACTCATTTGATAATATGGAGAGTTAGAGTCTGCAGTACTAGACTACAGGTAGCACCAGATGAGTGTGAGCCACCGAATATAAATCCATTCAACTTAGTATCTCCTAACTAAGCCAAAAATCTGGGGTCAAACTATAGATTATTTTCTACTTTATCCCCGAGGGAAGTAGTTGCCTATCCTAATAAAATGTTTACCAAGGGTTAAGTACGAACTTTTAATATAAGTTGGATTTTCACTTGGATTCGTTACCTAGGCTACTATCACTTTACATTAGTCTAGATCTCTAAATTTTTGGAATAAGGGAAGAAGAAATCTTTTGGTTACTTTCATTGTTTTTCACTTTTCCCTGGGACTAGCAAAACTTAGGCATGGGGGCATTTGATAAGTCCACTTTCGTGGACCATTATTTGGCCTAAGTGCTCTTTAATTTGTTGTTCTTAGTTGATATTTGATTAGGAATTAAGTGCAAATTCAACATAGTCTACGTATCATATTATGCACTAATGTTATGTTTAATAACATATGATATGTTATGGTGGATGCAGACTAAGCACAAGACACCTTGAGGTACCATTCAGACGGTCAAAATCACTCTACATGATGTCTGGAGCTCAATTTGGATGTCTGAGAATTACCATCATAGATCCCCTAAGGTCTACATATTTTAAGATGTCTGAGGAATCACTCAAACGTTTGATGAAAGCTGCCAGCGTTTATCCTTCTGTTCCAACCACTCGCAACTCTTGCCGAGTGGTTGGAGAAGATGGTGGTCGCAGAGAAACAGACGGGGGATTTATTTTTAAAAAGAGCCTGCTCCAACGCCAAAACCTCCAACCTCACGACCGTGGTCCTCTCGCCTACACCGTGCTCTGAAAGTGCACCATGGACTTAGGCCTACACTGTGGATCAACGTCGGCCTCACCTCTCCTCCACTCGCCTCAACATGGTGGTGCTTGGTGACAGAGAGCACCATCACCAGCTGTTCCCCCCAACATCTCTTCCCTATCACCATTGCCACCACCACAAGATCGGCCGCACACACTTGTGCTCCAGCCTGCACTTGCGCTTAGCCACAAAATAGCAGCCGCGTGCCCTTGCTCGCGCACAACCAGCCCTCACGCGTGCGCTGTTTTCTAGAAGCCGCACCACATTTGCAACATCCCCACGCCATCCACTCCCTCTTCGTCTTCCTTCTTCTCCTTCCCATGCCTCCCTTATTTTCCAGCAAAAGACCCAAGCTTGCAGGCACCTACCCCCTGGCCAACAATCACCACTGACCTCCAACCTTGACTCCAAGCACCGCCAGCGCACCCTCGTTGATCTCAGAGACCACGCACGGCCATGTGCGGCTCAAGGGTGCCACCCCCACAGATCGCAACAACTTGCAACCATTGTCGCCGCCAGCTATTCCTCCTCTGACTAGTTGCCTTCGCGATCTTCTGCCGTCCCGTCACCGCCATCTCGACACCCATCCTTTGGTGCACCTCCACCACTCACAGGCCGGCTAGCGGCCCCTCATCCATGCGTGCATGGAAGAAAGAGATGCATTCCTCTGTTCTCACGTGAATTAATATTTACATTAATTGTCATTGTCGCTATTTTGAATTTTTAGATAATAATATTTTATTCTGGTGATTTTATGAGCATCTCCCTCTTATTTTGCATAATGATGATTCCAGCATATCATGTTATTGATTAGTTTGTTTAAAAGGAATCTTAACTTGATTTTTGAGGGAAATAAAGAGGGAATTGTGGATTTTGATAATAACGAGTTTATTTGGCTCGATCCTTCCTATGAATACGACATTTTTACTGTGGTTTAAATTAATATCTGTTTAATCTTTGATTGAGAGATTTTCCACTACACGACTACAACGACGTATCTTTTTATCGCTATCATCTTCATAATCAATCAAATTTCTCTATATCACTATGCAATATTCATAACATGAAATGAAAATCTAAGCCTAGGAACATTCTTGATTAGGCATTTTAACTTAAATAGATGTGTCTATATCATACATTATATAAAGAAATTGATAAAAAATACTCGTCAGAGGTTACGTCTTGGAGTAATCATAGTGATCAACATAATTTCCCAAATCCTGGGGTCGAGTATCGAGGTTGTTTCGGACCCCCACCTCAAATGAATTCAGATTCAAATTTCATAACAATTGACATACCTGATCTTGATGAGGGTTGAGAGGATCCAATTGCAGGTGTTCCTGATTCTGAACTGGCCCTAGGAAATGAGGAAGCTGGTCCATCGAGTTTAAATTTCCCCGACACTGTAATGACGAGCTTAAAACAAAACCTCTCGAGAGTGTAAATTCAGAGCCTTATCATGTTAAGGTGACTCTCGAGAGCAATTTTGACATCCCTATAGAACCCAGCCTAGATCCTAGTGACCCAATGCCTACGTTTAACCTAGAATCTAGATCTGAGCCTAATTGGGATAAGTATGAGGCTCTACGTGATGAAATGCATATTTTGAATTTGAAATATGATTCAGGGCCTGTATTTGATGAATACACCTCTCCAACCTCCTCAGAGACACAAATCGATTTTTCGAAAGTCACGCCAATTTATGATACAGAAATCGAGGAGTTGGAAGAGTTGTGAATCGATTGGGTCTACCCTAGGAGCCAAGAACCTAAACCCATGCCTAATAGGAATACCTCTTTGAGCTCGAAATCTGAAAATAGGTTAGATCCAAGTCAGGTTGTTGCTTCTACATATCTTGATCCTTTCTGTGATGGAACCTCTGATCTGGAGCCAAGTTTAGAAAACGATCTTCACAAGTTCGCTATCGATTTCGAATCTTACTATGATTTTGGAGAACTATTGTTTCCTAATGACTCCAAACCAGTTTACGACCTCAGCGACCACGACCCATCCTTTGATTCTGAAGCTGAGGTCAATGATTTGAATCTCCATGATTCCACCTCTTCTACAGCACATACAGAACCTTCTTGAATCCGATCCCAACCCCAACCCACCACCGAAATTAATTTCTATTATGATTCTCTTTATGATCCAGTTGCACATAATTCTTCTCCATCTTTTGATCAGGATTTAGACAATGATCAGACTGATAATCACGTCCTACCCTTTTCTGATCACTCTTGTAGGGTTCCTATATCCTTTTCAAATCCATTTTCTTTTCAGGATCCCTACTCTGACTAGGCTAATTCAACTCAGCGAAACCCACGATTTTCACTGCCATATCTGTTTGAACCTCAAAGTAACTGGTGGGCTCTGCATCTCATGATCCATATCCATCAACCCACCAGACTAATTGGGTTTGGGCTGTATCATCAGCCTATTGATCTGAACAAGTACCTGGTTGGACCAACCAGGCTTTTGATCAAGGTGCTTGTTCTACAAAATTCTGCTGATTTAACCACTCCTCCATGACCACCTCATGCTCAGCTAAAAGCATTGAATTTAGCACTTAACGGGAGACAATCTATCATTCCAAAAACCTGAGACCCTTATGATCATCCTTTTTGAGCTTCATGTCTATTGCACTTCTGAGTTTAGCTTTAGAACAGTTGATCCCACCTTTGGTACATATACCAGAACTTGAAATCATCCACAACAGTCACCCCGAACCGTTCACCCACTTGTTGACCTTATTCTAACTCATGAACCCAACTGATTTCATACCCTCCGATTTACAGTGAGGATATTGCAAAACTTAGGCATAGGGGGTGTTAAAGTGTAAGCACATAAAAAAATCAAGTTTCTAAGGGGTTCTCACAAAAAATTATAGATAGTAAAAAAAATAAAATAAAAAAATTGAAAAAGAACAAAAAATGGGGAAAGGGGAGGAAATTTTGAGAAATTTTTGCATTTCATTTTAAGGAGGAAAAGAGGAGGTGATTTAAATGTCAAAAAGAAGCCATAATTTGAAACAAAAAGTGTTAGTCTTAGTAAATGATTATGGAATCTACTTAAAGTTCTAGACCAAATCAAAAGAAAGAAAATAAAGTCAAAGGTTCTAAAGAGACATGAAGATTAGTGTGAGTGCAGGTCTTAAGCCTCTTGTGTAGTTTCCTACTTGGAGGGGGTGAGATTAGCGTAACGTAAAAAATGCGGAATTGAAATATAAATAATCTCACAAATAAGCAATCACACAAGTACACAAGAATTTTTAGGTGGAAACCCAAACCGGGTGAAAACCACCACCTAACCCTCTCGAGTTAGGATTTTTCGATCAACCAAGTTGATCAAAATCCACTAAATCGAATCACTTTAAATGAGGGTGATTCAACCTCAATACAACCACGCTACTTAAACGAGGGTAACGTACCTCAACCCCTTCTCTCCACGAGAAGGATTTTGTCTCGCGAAGGAGACGGGAATTCGCAAAGCGAATACCCAACCAAATAACAAAGATAAAATAAACAAGTAATCCTATAGAGCCAACAAAGTAATTTTAAACCTAGCTTCTATAGGAATTAGGAAACTCCCCTTTGCAAGGAGTGCGTCGAGTTGATGACGCGGTGCGTGAGCTACGCGACGGCGCAACTTAGCTCTCGTGAACAACGGCGGGAGAGCGGGTGTGCAACAGCTTGATGCTCTCAAGAGAAAGGAACTTTAGCTTGGAGAGCAAGAGCTAGCTAGGACACAAGAGAGTGGAAAGTGTATTACAAAGTGTTTCTTGTGTATCTTGGTCTCTCTAGGTGTGTATTTGTGTTGCAAAGGTTCCCCTCTATTTATAGAGGCCTTAAGAAGGCTTTGGAAGGCTTAGGAAAGGTTCCATAGCCGTTGGGTACAAAGCCCAAGTGAATCAGCCCGAAATCAGGAACAATCATTGTTCTGACAGGCTTATCAGACGTCTAATTCTAGCATCAGACGTCTGGAAGTTCACTTTAAGACGTCTGATTCCAAGGTCAGACGTCTGATTTTGAGCGGGTCTCTCCCTGACTTGGATCAGATCTAAACAGGGTTTTTACGCAAGTCCATCAGACGACATACAGGACATCTGGCACTATGTCTGGACGTCTGGAAACCTACTTTTACTGTGGGAATTGATTTCCAAACATTGCAACGGCTAGAAAATCTCTGAGAAGAGATTTTGGGTCAGCCGAGGCAAAACGGTCAATTATGAGACGTCTGGAATGGCCTAAGGACGTCTAATAAGGCTTTAACGGTCATATTCTTGAGTGTATGCTAAGCCAGCCAACGGTCCACTAATTGGACGTCTGGAAAAGTCATCAGACGTCTCCTAAGACGTCTGGTCTAAGGTATGGACGTCTGATTTCATCAGACAGAACCAACTATGTCCAGCCTAACAGTTATCAGACGTCTGAAACAACAGTCAGACGTCTTAAGGTACTTTATCAGACGTCTGATTTTGGAATTAGACGTCTGGAAGTGCTGTTTGAACCCTATATTGGTTTTCTAAGTATTCTACAAAAAACTTAAGTATCCTAGGGTTGTGCCGGTGTTCCTAGGACTACTGTTAGGGTTCTTTGAGGCTCTTTAACATGAAATATCTAAGGAAATAAAGAGCAACAAAAGAAACGAAAAATACAACAAGTACAAAAGAAGGAAATCTATCCTATTCTTCATTTCCTTCCATCTTCAATCTTTCGCTCCACGCGAACCTCCTCTGTTTTCCGTCAAGCTCCTCCAATCCGTCCTGGCTGCGAGCTCGAACTCCGTCTAAACACGTCCACATTTGCAATTGACCTGAAATCTAGGACTCAAATTGCAAATGTTAAATAACACGTGTTTTTTTATCATCAAAACAAATGATCGTGGTGCTCTAGCACCAACATCTTGGGCTTGTACTTAGGCTTAAAAATTTACGTATCCATTAAGATCTGGATAGTCCACAAGATGTTGAGGAAAATGTGAGGCTTATATATTAGGTTTAAGGCTTAGGGATTATTCAGCCTCGTTACCTGACCTTTGGTTTACGGGACTCGGTAACTTAAGCACCCTAATTAACACACAAGTCTGGTTTAGTATGCTTAATCAATCAAAATCATGCAAAAGCATTTATTCTGTTCTAAAAAATCTACATAGATTATGAGAGGCTTTTAAACATAAGTTGATTTGGACGAGTTTCTAGCTTGGAGAGGTGGGAAATTCCCCTCGAAGATAAGCAATAACATATCATCTCCTTGGTGCTTGTCTCCTAAGATATCTAAATATCCTACCAGGGGCATGTAAGCACCATATGCTGGTTCAGGTGCCATGGGCAGGATTATCCTGAAATGTCGATCGTTAGGGCCTGAATTTAGCTACAGAACGTCATGGGCGGCACTATCTCGAAGTGTCGAAAGTCAGGGTTTTGGGGGTTACCCGGGCGGTTCTATCTTGAAGCATCGATTGCCAAGGACCCTGTAAGGATTGATGTTGGGAACCAGGAATCCGATACAGACCATGTTTTTGAGCCAATCTGAAGCTAGAAATAAAGAAAAGAAAAAGAGAGAGAAAGTTCTCCAAAAATGCAAAAATTCTTCTATCCCTTTCTTTTACAAAAATGTACTGCAAACTGAACCTGGACTAACCATGTTACAAGCATGGGTGCTTTAACTGCTGGGCTCAACGAACCTTAGGATAATTTCTGTGGGCCTTAGAAACCTTCGTGGCTGACTGAGGCTAAAGCTGGTCAGGTCTTGATCTTGATTGATAGTTGTGTACCTCTAGGCCTGCTATTAGCATTCTGACTTAACTCCTAAAAAGAAGAATAAATCAGGACTCTGAACATCAAAGCATGATCTATAACTCTAGTTCTTTTCATAAAATTTTGCTAAGGGACTAGCAAAAGTTGGGCATGGAGGTATGATGATAACATCATCATCAACCATATCTAGCTATATTAGTCAGAATCAACAGACAAATGCTCCTACATAACCGTCAAAGAGCTATAATTCACTACATATCCATTTTGAGAAATTAACAGTAAAATAGGGGTAAATCTGCAGTTTTAACAGAATATCCTAAATGCAAAACAATCACGAGATTTCCTAAGAGTTTATTAAAGGTCAAATGTTCATAAATATCTAATAAGTGGGTTCATGCAGAATGAAACGGGTTTTCACGCATTTCAAGAATTAATGGACATTTAAAATCCTAAAAGCAGACCTGCTTGATTAACTGAGGCTCTGGTTAAAATAAAATTCACCTAAACCTTTTAAAAATTATATAAAAATATTCTATAATGTTTGGTATGCTTGATGTGATCATCTGAATCCAATTTGACTTAAAAAAGAGTCTCAGACAGATAATTATCCTTATTTGGGTTTTCTACATAAATTACCCAGTCAAACTTAATTAAAACAAAAATCTTACTTCACCATTAGATTCCTTGGGTCCAAATTAGATTTTTACCAAAATTTGGGCCCATTCAGAGATCATCTTAACCTAGTTTGTATTCCAGTCCAGTTTGACTCTTTTTCTTATGCACACACCCCTAACTTTCTGAATTCCTCACAAATTAATTTTGTCTTCTTCTTTGCAATCAGGTTCCTCCACCATTATCGTGGAGGAACTCCTACTCCAGCAACCTTCAACTAGGGATTTTTCCTTGATTGATTGGTCTATCCCTTCCAAAATTGGAAGGGAGACTCCTGAGAGATTTCCCTACAATTTGAGGCACTCATTGGGCTCTGATTCCTACTCAATGGCTCATGCGAATCGTTTGAACGATCGAGTCTCCTATTTTGCAAAGCTTTGAAGCTTCAAAGCTTGGTCTCCAAGCTTGGAAAGCTCCTTTGAGCCCTATAAAAGGACCTGCATTGCAAGGCCGTGCTCCTTAGCTTGGTTTGGAGGCCGGTTCCCCTTTCTTCACTTCTCCCTGACCTCCTTCTCCACCAACTCTGGCAACCTTCTCTGACCACCTTCCTCGTCCACCCCCACAGACAATAGCGGGTGGATCCTTCTTCCCCACATTCTTCCGTGCATCCAATACTAGCGGCAGCTGCCTATGCCCTCTTGTCGTCGTCGCTTCTATCATTGGAGAGTTCGTCTTCCCCACGTCTGGCATACCACCGATGTGGGAATCCTCCCTTTCATCCATTAGATTTAGGGTTAGTTAGGTTCCCTTAGGTTATTAGGTTAATTCCCTCTCTTTAAAACCCAAAAACAACCCTCGACACCGCCATTCACCATCATCTCCCTCACCTCCGGCCACACATTCAGCAAATCCACCCCACCTCCAAAACCCACCAAACAACTCGCCACCTACTCGACAACCTCTGCCTCATCCACCCGTACAAAACCCTCTCCTATTTCACTCTATTCGCCAACCAAAAGCCCCACCGAACACCTCCACCTTCGCACTCACTTTCCGACATCGCCACACTCACACACACCTCCTTGCACTTCGTCGCACCCACTGTTTCACTCACCGCACCACGACGATCCTCCTGAAGTGTTTGAACATGGCTGTTAGGCTTTAACTTGTGTTTCAGGTGTTCGCCAAAGCTCCGCCACTGTCGCCATCGCCACCTTTGTTCTTTGAGCTCTAGACCAGGTAAACCTCAGGTGCAATCTCTAGGTGACGCAGAAGTCTCTCAGGACCCTCTCCAGGTCCTCACTTGAAGGCCCCATCCACTCCTACTACCTCAATTGGAGGCATCTTCACAGCAGCTGTGTCAATTGAACGAGGAAGCCTTCTGCAACTATGCGCGCATAGGATGTGGGAAGGATAGTCCCACATCGGCGGATGAGAGGCGCACTACTACGTATATATTATTTTTCTCAATAGGCTTCTTTGCCCAGTCACACCGGGGTCGGGTCCCCAGCACCTTACCCGCACACGACCTGACCCTGCCTAAGCTATACACTCCTCGGCTGTGGCCCCATGCAAGCAACCTTGGACCAGGTTACTACTTATACTCGAATACCTGATTAGCCCGAGTTTGAGAGAGGAGGAAGGAAAGAAAGAGAGCGGGGGAGGGGAGGGTTTTGTTCCTCTGTGCATTGTGCGACACTTAGTCGTTGGGAAGGAAAGAAGAGAAAAGGAGAAGAGACAAAGAAGAAAAGAAGAAGAGGATAAGAAGAAGGAAGGAGAAAGAAGAAGAGAAGATAAGAGGAAAGGTAGAAGGAAGAAGGATCTGTGAAGAGGAAAAAGAAAAAGAGAGTAGAAGAGAAAAACTTTGAAGAAGCACTGTAGCAAAGCTTCACTTAAGTCGTCTGATCCACCTGTCAGACGTCTAATTACTGTTAATTTATTTGCTATGATTGAATAGTTGATATATATGTGCTTAGACTAATAATTGGTGATTCAAATCACCATTATTTTGTCTTAAGGCATCTTTTTACCTCATTAAACTCTTGAAATACTCATGTTCTTATTGAATATCAATTTTGAGTAGTTGTTATTCATTGAAATATCTTTATTTTGCTTCATTCATTGTGCTCATTTATATATTCATTAAGATTAGCATGTGAATTTCATATTTGCTCCCTGTGTTCGACCTCGGACTTCATTTCTAGATATTGGAATTTATAAATTATAATTGTTGAGAGAGCTATTTAGGAGATTCTACTACAACGAAGCATACTTAAACTCCTAAAAAGCCTATCAACACACACATACCGAGGAGAGCTAATCACCTGTTGTATAGGGAAAGAGCTAGCCTTTCCTTGTGTTTGGACCCAGAGTAGGAATGGCCTACCTACACCAACTGCTGTTAGGCCCACGGGGCCAACCGGGGTAGTCGAGCGAGGGTAACAAACTAGTGAGGGGCGTGGCTCCTATTCTGTTCTGTGCTGTATGACTTAGAGCATACCCGTTACTGGAAATGACTAACCGTGTGCCAGTGCGAGGTAGCCCACCATGCTTTTATCACGTGTGTTGTAGTCATCGCTATGTTGCGACCATGACCCTGAGGTGATAGATCGGGTGTGGGACAAACGTGCGGTGTTCTCTCGACCAGGAGTGCATCACGTGCACGTTCCGCATCACGGGGAAAAATGCAATAAGATCGTTCTGTTGGGGAACATGTAAACCATGAGATAACGAAACCCTTTGATAGATTATCCAAAAACACTAAACAACTAGTGCTTAGAGATATAAACAAAACATGAAATTGTATCAATGCTTACTGCTGCTTGAAATGTTTTTGTTTTCTTTGTTAAATTGCATTAGATGATTTTACTCTTGCCACTTTACTTAGCTTTTGCTGATGTCTACTAGTGTCCAGAATAGGGAGGTGAGCAGCTAGTTCCACCTGTTGTGGAGGGAGCTGGGCCTAATCAGGCCCAACCTTAGCTACTTTACTTCTTTTCTGCCATAGGTTGATTTTATCCCTTTGTTATCATGAGTATTCGTTTTGGAACTAGCAGTTAGATTTCCATTTTCTAGTAAGTGGTGAGTGCTATATTGTAACCTCATTTCTCTCTTGTGGAATCATTTTTCAGTTGCTGGGACCTTACAACTATTAGTCTTTTATCCTATTTTCTAGCTATACTGCATGTGTGGAAATGGATATGTTTAATTTATTATTTGTTGGACGACTTGGTCTTAGGTTAGTCAAGGTGATTCGTCCCAGGTTTCATGTAGGGCCAGTGTGGTCATAATAAGATTGTATCAGAGCAAAGTCATCCTGAGAAAGGAACCAAACAACCTGGATGTATCCACTCATGAATATGTAGGTAGGATAGCCATCATAAGATTTCTTCTTGATTCCGCTCTTGAGCATTGTGTTGGAATTGTGCCAATAATGATCTTTGTTTCCTTTCGTCTCCCTGTAGAGATGTCTCGTCGTTTAGCTTGCGGGGCTGGCCGAGGGCGTAGCCGTGGGCTTGGTCGCCGCCTCCTCCTGAGGATAAGGAAGGGGACTCTTTCGTGAGATAGGGGAGTCACCGTAGTGCCAGGCAAGCTGGAGGGGGGGGATGACCCTACACCACCTCCACCTCCTTTAGACACTACTAAGTAGGATTCCTCCCTACCGGGGGATGTATTCGTGCCCTTGTTACGACTTCACCATGAGCTGTTCGTGTAGTTCCGGAAGCTGAAGCCCCCTCCTTCAAAGGGGAGGAGAACCCGTCTAAGGCCGAGGATTGGCTGGAGCAGATGGAGAAGATCTTTGACATGCTCCACCCTCCTGCAGAGTGCCACGTGACTTTTGCCATGTACTAGCTGGAGAGTGCCTCCCATAGGTGGTGGCAGGCGGTTCGAGGACAGGATAGGGGAGAGCCATCTTGGAATCGGTTTGTGACTCTCTTCTACGAGCAGTACTTACCAGAGACATGGTAGGACCAGAGGAGGTGGGAATTCCACAGTCTCCGCCTATGACAGTTAGCGCGTACTGCATACATTTCCTAGAGCTGTCATGTTTTGCCCTGTCTGCTGTGACCATAGAGGAGCATCTGTGGAGGTTCACTGAGGGTTTCCAGCCTACTATACGGGATATGTGAAGCCCCTAAAGTTACCTACTTTCTTCCGTGTGGTCGAGGCAGCGATGACTTACGAGAAGACCAACCCGGTTGTGTGAGACACCGACAGAGGAGGTCAAAAGAGCCTCTACCATCTTGACCACTCCCAAGGCTGCCAGAACAGGAGGCACACACCCCTCCAGCTCACTGTACCTACGAGGGAGGTGCCCTGCTCTATGGAGTCACCGGTGACCTTTGGAGGCCTTAGGCAGGGGCCAGCTGCTAGCACTAGACCCCCACCCAGCTATCAGTAGGGATAGATCAAGGAAGGAGGTGATGCGGATTTTACGCGGTTTGTAAAATACGTCATTGTAACACACAAAATCGATCAACTCTTAAATTTATAAACCTAGATAGTGGGGTATCTAGGGTCATCCAAGGAGGTAAATTTGCAAAAATTAAATCTCTTGCTTGGAATATAAATCTCAACTTTCTTTTTGGTCTTTTTTCAATATATCAATTTTATGTTTTTGAAATTAAGGCAACATGCGATGTTGTTGGCAGAAAAATAAATAACAACTACGATTACTAAGCTAACACCTAAGTGACAAGTAATTCCTCTTCCTAAGCTCACTCTAGGCACGTGGAGGCCTAGAGTAATTAGGGAGAGGGAGTGAAGAGTGCTAGGATCACAGCAATCAAAATGCAACTAAAAGAAATTTCAAAGAAGGCAACTAGATTAATGAGAAAATGTTTTACAGAAAAACCTAGTAGATGAATGCTTCTACTACTAGAGAATAAATAAAATAGAAATCCTCTAAATAGATGGTGAAGAAGAGGACTTCTTGCTCCAAGCTTGGTAGCTCTCAAACTTGGAAAGAGTCCTCCAACTCCTTCGCTATGCTCCGCCAAGGTGGTGTCCTCCAAAGCAAGCCTTATGGGGCCATGCCCTAAGCTTTTCTCCAAGGGTGGATGACCACCCTAAGTCCATCTCCTTTTCCTGGCCGTCCTCCTTGAAGTAGAAAAGTCCTCCTCCTTGGCATGGCCAAGTTGAAGAGAGTGGGGAGAAGAAGGCACTAAAGGGGCTGGTGATGTGCCCCTTTAATCTTCTTCTCTACTCCTTCTTCTTGGCCGTAGGTGTAGGTGGGTATAGGTAGAAAAATACACTAATAGAGGATGGGAATTATGTGGTGGTAGGGTAGGGTATTTATAGGATGGGAAGGGGGGTGGTTATGATTTTTTTTGGAGGGAAATGAAGGGGTGCTTGGATATTTTTGGAGGGAAAAATGGGAGGGAAATGAAAAGGTGCCTTGGTCTTCCCTCCAAAAATACCTTCTAGAAGGCAATTTTGGAGGGAAAAAATGGAGGGTGGAGATGGGTTTTGATGGTGGATGTAGGGTGGTGATGGAAGGGATAGTTGGCACCAAAATAAAGGAGTTGGTGGTCTTTTTGCTGGAGCTTAGGTAGTAGGGTAGTAGGTTTTGGTGCCATGGAGGTGTACTAGCTAAGTTAAGTAGCTTAGGTAGCTTAGCTAGTAGGGAGTAGAGTTGGAGGCATTTGGAGCTAGGGTTTTCAGGGAGAAGAGCTGGAAGTAGTCATCTTGAGCTACACTAGAGTTGGTGGCTGCTGAAGAGAGCTGCAAGGAGCTACCTTAGCTAGCTTAGCTTGCTAGTTCTTTGCTAGCTACTAAGCCAAGCTAAAGCAAGCTGGCTTCTACCGAAAGGAGCTGAGGTGAGCTAGGTCTAATGCTCCCGGGGAGGATCAAGCTGGGTGAGGCAGCTAAGGTAGCTTAGTTCAACTCAGTTGAGCTAAGCTGAGTCCCTGAGAGCTGGACTTGAGCTTCCTAAGCTAGAATGAAGTCATCTTCAGCTGGCCAGAGTTGAGTGGAGCTGGATGTAGCTGGACCTGAGCTGGGGTGAACTCCAGTCAACTCAGCTGAGCTAGCTAGAGCTCCCTGTGGACTAATGGGAGCTGAGATGAGCTAGACTCAGTTAAGTTAAGTTGGATCTAAGTTGACCTAAGCTAAGGTGAGCTAAGATGAGCTCTCTTGAGCTGCTATTCAGCTGAGGTGAGCTGAATAGCATCTCAAGAGAGCTCATGAGCTGAATGGAGCTAAGATGAGCCCTAGTTCAAGTGAGTTGGAATCCAGCTATGGTGAGCTGGATCAAGCTGAGTTCCAGTTAGTCTGAGCTTCTTCTTCACTAGTTGCCTTCCTGAGTGCTAGGGTTTTGGAGTTCTGAAATCTGTATTTCCCTAACACTCACAAAAGCACATTAAAAAGACAATAAAAAGTGCCATGCATGCCTAACCTAGTTGATGCCTAAATGCAGCCCAAAAACCCATTTGCGGAGCAAAATCCTAAGATCTAGGTTTGTTTTAATGCATAAAAATGATGATAAACTGTTGTTTATCAAGAGGCCGTGTTCCTCTCTGCTACCTATGTGGCCAGTTGGGCCACGTGAGGAGGGATTGCCCAGCTAGGATAGGAGCATACCAGATGCTCCCTGCACCGAGTGCAGGAGGCCGATTTGGTAGCTGTGGCTATCAGGCTTGAGGAGGGGGACAGTAGTCACGAGGTGGGTACCGACCAGTTGCTACCCGCCCAACTCAGAGTGTAGCTGCCTCTCCTACACCCAAGGCTGAGGGGCATGTCAACACCCTAACTCATAGAGATGCTAGAGATTCAAGTCCAGTTGTGGCAGGTATGGTTACAGTTTCCAACAGATTAGTTTACGTACTTTTTGATTCTAGTGCCACACATTTGCTTGTCTCCACAAGTTTTGCCATCAGTTTAGGGTCAAATAGTACACTACTAGAAGATCCATTTTTTATTAGAGGGCCAGGGGGATAGCTGTTTGTCGAAGAGGAGGTCTTTACCAACTGTGAGGTCATGATTGGGGGACGTTGTCTCCCTATTGATTTGATTGTGATCCAGATGGGGGATTTCGGCATGATCTTGGGGATGGATCGGCTATCTTCTTATCATGCCATGGTGGACTGTTTTGGGAGGAAGATTATCTTTTCCATTCCTGAGTTACCTTCCTTTGAGTTCCATGGTCAGCCAGTGGACGGTAGGTTTAGATGCATATCTGCACTTTGAGCAGCGAAGTACTGAGCCAGGGGTGTGAGGGCTTTTTGGTTTGTGTTGTGGTAGAGCCTAGCCCAGTGTCTGACTTGCAGAGTGTTCCAGTAGTCTACGAGTATCCTGACATCTTCCTTGAGGAGCTATCGGGACTACTACCTAAGCATGAGATCAAGTTTGAGATCTCATTGATACCGGGGACCAGTCCCATCTCTATTGCACCATACAGGATGGCACCACTTGAGCTGGGGAAACTTAAGTCTCAGCTATAGGATTTGTTGGAGAAGGGCTTTGTGAGGCCCAATGCGTGCTCCTGAGGGGCCCCTGTTTTATTTGTGAAGAAGAATGACACCCTTCGACTTTGTGTTGACTATAGGCAGCTGACCAGGTCACCATCAAGAATAAATTCCCATTACCTCGTATTGAAAACCTCTTTGACAAGTTGTGAGATGCCACGGTATTCTCCAAGATAGACTTGAGGTCGAGATACGACCAGCTGAGGATTAGGGAGACAGATGTCTCCAAGATAGCTTTCCGGACACATTATGGGCATTGAGTTTTTGGTCATGCCATTTGGGCTGACCAATGCCCCCGCTACTTTTATGGATTTGATGAATCGCGTTTTCAGACCCTACTTAGACCAGTTTGTGGTGGTCTTTATTGATGATATGCTTATATACTCCTGTGATCAGTGCCAGCACAAGCAGCATCTGCGCATGATCTTAGACACCTTAACGCAGCACAGGCTGTACACCAAGTACAACAAGTGCTAGTTTTGGCTGAGACAAGTTACCTTTTTAGGCCATGTAATCTCTGAAAATGGGATAGCTGTGGATTCGGCCAAGGTTGAGGCCGTGCTCAGATGGGAAAGGCCATGCACAGTGACTGAGATACACAGTTTCTTGGGACTAGTAGGCTACTATAGGTGGTTTATCAAAGGTTTCTCTCAGATTGAGCACCCTATGACATAGATGACTAGCAAAGACGTGCCCTTCACTTGGATCAATGAGTGTGAGGTGTGTTTTTAAGAGTTGAAGGGGAAGCTGACTTCAGCTCCTATACTCACCCTTCCAGATAGCAATGACGGGTTTGTGTACACTGACGCCTCATTACAAGGGTTGGGTGGTGTGTTCATGCAGTGAGGCCATGTTGTCGCTTACACATCACGGTTGCTAAAGCCCCATCAGCATAACTTCCTTACTCACGACTTGGAGCTGGCAGCTATCGTCTACACCCTAAAGATGTGGAGGCATTACATATACAGTGAGACTTTTGAGATTTTCATAGATCATAAGAGCCTCAAGTACTTTTTTGATCAGAAGGAGCTCAACATGAGATAGAGGCGTTGGTTGGAGCTCCTGAAGGACTATGACTACAGCATCTCTTATCATCTGGGGAAGGCCAACTTGTGGTGGCTGATGCCTTGAGCTGGAAGGTACCCACCCACTTGGCTAATTTACAGGCATGGAGTTGGCAGCTCATGTAGGATGTTGGTAGTTGGCGACCTCAGCAGCCACGTGGATGCTGTGGGGCAGTGATTGTGATGAGACAGGCATGACCTAAGCTCTTAGACCACATCATTGCTGGGCATATGCTGATCTGTATCTACAGATGTTGCGGGACAAGGTATTGACAGGGGACCCAGGAGACTTCACTTTCACTGATGAGATAATGCACATGAGGGGGCATTTGTGCGTCCTTAGAGATGAAGAGTTGTTGAGAGAGCTTTTGGCTAAAGCACACGGTTCCAGATTCACTATACATCCTGGGAACACCAAAATGTACCATGATTTATGATGTGACTTCTGGTGGAAGGGGATGAAAAGGGATGTTGGGAAGTTTGTGTAGTAGTGCTTGGTATGCCAGCAGGTGAAGGCCAAGCACCAGAGGCCTGCAGGACCTTTATAGCCACTTCTTGTGCTAAAGTGGAAGTGAGAGAGTGTCACTATGGATCTGGTAGTAAGGTTACCAGTTACATAGCGGGGACGTGATGCTGTTTGGGTCATAGTAGACAGGTTCACGAAGACAACGCGATTTTTGCTAATCCAAGTCACTTTTGGACTAGCACAGCTAGCAAAGCCCTACATCAGGGATGTGGTGCGTCTTCTTGGAGTCCCCCGTGAGATCATATCCAACAGAGATACCTACTTCACTTCCAAATTCTAGGGAGAGTTGTAGCAGACCTTAGGGACCCACTTGAGGTTCAGCACCACCTACTACCCCCAGACCGACGAATAGTCAGAGCACACCATCCAGACACTTGAGGATCTTCTATGCACGTATGTGCTAGATTGGAGAGGCTCCTGGGAGGAGCATTTGCCCCTGGCAGAGTTTGCATACAACAATAGTTATCATTCGAGCATCGGCATGGTACCTTATGAGGCGTTATATGGGTGGAAGTGTACGACTCCCCTGAGTTGGGTTGAGGTTGGGACTAAGTGGGAGGTTGGTCCTAGATTGATCTGCCAGAGTCAAGAGCTGATAGAGCAGATTCACAGGCAACTCCATACCATCAGGAGCAGGTAGAAGAGCTACGTTAACAAAAAGTGTCGGGAGGTGCAGTTTGACGTTGGAGATCATGTCTTCCTCCACGTTTCACCCATGAAGGGCTTACAATGGTTTGAGGTAAAGGGGTAGCTCGCACCAAGATTCGTGGGACCTTTCGTGGTTTTGGAGTGGGTTGGACTTGTTGCTTACTGACTTGCCCTTCCACCCCAGTTGTCAGGTGTGCACGATGTGTTCCATGTGTCCAACTTGAGGAGATACATCGCCGACCCCAGCTACATTTTGAACTATGACAGCATCGAGGTGGGAGATGACCTTACCTATCTAGATAGGCTAGTACAGATTTTAGAGAGAGTCATCAAGAATTTGAGACAGAAGGAGGTGCTACTGGTGAAGGTCCTATGGAGGAGCTAGCGGCACAAGGAGGCAACTTGGGAGCTTGAGGCAGCGATGTGGAATCGATACCCAGAACTCTTTGAGGGTACGTATTTTCCAACCGACTTTGATGCTTTTTAAGTTTGTTATGCGCATGTCTTGTTTCATTTCACGCCCTAGCTTGGCTTAAGTTTCGGGGATGAAACTTCCGTTAAGTTTGTTATATTGAAATGACCCTCCCCAAGAGTCCTTACAGATTTCCAGGTTTTTCCAGGGTGTTATGGAAGTTTTAACACCCCCCAAGTCTTTTTCTATGGGCTCCATGTGGAAACTATAAGATTTCAAGGCCAAAACCACAATTTTCTCGACCCTAAAACCCTACCGACACCCCCTTAAAAACCCTCTCGTAAGACCTACTCTTCCCCACACATTCCCTCGAGTGGTGTGCCCTACTCCCACTTTTCTAGCAACAGAAAGGAGAGAGTGTGGGAGAGAAGGAGAAGGCGAGGGAGAGAGGAGTTGGGTGTAGGATGCGAGGTAGGCTCAGTGCGTGGTGAGCATGGCTGCGTGGGGCACGCTATGCGAGGGACAGTGGTGAGGTAGTCACTACGCGCGAGGCAGGCGCAAGCCCTACGGCCATCGAACATCTGGAATGCCCTGTGGATGGCCAAGGGACTCTGCGAATGGCAGAGGTGCGCTTTGGACATCCAAAGATGCGTGGGACATGAGGTGTAGTCTACCTGAGGTGTCTGTAGTGAGGACAGGCTTAAAGCATGTGCATCGTGGGGAAGTAGCACTCACGTAGACGGTCGCAAGGGGAAGTGTGCGTGCGTGGCACTCTAGGTGCTTTTGGATGCCTGAGGGTGGTGTCAGACATTCAGATAGAGCCTTGGACAGCTGGGAGTGGCAGCAGACGTCAGGACAGGAGCAGGGACACAAGGTAGGACTCTATGCAAGTTTTAGATGTTTGGGACGCACTCTGGACGTCTGATAGCGGTGAGAGGCATGCTTTTGCTACAGATAGGTGGCCAGTCTAGCCAGACCAAACCACCTGGTCTGGTTTAAGTGAACCAGGACCTTTCCAAGGCTGGTTCGTGGTCCATTCAGTCTTCGAATCTCTTAAGGTATTGTCGAAAAGCTAGTGAAATTCCCACATTTTGACACCTGTTTCATCACATTTTGAGTCCGTTAGCCTATTGAAAAATCAGATTTAAGCATCTAATGTCCGTTAGGACTTTGGTTGACTCAGGTCTCTAGTTTGGGGCACGTGTGGGGCCTACAGAGGTGCCCGGATTGGTCTCTCATGCCCCCATATCTCTCGTACCCTTAGGTAGAGTGGTCCCTCTCGTCTCGGTGTGTTTAGTTTTGTTGAATGCATGTTGCAAGTAGCTAGTTAGTCAATTATTAATGTTTTACAGGTGTGACTAGTGATCGAAAGAGATGATGGCATAGACTTACATGCATATTCACATACATGCATGCCCTAAGTTTAAATTGATGAACTTTGCACTTGAGTTATATGATGTGATGTTTGATTTATGTTTGACGTGAATAAATATTAACCCTAATGGTTGGGATAAAGGTTTTTATGGTGACGCATCTAATTGTCTATTCCATTGTAAAATGTAAATTATGACTTGAGATGCATATATTCTCTGATTCTTGAAATAGAATTGAAGGGACTATAAATGCTCATAGTGATAGCTAGAAAAATAACTTATCTATCATGGTATGAAGTTGATAATGATGGGATGATTTGCTTACTGCATGTGTTGAATCGAAAAATCGTCGCAAAAGGTTGAGTTTAGAAAACCCATTGTTGTAGTGTGATTTGCGAAGAAATCCATCAACAAATAAATTTTACCGAAGTTCAGAAAGAATTCTTGGTCGAACACAAGGAGGCTATGTCGATTTGAAATCCGCAATTATATTTTTTTTGTTATTTTTGTTTAGAAAGCTAGATAATTACAATGAATTTGATGAGAGAGAGAACAAACACTTTATACTATGAATGTTGTTTTACAACTAGAAAGTAGGAAATCTACACTAGAAAGTGGTAAAAAAAGGTGGAGAGAAGTTATCCTCCTCGACGGCTGCTTGGAGGATGAGCCACAACGACGGAGCACTTGGATGAAGGTAGTGAGATGCGGGATGAAGGAGAACGATGAAGGACGATAGAGAATGGGGTAGGACGATGTCGTAGCAGGATCCACTTCCCGAATGGCGATGAGAGGATTGCCGTGGAATGCTCCACGAATGGGGTGAGATGGTGGGAAAATTGTATTTTTAACTATAATGGAGCATCCCGGGTTTGGGGCAAGCTCTTAGAGCTTTGGAGGGGGTGAGAGAACAGAGGAAGGGATCATGGAAATGTGGGGGGCGTAGGACTTTTTATAGGTGTAGAGGTTGGGGGCAAAAATGTCATTTCACACTTGAAAACATTAATTCAGGGTCTCTAGTGATAAATTTAAGTGTCACTAAAGACCCCAAATGTGGGTGTAGGTCACGCGCATGCCGTGCCTCCTCTCCCTGAGCACAAAATGCATGAGCACGATTGCTCACTCTCAGCCATCCGATTGTGAGATCGGACAAGCTTAAAAAGCCATAGCCCCCACGCCTTCATCATGCCTATGCATGTGATCAGATGCACATGCGAATGCCCGAACGCACGCATAGGCGCGATGAAGGCACGGGCACGATGGCTTTTAAGCCTCCCAATCTTGTGATCGGACGGCTCAGAGCACGCAAACGTGCTCATGCATTTTGTGTGCGGGGAGAGGAGGTGCGGCGTGCGTGTGATCTACGCTCAAGTTTGAGGTCTTTATTGATGCTTAAATCCATTTCAAAGGAAAATAGCTTCCCCTTAGGGTTTACAATTTAGGTCAATACCAGTCACTCCATTTTACTTTTGATTTCAAAGGAAAAGATCTTCACCCGTGTTTTGAAAATCTGGTTTGCCTCTTGAATTTCATAGGTGGATATCATTATCTGAATCATCTTGTTAGTCCCGTTGATTTTTGTTATTTTCTCTTTATTTTTGAAATAAAGAAAAAAAAAGTTGAATTAGGAAAGAAGACTTGGGCTTTAGAAAATTTTCAATCTTACAGAATAAAACTATATGATTTGAACACTTAGACCCTTCAGGTCTTTAGGCTTAATCATCTCGGGTGTCCACTAAAATGTGGACTTGTTTCTTGAGTCCTCGCCATTCTAAATTCAGATTTTAATTGGTTAAATAAGTTGGGGTGATAAGTACACGACTTATCAACCCGCCCTTTGATTTGAGGGGATTTTAAGTCTAAGCATCTGCACACTTTTCGCACTGACTCGCTTTTCGACGATTTTAACAGAAATTGGGTAGTTAATGAATCTTCTATGGTGATATGGCTGGTAAGTTATCGTGGGTAACAGCCCATTGGTAGGTTGTCCAAAACCGAGTCACATGACCATTCTTTTCTTGCTGCCTTTAGGTAAATCTTAGATCAGGGAAGTCACCTACTTAAAAAAAAAAAAGAAAAAATATCCAAAAAGGAAAAAAATTAGAAAAGGAGAAAAGAAAAAAAAGAGCCACACTTCGCCGCACAAGTATGGCTGACAAGTTATCGTGGGTAACAGCCCATTGGTAGGTTGTCGAGAACCCATCTCAAGAAATGCACGTATAATTCCAAAACACTTAGGAAGAAGAGGAGAAGTAGAATAAGCCGGGGAGATATACAATAGGTTTGCCCTCGTGTTGACCCATAAAAAGAAAAGTAGGGAGAAAACTGCCGGTCGAATAGGTATACCTTTAGGCAGAATTTCTTTTGAAAGTCACATAAGGGCATAGAAAACCAAAGTCTATTCTAATCGCCGATCAGTGAGTATCACATTTCACACAAAGATGCTTCGAACTTAGGGTTCTCTTCGAGTCTTGGGTCGGTTGAGTGGCCGTAGAAAGTTGCTCCGAAATCCTAAACTAAAAAAAATCCAAAAAAAATTAAAAAAGAAGAAAAGAAGAAAAAGATTCTTCTTTGAATAAGGAAAGTGCTTGAGGTGGTTTGCATTTTGGCAGACACCTAGGCCTTGTTGTGTCTTTATAGTTCAGGTCGTAGTTGAAATTCATAAGTGTTGAAAAATAACTATTGCCCAAGAAATCTGACCTAATTCTTTTATAAATAGCATATAGTTTTGCTAGGGATTAACAATAGATAGGCATGAGGGTGTGATGTAAATATGTTTATATCACATAAATCATCTATTTTTATGCATTGTTAGGCATATAGTTACATTATACATTATAAATATTGCATAATATACATCATCTGGCATTTAGGTTATGTTGTATAAATTTTAGGTTAATTTTCTCTTTTTGTGGTCAGGAAATGGGGCAATATCTTATTAGGGCCTCGGATTGAAGCTCCAACCATACGGATTTGATCAGGGCAACAATCGAAGTTTAACGACTCCACGATCGCCTCGATGGGACTTTCGTAGCATTAGATGCAATTCGAGAAAGATCAGAGATCAAGGGGCCAAGATAGTGTAAATTTGTACATCAGATGACAAAGTCGACCACACGGATCGGTTCAGATTGACGATCGTAGCCCAACGGCATGAAAATTGATTCAATCTAACATCTATGGCACCATCTACAACTCATAGAAGATGGATGACCATGATGGATCCACGTGGCACCATTACAGCTGCCTAAATCGGCTGCAGCATCTCTTCTCAATCTCTGAAGGCGTGGGCGAGGCAAAATCTCAGCCGTTGGATCTTGATCGAATGGTCATGGATGCCCATCCCTTAAAACATAAGCGCGACACAAAGGGGGGTGTGGTGTGTTGGTCGTGCACCTGTGGGTGAACCACAGGTCGCAAGATCAACCCCTGCACTACCTCAAATCAAGGGCGCAAGCGGGCACAGTCAAATTGGATTATTGGATGCGCAATGGACGGTGATGGAGCAGCCACGTGCCGTGCCTAGATGCGAGGAGCGTTGCATGTGTGATCAGACATGCATGTGAATGCTCGATCGCATGCACATGCACGATGAAGTCGCGAGCGCGATGGCTTTTAAGCCGTCCGACTGAGAGAGCGCAAATGTGCTCATGCATTTTGTGCGCGGGGAGAGGAGGTGCAACGTGCGCGCAACCTTCACCCACGTTTGGGGTCTTTAGTGACGCATCTTTAGTGAAGCTTAAATTCGTCACTAAAGACCCTGAATTAATGTTTTCAAGTGTGAAATGACCTTTTTGCCCCCAACCTCTACACCTATAAAAAGCCCTACGCTCCCCACATTTCCATGATCCCTTCCTCTCTTCTCTTACCCCCTCCAAAGCTCTAAGACTTGTCCCAAACCTGGGATGCTCCATTAGAGTTAAAAATACAAATTTTCCACCTTCTCACCCCATTCGTGGAGTATTCCGCGGTGGTCCTCTCATTGCCATTCGAGAAGCAGATCTCGCTACGACGTCGTCCTGCCCCGTTCTCCATCTTCCTTCATTGTTCTCCTTCGTTCTGCACCTCACCACCTTCGTCCGGGCGCTCCATCATTGCTGCTAGTCCTCCAAGCAGCCATCGAGGAGGATAACTTCTCTCCACCTTTTACCTCTTTCTAGTGTAGATTTTCCATTTTCTAGTGTAGATTTCCTGCTTTCTAGTGTAGTAAGTAATTGTAACAAGTAGTTGTAATAAACATTGCTCTATGGTAATGAAATCATATTTATTCTATCTCTATTTTCTCTTTATTTGTAATATTCTCTCTGTTTCTTCTATTATTTATTCTTTAAGTAGATAGCTAGTTTAGATTCAATTCGATTAGTTAATCTACTTCGTGACAATAAGACAAATGTGATTTTTAATCAAACGTTCGCTTCCCTGTGTTGGACCTAAAATTTATTTTGAGTTTCAGTTAAAATTTATCTGTTGACAATTTTTCTCACAAATCAAACTACAACGACGGGTTTCCCAAACTCAACTCCATTTGCACAGATTTTCATCACCGACATTTTGATTATGTGTTTGGGTGTGTGTATCGGTTCCACAGGTTAGAATCCTGGTTGAGTGGAAAAAGTCAAGTTAGGTTATGTGCCTCGAATGTGGGTGTATGTTAATTTGTCCCACAAGAAGTATTTATTTATTTTTTCTTTTTTTCGAAAATAAAGAGAAAATAACAAGAATCAATAGAGCTAACAAGATGATTCAGATAATGATATCGACCTGCCATGCCTATCTAATGCAATGTCCTTATTGTATTAGAAAGACTTGAAATAGAGTGGAGTAGAGTAGAAGGCACATGAATTGCGTGAATAATAGGTCAGCTCCGAGATAAAAAAAAACTGTATACGTGCTGAATTTAGTGCCTTCAGCTAGGCACACTATACAAAGAAGAAGAAATAAAGAATTCACAGGTGCAGGTCAGAATGAGAAAATTTAGCATTGGACTTGCCAGAAGATGTCCACAGGTGTGGATCAGATTGTGATGCAGACCCATACCCCATGATCGAGTATATCTAAGGTTCTGGATAAAAATTACCCAGAACCTGAGATCAGTATGCAAGCGGGGTTAGGCCTGTGATTTGGTAGGATGCAACCCAAGTCCAAAGAGTCGGATAACAGAGAAATCAAGCTCAAAAGGATAATCAATGAATGTGCAGTTGGGTTGGACATCCTTTGAATCAAAGATGTCACAAGGGTCCTGGTAGAGAGTTGGTGGTTTCAGACAAATAGGAACCCTTAGACTCAATCTTCTGCTTCCTCTAGAATTAACTTCCTAAAGCTTCATTGCCCACTTCCCATCCTCCGCAATTAGTATTTTAAATTTTGGGACCTCATGCATGTTAATCACCCCATCTGAAATTTCCAAGTTTAAAAGATACGATTGAATTAGAATTGAATTGGGTCTAGTAATCTCAAAATCAAATTCGTCAGTAAACTCTATGGGGTGTGATTGAGGATCGGGGCTATGAATTGAATCCTTCAGAAAGTGAGGATTTGAATCTGCCATGCGAGCCCCAACAGGATCAATTTCGTCAGCTATTGGGCCATTATATGATTCATCAAATTCCTCAAGCCCAGTTGTCTCACAGAAATCATGTACTGTAAACTCAGGTGAGACTTCGCATAATGATTATTCATCTTCAGAATCAAAGAAATCTAAATCCGCATTGATGTATGTCTTAAAATCAATTACTTTTTGATTCGTGGATACATACGTTTCGTCATTCCCCGTCTTAGGGATCTCAGGTGAAGAAATCAAATCATCCTTATTTGATTGTTCTAGAACAACCTAGTCGACCTTGGTCTCATAAAACGTGTTCCCCCCTACAAGTGCCTGAGAGGATTCTGACATTGGCTCTCCCATTAGTCATCCTGTGAATCCTCCCAAGACTAGACTAATGCAATCACAAATCTCATCTTCAATTTAGATAACTTCCCAAGTAAAAACTCACCTGGGCCCTTATCCTTAACATCCTAGAGCCAATCCAAAAGATACTTGTTAAGATCGTCAATCATTTTAATCAGGGGCTCCAATTCTTCAGTGCAAGGTGTTGGCTGAGCTTCTAAAGATTGTATGATATTCCTTAAGTTAGCCAACAACTTATCTTGAACCTGGTTCGCCTGAACCAAATGGTTTGGTTCAGGGTTGGGTGGGATTGAGTTCAGTGCAAGGGAGTTAACATATTGAGGTTCTTGATATCCTCCGTGATTGATGGGAATACTATCATGAGCCTTAACTAGCTCATTTTGACCCAGAAAAGAGAACAAAAGCTCCTACATAATCAAATGGAGGTACTAACTCAAGGAATAACCCTTCTGAAAGAAAAGAAAGAAACAAGGGGTAAAACTGTAATTTTACCATTGCAGTGCAACAATGGATTTTCTCATAGGCTAAACACAAGTCAAATAATCTTAACAAGATAAAAAGTGGGTTGGTTCAAACAAAAAAGGGTTCATGTGAATTCTAGGAATTAAATAACTTATTGTAACACTAAAACAGACCCACTTAATTTAACAAGGTTTTGGTTAGGATAAAATTCACCTAAACCCTCTAAAAATCATGGAAAAATATCCTCTAGGGCTTAGAACCTTCAATTTGGTCCTTAGAACCTATCTTGACCTAAATTATGGTCTTAGTCAGACGTTTGCCCTAATTGGATTTTTGTGCAAATTGCCTAATCAAACGTTGCCAAACCTAAAATCCAACTTCACCATTAGATTCCTTAGGTCCAAATTAGGTTTGTACCAAAATTTGGACCTAATGGAAATTCACCTTGACCTACTTTGCAAATAGGTCCAGCCCAATTACATTTCTATCACTAACTTTTGAAAACCTCTATAGAAGCCCCCCTAACTTCCTCATCGTTCTTTGCAATTAGATCCCTTTGCCATTACAGCGAAGGAAATCCTACTTCGATGAGGAATTGAGGGAAAGGACTCCCTGATTCCTCAGAGAATCCCTTTCAAATTTGAAAGGGAGATTCTCTGAGAAATCTCCTCTCATGTGAACCCATTATCAAGCCCTAATTTCTACCCAATCTCTTATGCGAACACATAAGAGATTTGGGTCTCTTTGACCTTCCAACTCCGGCGAGGTTGCCATGCTTGGAAGCTTGGCTTCCAAGCACAAGACCTCCTGCCAGGGCTTATAAAAGCCTCCCCTGATCATTCCACACCTCCTAAACTTGAAATTGGCCTGAGATACCCCGCAATTCCTCTCTTCCCCTCCGGTTAACCACCCAGCAAGCTCCAATGACCCTTTTCTCTCTCTCGTCGCTCTGCCACAATACCAGTGCAAGAGTTCCCTTTATCCCCTTCGTCCGTGTCGCACCGCACCAATTGACACCCCTGCACCATTCTCGTCATCGTTGTCCTCCTCCCCCTAGGTCCTTCGTCTCCAGCGATGGTATTATGAGCCAACTGCCTCTTCTGCATCCCCCTTCGTCTATCCACCCTCAAATAAGTCTCTCTCTCTCTTCTCATCCTTTTTCTATCATTTATTTCTGCAAATCTGCCTCGACGTTCGCAAACCACCACTACCTTCTCCACCTTCGGTTAGACCACCGGCGAGGTGTTCCCGCTGCTCCACGCCTCCATCCACCTCGCCAACTACCTGACGAGCTCTGCCACACCTCATTGACACTAACCCCTCACTCCACTCACTGCACCAAGCCCCTAGAATGCCCCCTAAGCACACCCACCTTCGCACGCATTGGGTGACCACACCACGCCGACCACAGTACCACCTTCACCGTGTTCAGGCGAAGCTCCCTACGTGTTCTGACAAGGTCGTAAGGCCATTTTCTTGTTGACAGGGTTCAGGCCTTCGCCGCCATTGACGGAGCACGAAGGTTGCTTGGAAGCTTCATCTAAGACTCCAGGCACCAGGCTCCAGGTCTCAGGTCGCGTGGATTGCCTTCGCTCACATCTTTAGCCTAGTTATTGGTAGCAAATGACCATGCAGCTGCTGCAATTTCGGGAGACATCTGCTGCGGGCACCTATGAAGAAGGTAGGACAACATAGTCCCACCTCAGAAGTGTAGGAGCGGGCGCAATGATATAAAGTGAAAAGGTGTCAGGGGCTTATCGCCTCCTTACCATGGGGTGAGGTCCCACTCACCCACCGCCTTGATTGTGACCCCACTGCCCGCTGACCTGGCCTTGACCTGTATATTAATTAGCCTGCACTCCTCGCCCACCACACATGCCAGTGGGCCTGGTCCCTGGCGCGCATACCCAACCCAATAACCCGAGAAGGCTCTGGGAGAGCGAGCTTAAGAGAGAAAGAAGAAGAGAGATCGCAGGGCAGGGTTGGGGTAGGTTTTGCTCTTAGGAGAAGAAGAGGAAGCCAAGGAAGGAAGGGCGACAGCCAGAGAAGCTAAGGAAGCTGAAGGCAAAGCTAAAGAGGAGGAAGCTGAAGAAGAGCTGAAGGCAGAAGCGAAGGAAGGAAGCAATCAGAGAGGAAAGAAGAAGACAAGGGCCGAGAGCAGAAGAAAGAAAAGAAAGAAGGAAATCAGAGACAGAGATAGGGATCACAGACAGAAGAAGCATTGTAGTAATCTGATATTTAAGACGTCAGATTTGCAAAATCAGACGTCCATATTATTTTGTGCTTCTATATACATTGACATTATATTTCTTGCATTATAACTTTGATTTTTCGTTGCATATTATCTCAAATTTAAAAGTTGTGTTCTTGATTTTTAGACCCCAATTTGCTCCCTGTGTTTGATCTAGGATTTACAAATTCGAGTAATAAAATTTATTTGTTTTTAAGCGATTTCAACTATACTACGACGCATTGATTTAACAATTGATCTCACTTTGCAAAAATATTTTGGCTCTGTTGTCGGGGAGAAATGGACGATTTAGAAATCTTGATCACAACTTCTGATCCAATACTAAGTTGATACATCTCTTTTGTTGTGATTGTTTCAGGGGAGAAGATTCAAAATAAGACAGCCGCACAACAACCACACCCGGGGCAGGTAATCTCTGATTAGCCCTTTCTCTTAATCCTCTCATTATGGAATGGAAAAACAAGATAATAATCAATTTAGGGCTACCTGATTTCCATATTTAGTTAATTCACCCAAGTTGCCTGATTTTGATTTCAGCAAATATTGAATTGTGCATCCATTTAAAGTACTTAGGGCTACTACCTTCTTGATTGAGCCCTAGATACCATATCTGTGGCAACTAAATTAGACCACAATTAGAGCCTAATTAAGGATTCCAATTTAAGGTTTTAGAGACACATCTTTTCTAAACAAGAAACAACTTCTCCAAGAAGAGGTATGCCTAAACCTTGATTGAATAGACTTATTCAAGAGAAACCCTAAAAAATTCAAGCTCTTAATTTCACTTGAACCCTAAAAGAAATGACCTAAAGCTCTCAAAGGACAAATAGGTGAAGTTGACCTCTTGTTAGGTCAACCAACCTTGAAATTAGGTCACTTTTACACTTAAAACATCTAAAGTTCAGGTGGATGGCTTTTTTGACTAAGGGGTATCATCCGCCCTAAATCTCTATAGTCATCCAAATTTTTTGGGTGTCTCGATTGGGCCAGCACATTCTAATCTCTTCTAAACCATTAGTGCATGTTTGGTAGGAGGTCCTTGAGACCATCCTTAAGACCTCCTTTAGCAATCCACTCCCGCCGAGGCCAAGCCTCGAAGTCCGTGTTTGTGCAGCAACCCTGCCACATAGACCTCTCCTTTGATTCATCAGAACCAAATTCTCCTTCTTCCATCATCATGGCACAACCCGTTGAAGAAGAGAACAATCTTGAACACCAACTCCAGCGCTTGAATGATCTATTTCAAAACTTTGTAAACTGCTGCAGCGTCCTATGTTGCGAGATCACTATAATCCCGCTGTGGTGGCGATCAAACCTTGAGTTCAAATCCCGGCTAGAGGTCCTGATTCTAAACTCAAGCCCAACATGATTCACGCTATTCCAAAGTTTCATGGGCTTAACTCCGAGGATCCTTTCCAGGACATTAAACAACTCAAACATCTGGCCTAGACCTTTGGATCAGATGTACAAAACTGGGATATTCTTCTTATAAAGATGTTTTCCTTCTCTCTCATGGACAAGGCAGCTCATTGATATCAGACTCAGATGCATCCAATCAACACAAGGGTTGAACTATAGTCTGAATTTTTGAAAAAGTTCTTCCCAGTTAGTCGGACGAATGCCTTGCACCACCAGATCACACACTTCACTCAGCAATCTGGAGAACCTCTTCATGAGGCATGGGACTGTTTCTTATATCTCATGCAGAAGTGCCCCCATCACGGAGTTCCTAAATGGGAACAAGTCCAGTCTTTTTACCAGGGACTCCGTGAAGACATTCGCTTATTCGTCAATGCAACCTGTAGAGGAAATATCATGGGTCAACACAAAGACACTGTGTGGGAGATTTTCGAGAATACGTGTGAGAACTCCATCAATAATGACTCCATGGGCTTATTCGATCGGATGAATGCCCGCGTAGCAATGAATCCAAGGGGAGCACATAAGATGCAGGGCCTGTCCACATCCATTGACTTGGAACTAATGGCCAGTCGGTTGGACAAGGTCTCTATCATTAAGAAGAAGGTAGATGAGCTTACTCGACATCTACAGCTAGCCACTTTTGTGCAAAACCCGTTTGCGCAGCCACCTTGGGAGAGAAATTGTGCAGAACATCTATCACCAATCTTCTCAGGGGATGGACTAGTATCCACCCCTGTCTGACTCCAGGACTGGAGGAAACTCCAATCCGATCTACTCTAGTTGGGGAACTCTGAATCCTCATACTCTGATTTTCCTGAGGTTCCTCTGACCTACGAGGACCTCAACGCCATCCATAATGACCCATTCTCCAATACCTATACCCTGGATGGTAGAATCATCCCAACTTCCTATGGGTGGGAAATACTCAGAATGAAAGATCATCTTATCGACCCCGTCCACAAGCTCCTCGTCCATATTACCCGCCTCAGCCTCGGCCCAACCCCACCTATCAATCTAGGCCAACCCAAGCAGATCAAATGACTCTTATCCTTCAGACTCTGGCTGACTTTCAGAAAATGAATGTGGCTATACAAAAACAGCATAAGGACGAGATCACAGAGGTTCGCAATCAACTCGCCCACTAACCTAGCACACTCCCTTCGCAACCTCTGTCGAATCCAAATAACGTGCTGAACCAGAGGCACGTCATGAATCCAAATCTGGGCCAAGCCCACATGATTTATCAGGCCCCTTCTGTTCCATCACCTGACGGGATGGAAGCTTCGACATCTCATGTGGGATTTCAATAGCAGCCACCTATTTTACCAACTCTAAACCAAAACTAGGCAGGACTAAACTCTGTAACAACCTGTAGTGGTAAAACAACTCAAGACCCACCTTATCCAAGCCACTCTAAGTCGGGTAGTAATCGAAGCCCTAAGATAGTTATCCAGGACACCCCTGTCCCAGATCAAGAACCTGGACCTATTCTAGAGGAACCTTGGTAAAATAACTCAAGACCCACCTTTTCCAAGCCACTCGAAGTCGAGTAGTAATTGAAGCCCTAAGATAGTTATCCAAGACACCCCTGTCCCAGATCAAGAACCTGGACCTATTCTAGAGGAACCAACCAAGGTTCCATTTCCTGAGGCCTTGACCAAGGGAAAGAGGATAACCAAACCCGTGGCTTCTGAGGAGGTTCTGGTCAACCTCTTTGAACAGGTCCATATAAACATCCCCTTGATGGATGCAATCTGCCACGTACCAGCTTACGCATGATTTCTGAAGGATGTGTGTACACCCAAGCATAAGCTACGAACCAAAAGTGGGAGTCCGATTGTATTGTCAGAGTAAGCCAGCTCTGTAATTTTGAGCAAACTCCCACCTAAGGCTAAAGACCTAGGTACTCCCCTGATTTCATTTACCATTGGTGATACCGAATTTGATAGAGCCTTATTAGATTTAGGTGCCTCTATAAACCTAATACCTACATCCCTCCTTGACCACCTTGAAGAATCTAAGCTTAAACCGATAGAGGTGACATTGTAGTTAGCTGACCGATTATTAAGTCACCTAAAGGAGTACTCGAGGATGTCATCGTGTGGGTACGTGATTTCTATTTCCTGGTGGATTTTATAGTCTTGGATATGGATGCACCTGAAAGCACAAGGGATACACCAATTATACTAGGGAGATCCTTTTTGGCCATTGCTAGGGCCAATATAAACTGTGAGGAGGGCCAAATAGAATTGAAATTTGAGAACCAAACACTGAAAATTGACATCTTTAAGGCCCAACAAGGGATTAATTGCGGTGTTATAGAACAAATATGTGATATCAAGGCCGTGGTTGATGAACCGTATATCGAGGACAACCTGTTTACTCCCGATCAACCACAAGAAGATCAAAACCCGCAATCAGAGGAGTCTGACCCTGATCTAGATACACCCATAACTCCTTCCCTTGCTCCTGACACACACCCTGAACCACCCGCTGCTGCTGATAAGCCCGTTCTGGAACTCAGGACTCTTCCTAACCATCTAAAGTACGTCTTTTTAGGTTTCAATCAGACATTTCCTATGATTATCAACTCCAGACTCACACCTGACTAGGAGTCCCGTCTTATTATTGTTCTTCTGCAATATCTTAGAGCCATTGGATGGACTCTCGATGATTTGACTGGTATCAGCCCCTCTTACTGCACACACGATATCTACACCGAAGAGGGCACATGACCTTCACATGAGATGCAGAGACGTTTAAATCCTAATCTGCAGGAGGTCGCGAAAAAAGAGGTCATTAAGTGGTTAGATGCAGGGATCATCTACTCGATCTCCGACAGTCGATGGGTGAGTCCAATCCAGGTTGTTCCTAAGAAGGCAGGACTCACCATTATCACGACTGAAATCGGAGAAGTTAGAATGACCTGTCTGGCGAACTCATGGAGAGTCTGTATTGATTACAGAAGACTCAATTCCTCCATGAAGAAGGATCATTTCCCACTACCGTTTATTGATCAAATCCTTGAGAAACTAGTAGGAAATAGGTTCTTTTGCTTTTTGGATGGGTACTCCGGTTATAACCAGGTGGTAATCCATCCTGAGGACCAAGAAAAGACCACTTTCACTTGCCCCTTTAGGATGTACGTGTTCCGAAGGATGCTGTTCGGTCTCTGCAATGCACCCGCTACTTTCCAGCGGTGCATGCTTGCCATATTCTCAAATATGGTAGGTGATTATCTGGAAGTCTTCATGGATGACTTTTCAATTTTTGGAGAATCATTTGAAGATTGTCTCCTACACTTGGTCCAAATCCTTAGGCGGTGCATTGACATGAATCTCATTCTTTCCTGGGAAAAGAGCCATTTCATGGTGCATGAAGGAATTGTCCCGGGCCACCTTATTTCATAAAAAGGCATCCAAGTCGATCAAGCCAAGGTGAACTTGATTTCCAAACTTCCTATGCCTAGCTCGATCAAGGACATTCGATCTTTTCTGGGACACGTCGATTTTTACCGTCGATTTATTCCTGATTTCTCAAAAATCACGCGCCCCCTGACCTCTCTACTCTCTAAGGATGTACCTTTCGAAAGCTCCAAGGAATGCACTCAAGCATTTGAAATCCTCCGTGATTGAGTTACCCAAGCCCCGATCCTACAATCCCCTGATTGGTCTCAACCCTTTAAGATCATGTGTCATGCATCTGATTTCCCTGTTGGAGCGGTACATAGGCAGAAAATTGACGGGAAACCCGTGGTCATCTACTACGCTAGCAAGACACTGGACGAGGCTCAGCGTAACTACACAGTTTCTGAGAAAGAGCTGCTAGCTGTAGTATTTACCCTGGAAAAATTCAAATCTTATTTCCTGGGTTCCCGTGTTATCATTTACTCGGATCACACAACTGTGAGGCATCTCCTTGCAAAGGATACGAAACCTCGATTAATCTGTTGGATCTTGCTGTTGCAAGAATTTGACCTCGACATTCGTGACAAAGCGGGAAAACAGAACGTGATAGCTGATCACTTGTCCCACCTTCTTTCTGAGATCATCGACCCTTTCGGACCCATTATAGAACATTTTCCTAATGAGCACCTTCTGACTATCAATGCAGGGCTTCCATGGTTTGTTGATATAGTAAACTACCTGGCATCACATCAGATTCCGTCCGATTGGCCGAAGGCCAAGAAGGACAAATTGCTTTCCGATGTCAAGTATTACTTCTGGGAAGATCCCGTATTTTTTCTGCATCGGTGCTGATCAAATTATTCAAAGATGTGTCACGGAAGCGGAAATTCAAGAGATATTATCTTTCTTCCATGACCAGGCATGCGGTGGACATTTTTCAGGTCATAAAATCGCAGCGAAAGTCCTCTAGTGCCGCTTCTATTGACCCACAATTTCAAAGACACGTACAATCACTGTAAGGCATGTACTCATTGCCAAATCTTGGGCAACATGAGCCATCGTAATATGATGCCTTTACAGCCGATTCTGGTATGCAAAATCTTCGACATATGGGGAATTGATTTCATGGGACCCTTCCCTGTTTCAGATGGCTTCAAGTATATTTTACTCGCTATTGACTATGTGTCCAAATGGATTGAAACCATCCCAACTCGAACCAATGATCATAAAGTGGTTATCAAATTCATTCATCAGAACATCTTTTCATGGTTTGGGATTCCACGTGTTATAATTTCTGACGGAGGGACCCATTTCACTAACGCTCAGTTCAGGTCACTGATGACCAAATATGGGGTGTTTCTACTCCTTACCACCCCCAAACTAACGGTCTAGTTGAGCTATCAAATTGGAAGATCAAGAAAATCCTTCAGGTTACTGTTCAACCTGACAGGAAGGATGGTCATCCCAACTTCCAGAAGCTTTGTGGCCTTATAGGACCACCCATAAAATCCAATTAGGTATGTCTCCCTTCAGATTGGTGTACGGGAAGGCATGTCACCTCCCCGTCAAGTTGGAGCACAAAGCCTATTAGGCAGTACGAAACTGCAACCTAGATCTTTCCAAGGTATGAACCCATAGGAAGCTTCAAATGAGTGAGATCAACGAATTATGCCACGACGCGTATGAGAACTCACGAATTTATAAAGAGCAGATTAAGGCTTTTTACGATAAGCACATATCATGAAAGATCTTCCATCCTTGTCAAAAGGTCATACTCTTCGATGCTAAGCTTAAACTGTTCCCAGGAAAGCTATGATCAAAATGGATCGGACCCTACCTAGTCCGACGAATCTTTGGAAATTGAGCCATTGAGATCAGTCCACTCAGCCACGATTCTGAACCTTTCGTCGTGAACGGTCAGAGACTCAAACCGTTCATTGACTTGATCAATATAAATTTAGCTAAGATATCCTTTACCCTCCATTCTCCCTAAGCTCATTGTGCCCAGCCAATGGTGTAAAACTCAGCGCTTAATGGGAGGCAACCCATCATTCTTGAAAAAATCGAAACCTTTTTTGACATTCCTATGCTGAATTCATATTGCACTTTAGGGTTCATCCATTAAAACAGCTGACCCCACCTTAGGTACCTGTACCCGAGTCCAGAAATCATTTGCAATAGTCATCTCGACCCATTTGCCCACCCAAAACCTGTTCTAATGAATGATCTCAGCTGAATTTGAACCCACCTAATTCACAATGGGGACATTGCAAATCGTAGGCATGGGGGGGTATGAAAGTGCAAAACATCATGAAAATTCATCTCACAAGAAAATGTTTCAACAAAAAAATCACATATCACAAAAAACACCAAAAAAAATGAAAAAAAAACCTTAAGAAAGAACAAAAAAATACTAAGGGGAGAGAAAATTTTGAGGCCATACAAATCATGAGAAAATGAGAAAAAGACCAAAATGTCAAAAAAATGGAGCATAAAATGAAAGGAAAAAAAGAAAAGAGATAGTCATTAGTAAGAAATTAAGGGATTAACCAAAGTTCTAGACCATATCAAGAAAAGGAAAAATGAAGGAAAAAAGTGCTAATGAGATACAAAAGAGATTAGTAGGAACGCTAATCTTACGCTTCTTGGGCTAGACTCTTAGGCTTAAAAATTCAAGTATCCGTTAAGATCTGGAGAGTCCTCAAGAGGTTAGGGAAAATGTGAGCTTAAGTATTAGGTCTAAGGCATAAGGAGTATTCGGCCTGGTTAACTAACCTTTACTTTGCGGGACTTGGTAACCAAAGCACTCCAATCCATACACAGTCTGGTTCAGTGCACATAATTATCAAAACCACGCAAAAGCATTTAAATGTTCTGAAAAAGTCACCTAGATTAGGAGCGGCTGATCAACACAAGTTGATTTGGATGAGTTCCTAACGTGGAGAGGCAGGAAATTCCCCTCGAAGATGCACAATAATATATCGACTCCTCAGTGCTTGTCTCCTAGGATATTGACATATCCTACTGGGGATACATAAGCACCCTATGCTGGTTCAGATGCCATGGGCAGCATTATCACGAAATGTCGATTGCCAGGGTCTGGATTTAGCTAAGAACTCCATGGGCAAGATTATCTAGAAATCTCGAAAGCCAGGGTTCTGGGGGTTGCCATGTGTGGTGCTATCACGAAGCATCAATTGCCAAGGACCCTTCGAGGATTGATGATGGGGATGAGGAATCCGATACAGACCTTGTTGAGAAGCCAACTTGAAGCTAGAAATAAAAGGAAAAGAGAGAGAAAACTCTCCAAAAGAAAAAAAATCCTCTGTCTCTCTCTTTTACAAAAAACACACTGTAAACTAAATCGAGGCTAAAATATGTTTCAAGCATGGGTGCTTTAGTCGCGGAGTCCAACAAACCTTAGGATAGTTCCTGCGGGCCTTAAAAGCCTTCGTGGAGGACCGAGGCTAGAGCTGGTCAGGTCCAGATCTTGGTTGGTACTTGAGTACCTCTAGGCCTACTGTTGGCATTCTAACGTAATCAAAAAGAAAAAAAGCACTCATCATAATTTGTGAACATCAAAGGAATTCATGGTCTAGAACAGAAGTTAAAATCTTAAAATTTTGGTATGGGACTAGCAAAAGTTAGGCATAGGGGTATCATGGAAACACCATCATGAGCCCTAACTAGCTCATTTTGACATAGAAAAGAGAACAAAAGCTCCTGGATAACAAAATGGAGGTCCTAACTCAAGGAATAACCCTTTTGAAAGAAAAGTAAGAAACAAGGGGTAAAACTATAATTTTACTATTGCAATACAACAATGAATTTTCTTATGGGCTAAACACAGGTCAAATAATCTTAACAAGGTAAAAAGTGGGTTGGTTCAAATAGAAAAGGGTTCATGTGAATTCTAGGAATTAAATGACTTCTTGTAAACCTAAAACAGACCCACTTAATTTAACAAGGTTATGGTCTGGATAAAATTCACCTAAACCCTCTAAAAATCATTGAAAAATATCCTCTAGGGTTTAGAACCTTCAATTTGACCCTTAGAACCTATCTTGACCTACATTGGGGTCCCAGTCAGATGTTTGCCCTAAATTGGGTTTCTATGTAAATTTCCCAACCAAATGTTGTTAAACCTAAAATCCAGCTTCACCATTAGATTCGTTAGGTCCAAATTAGGTTTGTATCAAAATTTGGACCTAATGGAAATTCACCTTGACCTCCTTTGCAGATAGGTCCAACCTAATTACATTTCTACCCCTAACTTTTGAAAACCACTACAAAAGCCCCCTAACTTCCTCATCGTTCTTTACAATTAGGTCCCTCTACCATTACAATGGAGGAAATCCTACTCTGGCGAGGAATCGAGGGAAAGGACTCCCTAATTCCTCAGAGAATCCCTTTCAAATTTGAAAGGGAGATTCTCTGAGAAATCTCCTCTCATGTGAACCCATTATCAAGCCTTATTTCTACCCAATCTTTCATGTGAATGCATGAGAGGTTTGGGTCTCTCTGACCTTGCAACTCTGGTGAGGTTGCCGTGCTTGGAAGCTTGCCTTCCAAGCTCAAGGCCTCCTGCCAGGGCTTATAAAAGCCTCCCCTAATCATTCCACACCTCCTAAACTTGAAATTGGCCTAAGATACCCCACAATTCCTCTCTTCCCCTCCAATAAACGACCCAGCAAGCCTCGGCGACCCTTTTCTCTCTCTCGTCGCTCTGCCACAATACCAGTGGAAGTGTTCCCTTTATCCCCTTTGTCCGCGTCGTGCAGCACCAGCCGACGCCGCTGCATCCTTCTAGTCATCGCTGTCCTCCTCCCACTGTGTCCATCTCCGACGATGGCAGTACGAGCCGACCGCCTCCTCTGCATCCCCTTCGTCTATCCACCCTTAGATAAGTTCTCTCTCTCTCTCTTCTCATCCTTTTTCTATCATTTATTTCTACAAATCCGCCTTGACGTTCGCAAACAACCACCACCTTCTTCACCTTTGGTCAGACCATCGGCAAGGTGTTCCCGCCACTCCACGCCTCCATCCACCTCGCCAACTACCTCACGAGCTCTGCCACACCTCATTGACACTAACCCCTCACTCACTCACCGTGCCAAGCCCCTAGAACGCCCCCTGAACACACCCACCTTTGTACGCACTGGGTGACCTAGACAGGCACGCTCAAGCCACCCCATACCACGCTAACCATCGTACCACCTTCGTCGTGTTCAGGCGAAGCTCCCTACGTGTTCTGACGAGGCCGCAAGGACATTTTCTTATTGACAGGGTTCAGGCCTTCATTGCCATTGATGGAGCACGAAGCTTGCTTGGAAGATTCATCTATGACTCCAGGCACCAGGCTTCAGGTCTCAGGTGGCGCAGATTCCCTTCGCGCACATCTTTAGCTCATCTATTGGCAGCAAATGACCATGTAGCTGCTGCAATTCTAGGAGACATCTGCTGCGGGCGCCTGCGAAGAAGGTGGGAGAACATAATCCCACCTTGGAAGTGTAGGAGTGGGCGCAGTGATATAAAGTGAAAAAGTGTCAGGGGCTTATCGCCTCCTCACCATGGGGTGAGGTCCCACTTGCCCACCACCTCATCCGTGACCCCACTGCTTGCGGACCTGGCCCTGACCTGTATACCGATTAGCCTGCACTCCTCTCCCACCATGCACGTCGGTGGGCCTGGTCTCGGTTGTGCATACTTGATTCAATAACCCGAGAAGGCTCTGGGAGAGTGATTCTAAGAGAGAAAGAAGAAGAGAAATCGCAGGGGAGGGTAGGGGTAGGTTTTTCTCTCAGGAGAAGAAAAGGAAGCCAAGGAAGGAAGGGCGGCAGCCAGAGAAGCTAAGGAAGGTGAAGGCAAAGCTAAAGAGGAGGAAGCTGACGAAGAGCTGAAGGCAGAAGCGAAGGAAAGAAGCAATTAGAGAAGAAAGAATAAGAAGACAAGGGTCGAGAGCAAAAGAAATAAAAGAAAGAAGAACGAAATCAGAGACAGAGATAGGGATCATAGACAAAAGCGGCACTGTAGCAATCTGATATTTAAGACATCTGATTTGTAAAATCAGACGTCCATATTATTTTGTGCTTCTATATACATTGACATTATATTTCTTGCATTATAACTTTGCTTTTTCATTGCATATTATATCAAAGTTGAAAGTTGTATTCTTGATTTTTAGACCCCAATTTGCTCCCTGTATTTGACCTCGGATTTATAAATTCGAGTAATAAAATTTATTTGTTTTCGAGCGATTTCAACTATACTACGACACATTGATTTAACAATTGATCTCGCTTCGCAAAAACACTGATAATAGGTCATTTCGGGTTGTTCAAACAGAGGTGAGGACCTATACGTAGTGTAATCTGGGGAAGGGTAAGGATCAGCATATCCTTCTTGATTGTAGATCATATTAGGTTGTCCAAATGAGGGCGGTAATTTATAATCGATGTAGCTCAGAGAAGGATAAGAATCAAGATCTTGGTGTCCAGAGTTAGACCCTGAACATGGAGGTTCGGAACTATATTCCCAATCAAGATTATCCCAACTAGAAGATGGATGAGAATTAGTCTGGTTGGAAGAATCATCATTTTTGGAATAAGTAGTGGTAGGAGGGTAGGAGTGGAAGTGCGAATAAGATGTGGAAGGATCCATGACAGAATGGGAGGAAGAAAGGTACCCTGTAATACAAACAATCAAGCTTATCCTTAAGTGGGCTAGCCTAATGACCTATAGACTCCCAGAACCCATCTTCAGATAAAGAAACTTTTTTATCTACTTCTTTCTGGTCAATCCAACCAGTTAGAGGGAGGGACTGAAGAGAAGGTTCTTCCTTTGGCTTGCGCCTTTGGTTCCTAGTGTACCCCCTAGTCGTGATCATTTGATTCTGCTCCCCTAGCTAGACATCAGATTGAATGGTAGAAACTGACTAATCAAAAATAATCTCGGCCTGGTCTCCGAAGAGCAAGTCTAATTCTTAAGGCTAACGCCTACTCTGTTTTAATTAGGGATAGATTTGAATGTACTTTGGAATGTGATGGGCCATTTATTTGGGTTGTGCCCTTAATGATTGATTGATATGTGTGTGAGTGCACAACCAATAATTTTCAAGCAAGATTATTTTTGGATGCAGTAAATTTTAGGGTTTAAATGTTGCTTAGTAGCTTTTATGATTCAACTTTAGGTGTATTCAATTAAGTTTAGTTGGCATACCAAGTTTTGAAAGCACAAGTGAAGATGTTTTCCTTTAAAGCTTAAAAGAATGTGGAGTGCCTGGTAAATCCCTAGAAGTTGAACCTATTTGGCAGCTACTTGATGAGTTAATTTTAGTTGAAGTGGTGCAGCCTAAATAACTCAAACAATCGGCCTGGTGCACCACTTAGTTAGGCACACAAGTGGTTACCTAATCTAATTTCTACTCGATTATGTGTTGATGACTGTATCAGTCCCAAAGATCATGTTACCGGTTGAGTATGAAGAATCAGAAAGGGTTGTGTACCTCTGTGAGATTTTTTTTTAAATTTTTTCTTCATATATGGAGGGTGAGGCGAGTGGAGGTGACAAATAAACAATCAAAACTACCCTTAGAGTTTATGTAAGCTCCTAGGTTAATTAGGGTTTATGTCATTAGGTGATGGAATGAAATCTAATGGGTAGTGAGGTGGGGGTAAACTTATAGACCTTTCAACAACACTCTACTCCAATCTATCATTTTTGCCCATCTCGAGAGAGTACCTGCAATCACAATAAAAAAGGAGAAATGTGAGGTAAAAGATAAGTAAGGTGGGAAAACGCAAAAAATGAAAGAGCGTCGCCTCCTCGACAATGGTGACAAAATGTTGAATCGAAAAATCATCGTAAAAAGGTTGAGTTTTGAAAATCAGTCGTTGTAGTGTGATTTACGAAGAAATCCTTAACAAATAAATTTTACCGAAACTCGAAAAGAATTCCAAGTTGAACATAGGGAGGTTACGTCGATTTGAAATCCGCAATTATATTTTTTTGTTGTTTTTGTTTATAAAGCGAGATAATTACAATGAATTCGATGAGAAAGAGAGAGAGAAAGAGCGAGAGAAAGGAAAAACACTTTATAATATAAATGATGTTTTACAACTAGAAAGCAGAAAATCGATACTAAAAAGTAGTAAAAGAAGGTGGAAAGAAGTTATCCTCCTCGACGTTTTCTTGGAGGATGAGCCCCAACGACGGAGTGCTTGAACGAAGGTGGTGAGATGCGGGACGAAGGAGAACAATGAAGGATGACAGAGAACGGGGCAGGATGACGTCCTAGTAGGATCTGCTTTTCGAATGGTGGTGAGAGGACCATTGCGGGATGCTCCACGAGTAAGGTGAGACGGTGGAAAATTTGTATTTATAATTCTAATGGAGCATCCTGGGTTTGGGACAAGCTCTTAGAGCTTTGGAGGGGTGAGAGAAGAGATAAAGGGATCATGGAAATGTGGGGGGTGTATGGCTTTTTATAGGTGTAGAGGTTGGGGGCAAAAATGTCATTTCACACTTGAAAACATTAATTTAAGGTCTTTAGTGACGGATTTAAGTGTCACTAAAGACCGCAAACATTGGCGTAGGTCGCGTGCACACCGCGCCTCTTCCTTTCCTTACACACAAAATGCATGAGCACGTTTGCACATTTGACTGTTGTTGGGCTTTACTGTGGGGGTGAGTTGGCCCTCAGGCACACACGTACCGAGGAGAGCTAATCACCCCTTATGTAGGGAGAAAGCTAGCCTTCCCTTCGGTTGGGACCCAAGGTTGGAATGACATTCCTACACCGACTCCTGTTAGGCCCACTGGGCCAATCGGGATAGTCGAGTTAGGATATGCAGACTGGTGAGGGGCGCAACCCCTGTTCTGTTATGTGCTGTACGACTTAGAGTGCATCCGTTAGCGGAAACGATTAACTGCGTGCTAGTGCGGGATAGCCCCTCATGCATGCCATAGTCACTGCTACATCACGACCATGACTCGGAGGTGGTAGACCAGGTGTGGGACAAACTCGAGGTGTTCTCTCGGCCAGGAGAGCACCACGTGTATGTTCTACATCGTAGGGAAAACTGTAGCAATATTGTTCCGTTAGGGAACATTTGAACCAAGAGAATGAAATCCTTTGATAGATTATCCGAAAACACTAAACAACTAGTGCTTAGAGATATAAACAAAACATGAAATTGTATAAATGTTTATTACTGCCTGAAATATTTTCTATTTTCTTTGTTAAATTGCATTAGATGATTTTACTCTTGCCACTCTACTCAGCTTTTGCTAACGTCTACTACTTGTGCCCAGGACAGGAAGGTGAGCAGCCAATTTCACCCATTGTGGAGGGAGTTGGGCCTAGTCGGGCCTAGCCTTAGTTGCTTTACTTCTTTTCTGCCGTAGGTTGATTTTCTCCCTTTGTTATATTCATTTTAGAAGTAGTAGTTAAATTTCTATTTTCTAGGTAGTGGTGAGTGCTATGTTGTAACCGCGTTGCTCTCTTGTGGAACCATTTTTCAGTTGCTGGTACCTTACAACTTTCAGTCTTTTATCCTATTTTCTAGCTATACTACAAGTATGGAAGTGGCTATGTTTGATTTATTACTCGTTGGACTACTTGGTCTTAAGTTAGTCGAGTCGATCAGCCCTGGGTTCCATGTAGGGCTGATGTGGTCATAACACATTTGATGAAACAGGTCGCAGTCAAACACTCAATTGAACTCCCATTCTGGATTTTGAGGTGGAATTTGTACCCCATCCTAGGGATGCTGAAGCTATACCTTACACCTTTGAGGACCTTACACCTCAGTTAGATCTCCCGAAGGATTGTGATTCGTAAGTTATCGAATTCCAAGAGTCTTGGTTGTCAAAAGATCATATTGGAAGGAGGTGATAATAATCACGATCCTCTCCTTAGGGGACCAACACTTGTCATTGAACATTTTGAGGATTCACAGGTACCCAACACAGGTGACCCTGATGGAATTGATACTGAATTGGATGACTTAGATCAATTTTGGTCTCAGGGACATGAAGAGTTGTTTTTTGAGGAGGACAAGGACACACTTGATCCTGGCTTTGAAAATTTTTTTAAGTCTCGGGGGCAAAAGGGAAGAAACGTATAGGATGATGATGATGTCTTTGAGGGGCCCAGACTCAGAGTATGGAGTGACTCTAGGGGGGAGTATGTTTTGTTCGATGACTTACCCCTTGAGGCCAAATCCAGATTCCTACCTACTTTTGACTACAATGATCATCCTCTCAAACATTGGGAAGAAATAAAAGCAATTAATACTCTTGATGAAGGAATCAATACACCCAAGGGGCAAGATCTTACCATCGAACAAGAACCTAGGGAGGTCGTTGTTGAGGGCACTCACACCCCTATTGCTTCCAACCCACCTTTACATGAGAATCAAATGGGTGACACCCTTGATCGGTTCAATTTGGAAGATGAACATTTGGGCTCATTCCAGGACAAGCATGAAAGTCGATCAGTTACTAAGGCTACTTTGGATGACATTCAGGAACTGGAATGATTGTCGAAGATGAATGATGAGCCTCTCAAGCCCTCTTTGACCCTCGTCCCTACCCCACATCTGAGAGACTTACACTCGTACAAGAACAACTTCCTAAAATCTCTACTCACATTCCTACTTTACGGGGGGATAACATGACCAATACATCTTGTGGTAGAATGGAAGGTATGGATCGATGCTTGTCCATGTCAGCCCATCATCCTTAGGGTGTCCTTCTTAGCACCCTCTTTTTCTCACACATATCTACTTGAGGAGCCTTTGCCTCCTCGCCATGCACTCTCGGAGGTCACTACTCTTGTGTATTATGTGAAACCTCCAACAATATCTCAAGAGTACCCTATTTTCACTTGCATCTGGCGAGCATTTGGTGTTACTCTCCATCACCAACTTGCCAACATCTTGGGTTACTCACTAGGCCTGGTTTGTTATGTATCTTCTTTAGGTCTCCTTCTACTTCATTTCTAGAGCCTGATTTGCGAGAATCACCTATTAGGAGACATCTCAACTCCACCTCAGGTAATATCTTCCCTTATTTCTTCTTTCCAATGAGGATATTGCCAGATTTAATCATGGGGGGGTATAACCTGAGGTTGTTCATAGCATTTATGCATATTCTACATGCAATTAGGGCATCCATATTACAAAAAAAAGGGGCGATGAAATCTGTGTGAGCTGAATTGCAAATATATTGAGAAGGAAAAAGAAAGAGAAGAAGAGAGAGACAGAGAGAAGGTGGAAAATTTGTGCTAGTCCCAGCATTTGATTATGGGATAGTTGCCTAAGTTCTGGGCTGGAATGAACGTTGAATTAAGTCCTGAAGTGCTAAAGAGAAGGCGATAAGTGTAGGATACAGACTTTATGCCTCCTGGGTCTATTTTAGGGCCTAAACACTCATGTATTTGTTAAGATCTGGACTATTCCTCAAGAGGTTGAGGGAGTTGCAAGGCTAATGTATTAAGTCTAAGGCTTAGGGAGTATTCGGTTCGTTGCCTACCCTATGGTTGTTGGACTTGGTAACCTATCACCCAAAAATCATACACTAGTCTGGTTCAGTGTGCATAATGAAGAATAATGCCAAAAGTGTATCTGAAAATGTTTCCCCGAAAATTTGACTTAGGAGCGGCTCGAAGACACAAGTTGATTGAACGAGTTCCTGGCATGAAGAGGAGGAACGAAAAGTACTCCCCTCGAAGCTGCATTATAAGATATCATCTCCTTAGTGCTTGTCTCTTAGGATATCTAAATATCCTACCGGGGGCGCGGAAGCACCTTGTGCTGGTTCAGATGTCATGGGCGGCATTATCCTGAAATGTCTATTGCTAGGGTCTTAATTTAACTACAAAATGCCATAGGAAACACTATCATGAAGTGTCGAAAGCCAGAATTTAGGAGTTTCCATGGGTAGTGCTATCTCGAAGCATCGATTGCCAGGAACCTTGGGAGGATTGATGGTTGGGACAAGGAATCTGATACAGATCATATTTAGGGTCAATCCGATATTGGATTTAAGGGAATTTAAAAAGAGAAGAGCGAAAACTCTCAAAATAAATATCTCTCACTCTTCTATCAAAAATGCAATGGCAAATTGAACCTAGACTTGTTGCACATATGCACAGATGCTTTAACAGCTGGGGTCAACGAACCTCTGGGCAGTTTTTGCGGGGCTTAGAAACCTTCACGGCAGACCCAAGGCTGAGGCTAGTCAGGCCCATATCTTGGCTGGTACTTGAGTAACTTTAGGCCAATAGTTGGTATTTCGATCTAATCTCTAAAGGTGCACCACGATAAGGCATTCTAACGATAAAATCTAGCCTAAAAACCTGGTTTGATCCATATGATTCTACTTGGGACTAGCAAAACTTAGGCATGTGGTTATTTGATAAGTCCACTTTAGTGGAGTAAACTAAAGCCTAAGTGCATTATCGTTGAGATGAGAATTTAATTTAGAGTATGTATTACATTGATAAAATTATTGAAGCTCATGAATTATCATTCTCACATTTTTATTCAATGGAGTTGTGCCCATTATATTCATGTACTAATATATTTACATATATTGGGCATATCAATTTCGGTATCTTGGTTTTATCAGAAAAGAAAAGAAGAAAGAGATTCCAAAATCTTCATTTTTGGAACCTAGGATTACCTCCCATAATCATTTCTTTCCATCAGAGATCTTCCGTATTTGAGCCAAAAATACCCATCACTCTTTGTTATTTCCACGCATGCACGTTCCCTGATATTTCTTTACTTTCCTTCCTTATTTTCTCTCTCTCTGGTAATCCCTATCATTCTCTGATTTTGCCTTCTTTTCCTATTTCCCTTTATAAACTGGACATGAGGATGGCTGGAGGCATCATCTTCCTCCCATGAGGGAGAACCTTCTCTCCCACAAAGACTGTAGGACCACAACCACCACCGCGAGCCTCCATGACAGTCACCTCCTCGACTATGCTCCATCCCCTCCAGTGACTACAACAACTTACATCACCGCGCCATTGTCCACCACTGTAAGCTATGGACGATCGTGCTCGTGCACCAACGACACAACCATCATTGGCGGTGACAGTGCCGATGCTATTACAGCGTCTTATTCTCCTTCCCGCACTGTGAGCATCCATCTTCAACATCATCACCGACCCACCTTCTCGCCCTCAACCTGCACGCATGCAAGACTGGGGGTGTGAACTTAGGCCGTCCGGGAAGGTTTCCAATGGTCCAAGAAGGAGCTCCCCCTTGCACACTCCTGTTCATCTTCCTCCACCCAACAGAGGCCCCATGCACGACCTCTTCTTGCTCAACATCACCCTGCAACCTCGCTGCCCATCCACACCTGCCATCTCCTCCATGACCATAGAGCTACCAGGCTGCGATCACGCCTCCTCGATCTTCTTCCTTCAACAACTACGCTCCACCACAGCACAACCCATCGCCCTCTCTTAGACCTCGACCATAGGAGCATCGTGCTCCTCCTTCATCCTGAGCCTCAACGTTGACTCCACCGTGAATGCACTCTCCTTCACGCCATCAGTAGACACTCCCACACGTGCCACCTAAGACTGCGCACCTTCCTTTCTTTCTTCTTCTCCATCATCTTCAACCTCTATTGAAACCAAGACAAAGGAACCCAACAAAAGGCAACTCCAACCTCCACGCAACCAACCGTCACCGACCACGAAACTTCACGCCGTCGATGCCAACATGCTCCCCTCACCCTCACAAGCATAACCACACCTTCTATCGCATCAAATGGCCGCCATCTCACCGGCTAGAAATGCTTCATTAAGCTCCACAAGCTCGACTGCGGCCTCCTCTTCAAGCACGTTCAAGGGTAGAAGATCCCCTATTTTGGGTTCAATTAGAATTTATGAGATATGCCATTGCTAAACTTTCAATTTCCTAATTTTTGTGGGATATTAAATTGAGAAGAAATTGCATCGTCACACTTATTCTTCCTTGTAATTGTGCAACACTTGTTGGTCACTTTTGATTACACAACTTGGGACTCAGATTTGCACTCTAATACACACGTAAGTGGAAATTACATGGGATGCCATGCACATGCATTATTCACATATTTGGAGCTTTGATTTTTTACATAAAATTTACATAAACAACCCTTGAGTTCTCTATCAAAGTAGCATATCCATTGATTGATTTGACGAATATTTCTACGAACATGATTATTACATATCTATGATCTTATTGGTTTGTTCCTCCCTGTTGATACGACTTAACTTTCATGGTTAACATTGATTGTTAAGTTTTTTTTTATCGGGGGTTTTTTCACCACGATTTACATTACTACAATGACATATTTTTCTGACAATCAAAAATTTCTGATCCATTCCTTTCCCGATGCTAAGTATAGAGACTTCCACAAAATAAGCCACCCGATATCCTCTTGAACATCACCAATTCCCAATAATGCCTCATAAATAAAAATTTACGTATTTATGTGTGTTGTGTTGTCCCATGTATTCCTTTCCTGGTGCTGAGAATAGGGACTTCCACCAAATAAGCCACCTGAGATCCTCTTGAATATCACCAATCCCCAATAATACCTCATGAATTAAAATTTGTGTATGTGTGTTGTGTTGTGTTGGTAGATATGAAAAAGAAGAAAAAAAAGGAAAAAAAGAAAAAGAAAAAGTAAGAAGAAAAAGAGAGAGAGAGAAAAGACTGAAAAAAATGTTGAGTTATGTTTATTTTTGTCAAGTACATTGAGACAACATTACTTACTACCATTACAGTCTACAAAATACAGCCTTGACCTACATTTTTATATTTTTGACTAGCGAAATACTGGCTGATGATGTTTGACTTACTTATAGGGTTATCAAAACTTAAATAAAGTATTAATTCCATAAGTGACCACCAAATATATTTATAAATTTGGTGAGATTGTGAGCTCGAAAAGAAAAGAAAATGAAAAGAAAAATAAATGAAAATGAGAAGAAAAGAGAAGGAAAAAAAGATAGTACAAAGAAACTAAAGAGGGCATAGTTTCTTCACTTCTCTCTAAATTGATTTATTTGATAGTCTGGAAATCTAGGTTCTATAGTACTAGTCTATATGTAGTAACAGAGGAGTGTGAGCTGTCAAATACAAACCCACTTGACTTGGACATCTTCTACCTATGTCAAAAGTTAGGGCTGAAATCACATATTTTTTTGTTATACCCCTGAGAGAAGAAGTTTGCCTATCCTGATAGAGTTTTATTAGGGGTCAAGTACGAGCTTTAGTTGTGGATTGGCTTTTCACTTAGATTCGTTGCATAGGTTACAACACTACACTTTCACAATTATATGGATTTCTAAATTTCTGGATGAAAATAAAAGAAATGGATCTCTAGCCAAACACTTGATAGAAATCAGCCATTTAGGGACCACTTTGCATTTAGTCTTGCATTTGTTAGGGACTATGAAGGTTGAGGCATGGGATTATGATTGTGCAGCAATCATAGGACCTAATTTACCTAAATTAAGTTAGATCCTATCTTAACTTAGAAATAATGCATGCATGAGCAGCATATTTTGCATCGTAGTTGATTTGTTAGCTTCGTAAATAATAATGTTATTTTTTGTTCTAATTGAGAGGCTGATGAGCGTGATTTCTATGCTAAAAGATTTGGTTAAAATTCATGTCATTGTAGTCGCGTAAAAATTCGTTATCAAATAAAATTTACTGAAACTCAAAGTGAGTCTCGGGTCGAACGCGAGGAGATGAACGTTTGATCAAAAATCACCTAGGAATTGTTGTCACGAAAGCAGATTAGCTGGTTGAAATTAATTTACTAGCTATTCTACTTAAAGAATAATTAATAGAAGAGAGAGATAGAATAATATAATCAAAGAGAAAATACGGAGAGAATAAACAAATATTTCATAACCATAGCAGCATGTTCATTAAATCTAATTGTTACAACTAGAAAACTAATAATCTACACTAGAAAGTGGTAAAAAGAGAGGAATAAGAGAAATCCTTCTCGACGACTACTTGGAGGATGAGCCGCTTTGACGGAGTGCCCAGACGATGGGGATGAGATGCTGGACGAAGGAGGACAAAGCTGGAGCACGAAGGACGGAATAGTGCGACGTCATAGCAGGATCTGCTTCCCGAATGATGGTAAGAGGACAACCGGGAAATGCTCCACGGAGGTGAGAAGATGGGAAATTTATTTTACTCTATCTCTAATGGAGCATCTCGGGTATGGGACTAGTTCGTAAAGCTTTGGAGGGTGTGAGAGAAGAAGAAAAGGGATGCCCAAATGAGCGGTAGGGCTGCCCTTTTATAGGTGTAAGAATTGAGGGCAAAAGGGTCTTTTAAGGGTTTAAAATTTAAAATATGGCCTTTAGTGATGCATGTAAATGTCACTAAAAAGTGTGTTGCTAAAGTCTGCATGCAAGGAAGACCATCCATCGCGCATCCAACGCCTCTCACCGTGCCACATCACATGACTTGTGGTCATCAGTCGTTCACGTGCAACCAAGCACCGCACTGCTATTAGTCATCCGATAATTTGATCGGAGGGCTTATATCGCGCCTCGCCTCACGCTGCTGAGAGGGTGAGCATCAAATCATGCATCCATCAGGGCATCATCATGTTCGTGTGCACGCTTGCCCATTCGTGTCTCCACGTTGTCACTGCTGAAGCCACTCGATGAAGATCATGCGGCCAAATTTTTCCATGCCCGCCCGCATCTTCAATTTGAGGTGCATGAAGTTTCAACCCCTCGCCCTCTTCTCCTTCTTTGAGGTCATAGCCGCTGTGCTACGGTCGCTTCTTTGTTGCTTTTGCATTTTAACGCCCCGCGCTCTCGGCTGTTGGATGAGGATGCAATGGTTGAGATAAGCTGATGCTGATGAAGGAGAAACGAGTGATTGCATAGCAAGCTACGCCTATAAATATGACATCTTATGTTATTTCCTAGCATTACCCATACATTTTAGGTAGCCATACTTGCATTTGTAAATATTCATTTGCATGCATTTTTAAAGAGGGGAAGATAGTGAGAGCAAATGACCATTCAATCCACTTCAATTTCATAACAATCCATCCCATCTCAAACACACTTAATAATTAACATCTTCGTTATGTGCATGCATTGCAATTTCACCACCCTTATCTTATTTCACTATCTCACCTATGGCTGTTTTTTTTCAGGGAGAGGCGCACACTTAATCGTACCATTTGCATGGGGAGGGGTGCACTCTCTCGCTGTAAAAGAGCATGCACCCCTCCCCTGCAGGAGGGTTGGCACCCATAACTCCCCACACCTTCAGCCATTCCCTCCACCTCCATATCCCCTAGATGCACACACATCACAGTCGACCACTCTCCACAGCTCTCCTTTCTCCCTCTCTCCCTCTCCATACCTAGCCCTTCTTCTTACCAGTTGAGAAGAGGCACGTTGTGTGCAGGAGAAGCTCACCGTGGTCTCAAGTACCATGGTGAGCTCCACCACCGCCCACTCCTTCGCGAGCATGTGGGCGCGGTGGATTCTCATTTTGGTTTCCTTTGTTTTGTTTTTTTTTACCTCTGTTCATCGCCATTAGAGCAGCAAAGCTTCAAGCTCTGAAGCTCGTGCACAACCACCGTGCGTGCTTAGCCACCCCCGCATGCCTTTGTGCTCCTTAGGCAACCTTTCCGCGTGCTATGCTCACATCCCCTACCGGTCCTCACCCTTCTCCGAGTGCCCTACCGCATCTTCCCATGTGCTACCTAGCTGGTAGCGTCGCGAGCTACCCGATCACATTTGCCCCCAGCTCTGTAGCTGCAACCTCACATGGCTACAGTGCGTGACTGGGGAGCTTTTCAGTTATCCAGTCTCCTGGTGCTCTCTCTCTCCTCACGTCACCCACTCCAGCTGGTCACCACGCCCTCACTCTCAGCGTGCACTCCATCTCCAGTGCGTGCACATGCACTCTTCACCACCCACTCTCTCACTCAGATGCACTGCGCCACCATCAGACGACTTAACACACACGCTTTCTAACATGCAGACACTTATGCACACATAAATACTCATATATTTATACACACATACACACCCTTATACACACGCCTACATGCATATTTATATACATATATATATTCACATATTCACCCCACCCCCCATTTCTATACATACACACACATATATATTTATATACATTTATATACATATGCATATATAGTTATATATACTTATATATACACATATATACACATATATATATCTACATTCCCTCGTACACACACTCACCCCATATCTCCTCACAAAATCGTGGACCTACCCTTCACCATGCATTGTATCACGGGAATATTCGTACTAGTTGTGAATACTTCCTGATATTCATGCAAAGCAAGACTTCCACCCCACACTCACACACTTCCGCTCCACAATCCACGCGGCACCTAGTCTTGTTGGTTGCATCTCGCTAGACATGGACCTACTTGACACCGTGCTACATCACATCCCCATTTCCATCTCCACCCCTATAGTATCTATATGATTATATATATTCTATATCTATTTATATATCTACTATATATATATATACACATATACTAAGCTATGTATCTCTTTGCATTTCTTTCCTTGCATTTTATTTTGCTTTCATTTGTCTTTTATTCTAGCTATTGAAAAGACCAAAAAAAAAAAGTATAAAAGAGAAAAGATAATTCTTTTCTTGCAAGTACCCGATCTTGTTAGTGACAAGATCAATCTTGGAATCCTAAGTTGGCTTCAAGCCAAGGATCGGTTGGCTTCAAGCCAAGGACCATTTGGCTCAAGGTCAAGGACTTTATTTTTGAGGGTGTGCCACAAGAGCAACATTATCATAAAAATCTAAAAGTAGAAAAAAAAACCAAAAACATAATAAATGCAAGGAAGAGATACATTCTAGGAAAAGTGTAGAAACTTTGTAATCTCTTAATTTCCGCCTCCCGGAGATTGACCCTGGGTGATGTAAACACAATTTTTTTAGGGTAAAATGCCTATTCATGCATGTTCTTAGGCTTAGATTTGCATTTCATGTTATAAATATTGCACAGCATGCATCATTGTACATTTAAAGTAGTTGTATATAATTTAGGTTAATTACATCCTTTTTGTGGTTAGGAGAGAAGCATATTTATTTCGGAGCCTTGGATTGATGATCTGACCGTACAGATCTGATCAAGGCGACGATCGGAGTCTAATGCCTCTGAAATTGCCTCGATCGAACTCCCGTAGCACCATATGCAGTCTGAGGAAGATCAATGGCTATGGGACTAGGAGACAATTCGAAACATCAAATGACAAATCTGACTGCGCGGATGGATTCGAGTCGATGATTGCAGCCTAATGGCGCAAAAATTGACTCAATCCAACCTCTGTAGCAGCCCCTACAAAAAGCGGAAGATGGACAGCCCAGACTACACCACGTGGCGCAGCCCAGGCCGCCAGCACACGCACGCATGCAGCAGCACGGGTGTGCGCGTGAACGCAGGTGTGCATGCACACAGTGCAGTGCCAACGCATGGGCACGCGCACGTGCATGGCATGGCAGGAGCGCAGTGCTAGCTATGATGAGCTGGACCTATAGCGACGCATGAGCTGGACTTATAGTGACACTTACAATCATCGGTAATTCATTGCATGCAAGCAAAGCCAGTTGTGGGAAGCAATGGGCATGAGCTACCTACAGCGACGATTCCAACGACAACTAGGATGTCACTAATGGTCCCATACCAATTTTTGCCTCTTCTCCTCCACTATAAAAGGACCTACACCCCCTCCCTTCCAAGCCATCTCTACCTACTCTACTCCAACCTACTCCCAAGCTCTAGCAAGCCTACCAACGCTTCATTAGAGCTTATTCTCAAGCTCCCAAGGTGCCTACTAGTGTAGCGAACCTCTGCCCTACCAAATACTCCTCCAACTTCCCATCTCCCTTCATAGGTCACCTTGGAGCCATCCTCCCACCTCCATTCCGGTAACAAATCAACTCCATCTTCTCACCTCCATTCTGGAGCTATGCCGAAGCTTTCCTCAACCCGACGTCCTCCAGCATCTCACCTCTGTCGTCCCACTCCTCACCTCCTTCGTCCGAGCTTTCGCCAGGCACCGTTATTCTGTTGAACAGCCGATTCGGGAGATTTCCTCTCACCTCCCTCTCTTTATATGCTTTCATAGTTTCTTGTAATTGACATTGGAAGTAATATATATCATATTTGTTCCACTTCTCTATCTTGTAATACATTTGCTTGTTTTCTTTTATTTCAAAAATACAAAAAAATAACAAAACCCCAAAATACCAAAAAGAAACAAAATGAAGCGTGGTTTTCAAGTAAAGTAAACGACGCCTCCCTGTGTTCGACCTGGGACTCCCTAGGAATTTGGGTATAAATTTTATCTGATCGACGTGTTTTGCAACTAAGACGATGGATTACTTGTAACCCCGATTTCTAACACGCAAAACACGCCCGACCATTTTGGCACCATTGCTGGGGAAGTGACAGAATTTACTTTATTGTTTCTGTGTTTCTTTGCATTTACATAGCACTAATCCTGCTTGTCTTTGATCTACTGTCTTGCACGTGCCCTAGCATGGAGATCCAAGTGTGGTAGGCCGGAGTAAAGTGCAGGTAGAGTGTTTTGTAAGTGTCCCCTACACCACCCCCACCTTAGTTTTCATTTCATAACCTAATAACTCAAACCCAAATCAACTTAGGTGCTCTTTATAAACCCTAGAATAGATTTGGTTGTTTGTTTGCCACCTCCACTCACCTCGCCATCCACATAAATAAAAAAAAAATAAGAAAAAAGTTATCTGATTGTGGGATTTTCTGAAAGCTACACATTTAACACCCACAACTTCTTATCCTAAGGTGCGCAATCACTTTGATTCTTCTACTTAACCGGGATCTGACCTGTGGACCCGGTACACTTCAACTAAATACACATTAGTGAGTAGAAATCTGAATAGGTTAAACATTCTTATGTGCCTTAACTAAGTGGTGCAACAGGTGAATTGATTGAGCTGTTTGGGCTGCACCACTCAATCTAAAACTGATCCTTCAAGTAGCTTGCCACTTAGGGTTGATTCTTAGGGCTGAACTAGGCACTGCACATTATCTTTGATTTTTAAAGGAACATATCATCACCTGTGCTTTCAAAACTTGGAGTGTTCTCCTAAACTTGATTGAATATACCTAAGATTAAACCCTAAAAGACACATCATCAAATAACCTTGTTTGCAAACCTTGGTTGTGCACACACACACATTTTAACTAATCATTAAGGGCACAACTCATCTAAAGGGTCCATCACATTCTTGAAGCACCATTGTCCCAAGCCTAACTAAAATTGATTAGACGTTGGCCCTAAGGACTAGTTTGCTCATCGGGATCCATATTGAGATTGTTCGCGATTAACCTGCTTATACTAGTCAATCTGATGTCTAGCTAGGGGAGTAGAGTCAAATGACCATGGCTGGGGGGTACACTAGGAACTAGAGGCGCAAGCCAAAGGAAGAACCTTCTTCCCAGTCCCTCCTAACTGGTTGGATTGCCTGGACATAAGTAGAGTAAATCGTCTATAATCTTAGGATGGATTCTGAGAGTCTGAAGACTTTTAGGCTACCCAAACTAAGGACAGGCTTGTATTGCAGGGCTCCTTTCTCTTCTGATTTCCCTCCTTACTTCACCATGTACCCTTCCATATCCTACACACATTTCACATCCTATCCTCCTACCACCATTTATCCCTAAGATGATTACCATCCTGACTTGACTTGTAATTACCCATCCACTAGCCAGGATGACTTTGATTTAGGATATGAATCCGGACCTCAGTGTCTAGGTCCTAACCCTGGACAACAAGACTATGATTATTATCCTTCCCAGAACTATAATGATTATGGATCTCCATCCTTTGATGACTAAACCAACCCGATCTACAATCAGGAAGGATATCATGATTATAGCACCTACCCTCCCCAGTATTCCACTAAATATAGGTTGCCACCATCCTTTGAACAACCTAGAACAACATACTTTAAGGGAGGGACCTGAGAACCTTGACATGTTGACTCCCCTAGATTCAACCCAAACCTACCCAGACCTAAATCAAACCAGTCGGTTTAGGTGAACCATATCCAAGATAGAGTGTTAGCTAATTTGAGGAACACCATACAATCTTTAGAAGCCCAGCCAACACCATGCACTGAAGTACTAGAGCCTATGATCAAAATGATTGATGAACTTAATAGTTCTCTATTGGATTTTCTCCAAAGTGTTAGGGATAGGGACTTGGGTGAGTTTCGTCTTGGGAAATTGTCGAGGTTGAGGATGAAATGTGTGGTTGCACTAGTCAAATCTTGGGATGATTCTCAAGATGAACCCTCTTCAGAAGAGCCAATGTCTGAACCCGCTTAGGCGCCTGTCGGGGGGATACATATTCAGAGATTGGAGATGACCAGATTGGTCTAGAGCAACCCTTTGTGGATGAACCGATTGATTCACCCGAGATCCCCAAGTTAGGAAACGAAGAAAATTATGTCTCCTTGGATGATGAAATGACTTGTGATGTTGAGGCATATACAAATGACGATCATGAATTCTTTGATTTTGTGGGTGAGGAATCTCTTAGTGAAAAGCTTGAGGAGAATGATTTTAGTGAGACATACGGGCTTGAGGTGTATGACGCCCAATTCGGTAGCCCAACTACTGAAGATTCTGATTCGGTTGGGGCTAACTTAGAGGATCCGGTACCTGACGATGCAATTAGTAGCCCCATTCCTCAACCATACCCCGAAGAGCTGAATGAACATACTTTTGAGATCATTGTGCCCAAGTCAATCCTGATTCAGTGACAATTGTTGGACTTGGGTACTTTAGATGGGGTGTACAATGATCTGGAGGTCCCAGAAACCTTCATTTCAGAGGATAGGAAGTTGGAAATAAAAATTTGGGAGGTTAATTTTGAGGGAGAAACAAGTTTGGATATAAGGGTACCTATTGACCTGAAATCACCTATCTTCTATATGGACCCATATGATATCTTTCATTTGCGACCCAAGCCTGGAATAACTGATTATTTTTTTGTGCTAGATGTTAAGTGGACAACCACACCTATTTAACCATCTCTACCCGTTGTCTGACACTTTGGTCTTGGGTTGCACAACACTAAACCGCAGGCCCAACCCTGCAAACACAACAACCTTCAGTTCTGGGTGATTTTCATCCAGAACCTGAGAACCACTAGACCTTGGGGCATGGGTCTACACCATAATCTCGTCCACATCTGTGGACATCTTATGCGGATGGGTTTCAGGATCAATATTTTGATTTTGATTCCGAACCGCACTTGTGAATTCTCAATTTCTTCTTTATGTGTATGTTATGCTTAGCTGAAGGCATTAAACCTAGCACGTGTGTATACACTCTTGTCTCTGTGGAACTGATCGGATTTTCACGACACTCAGGTGGTGTTCTATTTACTTTGCCCTTTTTCATGTCTTTATTTTTACAATGAGGACATTATATCATTTAGGCATGGTGGGTGGATAATCAATTCCTGAAATCATTATGTTAACTCCATAGAATTTCTTTTAGTTTCTTATAAAATTAAAAAAAAAATTTGAAAATTTGAAAAAAATAAAAAAAGAAAGAAATTAGGAAAAGAGAACTTAGGCATTTGGAAGTTATTAACTTTAGGAAATGATACGGGAGGACCTAAACACTTACACTCTTTAGGTCTTCGAGCTTAATTAGCCTAGGTGTCCACTTGAATGTGGATTTAGTCTCGAGTCCTCGCCAATTAAAATTTATTTTAATTTGGTAAATAATTTGGGACAATAAGTATGTGACTTATCAACCTGCCCTCTAATTTGAGGGGACTTTAAGCCTAAGCATCTACACACATTTTTGCACTGACTCACTTTTCGGTGATTTTTACGGAAATTGGGTAGCTAATGGACCGAGTTGGGTGGTATGGCTGGCAAGTTGTCGGTGGTAACAGCTCATCAGCCAGTTATCCAGAGCCCAAGACAATTTTTTGTTGTACTGCCTTTAGGTAAATCTTAGATCAGGGAAGCCACCTACTTAAAAAAAAAATAAACATTCAAAAAGAAAAGAAAAAAAAAGAAAAAGGAGAAAATAAAAAAATAAATAAAATCACACTTCACCGCACGAGAATGGCTGGCAAGTTGTCGGTGGTAACAGCTCATCGGCCGGTTGTCCAGAACCTAGCTCACAGAAAAAGATGCACAATAATTCCCAAAACACTTAGGGAAGAAACAGGAAAGTAGAATAAACTAGGGAGATATACACTGGGTTCACCCTTGTATTGACCTCATAAATAAAAGTAGGGAGAAAGCTAACGATTGTAAAGATATACCTTTAGGCAAAGTCACCTAGGGTCGTAGAAACCTGAAGTCTCTCTTAACGGACGTTTTGTGAGTCTATCACTTTTTCACAAAGATGCCTAGTACTTAGAGTCCTTTTTGAGTCTTGGGCGGGTCGGGTAGCCGTAGAAAGTTATCCCGGAACTCTCAAACTCCAAAAGTACAAAAAAATTAGAAAAGAAGAAAAATAAATAAATAAATAAATATATATCTTCCCTTCTCAAATAAGGTGAGAACTTGGACGGTCTGCATTTTGGCAGACACCTGGGTACTATTGAGTTTTCGTAGTTTAGGACCTTAGTTGAAATTTTCTATTATTAATAAATGGCTTAGGCCTAAGTGATTTAATCCCAATTCTACTTTTATACAAAGCATATAGCTTAATTTTGCTAGGGACTAGCAAAAGATAGGCATGAGGGTATGATGTAAACACATTTGTTGAGGGTAAAATGCCATTCATGCATGTTCCTAGGCTTATATTTACATTTCATGTTATAAATATTGCATAGCATGCATCATTTTACATTTAGAGTAGTTGTATATAATTTAGGTTAATTACGTCCTTTTTGTGGTTAGGAGAGAAGTATATTTATTCCATAGCCTCAAATTGATGATCCGACCGTATGGATCTAATCATGACAATGATTGGAGTTTAACGCCTCTGAAATCGGCTCGATCGGAGTCTTGTAGAACCATATGCTGCTCGAGGAAGATCAACGGCCAAGGGACTAGGAGACAATTTAGAGCTTTAAATGACAAATCAGACCACATGGATGGATTTGGGTCGACGATCACTGCTTAACAGTGTGAAAATCGACTCAATTAGACCTCTATAGCAGCCCCTACAACAAGAAGATGGACGGCCCAGACTACGCCACGTAGTGCAGCCTAGGCTGCCAGCACACATGCGCAGCATCGCAAATGCGTAGCAGCGCGGGTGTGAACATGCATGCAGGCACACAAGCGCACATGCGCGTGCATGCGCAGCAAGGCTGGAGCGCAGCGCTGGAGCTAGACCTACAGTGACGCATGAGTTCGACTTATAGCGATGCTTACAGCCGTCGGTAATTCATCGCATGCCAGCAAAGCCAGCTGTGGGCGCCAGGGGCATGAGCTCCCTTCAGCGACGTTTCCAGTGATGGCCTAGATGTCACTAATGGTCCCATACCTATTTTTGCCTCTTCTCCTCCATTATAAAAGGACCTACACCCCCTCCCTTCCAAGCCATCTCTACCTACTCTACTCCCACCTACTCCCAAGCTCTAGCAAGCCTACCGATGCTCCATTATAGCTTGCTCTCAAGCTCCTAAGGTGCCTATTAGTGTAGCGAACCTCTGCCCCACCAAATACTCCTCCAACTTCCCGTCTCCCTTCATAGGTCACCTTGGAGCCATCCTCCCAACTCCATTCCATTCCGGAACTACGTCGAAGCTTTCCTCAACCCAATGCCCTCTAGCATCTCACCTCTATCGTCCTGCTCCTCACCTCCTTCGTCCAAGCTTCCACTAGTCACCGTCGTCTCGCCGAACAGCCGATTCGGGAGATTTCCTCTCACCTCCCTCTCTTTATATGCTTTCATAGTTTCTTGTAATTGACATTGGAAGTAATATATATCATATTTGTTCCACTTCTCTATCTTGTAATACATTTGCTTGTTTTCTTTTATTTCAAAAATACAGAAAAAAACAAAACACCAAAATACCAAAAAGAAACAAAATGAAGCACGATTTTCAAGTAAAGTAAACGACGCCTCCCTGTGTTCGACCTGGGACTCCCTTGGAATTTGGGTATAAATTTTATCTGATCGACGTGTTTTGCAACTACGACGATGGGTTACTTGTAACCCTGATTTCTAACACGCGAAACACGCCTGACCACTGGGCCTAAAATTGACCAGGATAAAATCAGTTAGGCTAGGTTAAAATTTTTGTGAAACTGGTGTAGACTCGATTTTGGTTAACTCACTATACTAATTTCGATGATAATATCACCATATTAAATGAGCCTATTCGAGTATGCATCAAGTTTTTGTGGCACCGTTGCCGGGGAGGCTCTATTCGGAGTAAGTTTCTATCTTCATCCTTTGATTTCTTCTTCTTTCCCACCCTTCTCTTCCCAGGTGTTTTACTTGTTTTTGTATGCAGGTGTACCAGGTACAACGAGGAGATACGAAGAGGAGTTCGAAGATGTGGGCAAATCCGAGGTGGGTTTGCAAGAGCGTGAAGTTGCCAGCGCCGCATAGTAGTTTGCCCACGTTACTGAGGGGGTAGGTGTCTTCCTCTTAGTAATTTAGGTCATTTTTCACCTTGAAAAATATAAAAAAAATATTAAAAAAGGATAAAAAACCCTAAAAAAATTCTCCTTGGGACTTCTTGGGCGAGTGGATTAAAAATCCATTGTTTGATTCTTCCTGCTACCACCACCGCCCTTGATTTTCCACTTTTTCGTGCACGAAATCTAAGAATTTCAATTCTTGTTTATTTCGTGATGCGAAGTTAGGATTGAGGCGAATTAAATCAATTGTTTGCCACATCTTATTCGCCTCGTTATTTCACATACGAGATCCAAACTTTGGTTGGGGAGCCTTGGAATTAATTTGACTCCAACCCCACCACGATCCTAAAATTGCCTTGATTTGATCCCAAATATCAACCCCAACACATTCATTTTCAATTTTTACATACTTTGGTGGTTGAGCCTTGTGTGGATTATCATCTTGGTGATTGAGAGCACTTGAATTGAAGTGCTTTGGCTCCCTCTCACATTGAGCTAAAATTGACTCGTGCATCCACACTTAGAAATTTCCAATTAGGGGCCCATTTGCATTATGGCATGCATTAACTAAACCAAATTGAAGAAGGGTTGTGTGGGTGCAAAAAGAACTCGTATATTCTAAAAACCCGGAGATTGGTTGAATTGATAATTCAGTGAAATCATAAAATTCATACTACCTAAGATTTGAATTCCAAAGGCAATTCATCATCTAAAACTTCAATTTGGGGAGATTTCCCCATTGCATGCTTGCTTTACACACTCAAAGAATTGATGCACTTGGCCATTACCTGTATACAACGCCCTTCACATTCCAAAGCACTTGAATCCTAAGCCTCTTAATTAAAAAAAATTGGTTGTAACTTGACCCCCATTAAGGTTTGGAGGTCTAACTACCTGTGTGTAGCACTTACGTGCTGGTGCGGGTTCCCGTGTGCTATCGGGTGTCTAAGACTGGGGAAAACGGCCTTTCAATTTGCCTATGTGGTTTCGCAGTGCTCGTATTCGATTTCGTAAGTTGCGATAGCAGGTAACTTAGATCTTTAGGTCTAAAGGACACATTTAGAGCTTAGGACCTTGATTGAATTGATTTGTCATTAAGTGCACCTATTTGGCGTCATCTCTCTTATCCACTTCTCTCTTCTCATCATCCCAATTCTTCTGTCGGTAGTGCATGTTTGGGAGGAGGTCACAAAACCCTGAATGTTTGAATTGTCTAAAAACTCTAGAAGCATAGAAGCTGGTGAATCATCCTCCTCCTCCTCTGTAAACATGGCTGCTCACCCACCCCCAAATCCCGAGGGAGGAAATCACCCCCCTCCAAATCCACGTGATGGTGGAGGAGCCATTGACCCACTAACCCGCTTCCAAGCCCAAATGGAATTGTATAATGAGTAGATCGAAGCCATTAGGGAAACCTTGGAGGAAATGCAGAACCCTTTCGAATGGGAGGAGCCCAGGTCTCTTAGCTCTTATCAGAATCCTACTACTACAAAAACCCGTGGGCATATTCGTATCCTCGTAGGCGGGGAGGATTTCGAACTAAAATCGAACATAATTAGCCTAATTAACTTCCATTACCATGGATTGGCCAGTGAAGACCCTTTTCTTCACTTGGAGGACTTAACCCGTTTAGCTAAAATGATTAAACCAAGAAACATCAGGTTACATATCGTCCTCACGAAAATGTTCCTGTTTTCGTGGCAGGACAAAGTAGTGCAATGGTTGTGCACCATTGGGAAACCTCTCCGAACTTGGGAAGAGATGTGTACAACATTTCTCAAGAAAATTTTCGCAATTGGGTGCACCAATGCACTTCACTGTGCTATTACTTCTTTTACGCAACAAAACGGCAAGCAGTTTCATGAGGCATGGGAAAGGTATAATGACCTCCTCAGGAAATGTCCACACCACGGTCAGCCTAAATGTCATGTAGCCCAGATCTTCTATTATGGGCTAAATGAAACTTTGAAGCAGATTGCAGACGCTTCCTGCGAAGGGAATTTTATGAATAAAGATGAGGATGGAACATTCGAACTGTTTGAAAATATGACTGAGAATTCTATAAATAATGCTTCCATAGTCGCCTTTAATCGTACCAGCGCACCTCATAGCAGAACTCACGAGGTTGACATGGGACCTTCCCACTCATCCATTGACTTAAATGTTATTGCACAAAAATTGGATGAAGTCTCCCTCATTCACAAGAAACTAGATGAATTTTCGGCAACCGTTCCAGCCCCGTGGCTCACACATCGACTCCTTCACCACGTCACAAGCCTAATCCTTCCCAAGTTAGGATGATTTCCAAAAATCCTACACGACCTGCACCATCCTTACCAAGCATCGCGCCAAGTGACTTGGTAAGTAATGTGGATCTGGCTTCTACTAGCCAGTATTATGACATGGAGGACCAAACCTCCATGTACTCGGATGTAGTACAATTTGTGGACTCATCTTCAGAATTTGAAGATATGTGCGCCTTGGGGAATAACCCATATTCTACTACTTATAAACCAAGGTCGTGCAACCATCCAAATTTCGCATGGTCTAACAGCCCTCAACACCAAAACCCCGCTGGTGGACCAATGCGACCTTCTGCTCCCGTCATTCCAAGGGCCTAATATAATCCTTTGGCAAATTTGCCGCCAGGCCCTTGCGTACCTCAAACGAAACACGTATGAAGTCCTCTTGATAAGTTGATGTGAATGATGATAGAAATGTCCAAGCGCCATGAAGAAAACATGACCTCTCTTCAGCACCAATTGACGCAGCAGAATGCTGAGATCAGTCAACTACGCAAGACGACTCGATCTCAGGGCACTCGTCCAGCCCAACCTATTCCTAACCCACGAAATTTTATACCTCGTGGTCAGCAACCACAAGGACGACCTTCTCAAGGACGGGTTCTTCAGATTTTGCAAGCTCCGGATACTCCACCAGGATTTCAGGCTAATCCTGCAGCAGCACATTACACTTATGTCCCTATTGCGAACCCTCCTCCGCCTTATGATCCCACTGGACCTGTGACGTCCAATGCGATTACTACGAGGAGTGGTAAACAAACAATCAATCTGCCTCGACCTGATTCTGGCCCATCTTCTTCTTCACCCTCTCATTCGGGATGTGCACCGCATTCTCGTGAGGACGGTACGCCCAAATTGGTGCCAGAATCAGTCCCTTCCCCTGAGGCTCTACTGAGGGAGCCAAAGGCAAGAAAAAGAACACACAGACCTTTGATAATCTATGTGATTTATTCAAGGATGTTGAAATCAAGGATCCCTTGTTAGAGGCGATCGACCACATCCCTACTGTTGCCCGATTCTTCAAAGACTATACTACACCCAGGTGACAGTCAAAGAAAATAAAGAATCTGGTGGTTCTCTCGCCTCATGCGAGTTGTGCTATGCTGTCAAATCTACCATCGAAGCAGAAAGATCTGGGCACACCGCTTATATCATGTAGCATCCAAGGCTGCAATTTTAATTGTGCCTTGCTTGATCTAGGATCTTCCATCAATCTCACACCAACTATCATTCTTGAGAAATTTTCTTTAGGAAATCTGAAACCTACCCCTATCACATTACAATTGGCAGATCATTTTGTCAAAATCCCAAAAGGTGTGGTGGTTAGGGTCAACAATCTCTATTTTCCTGTTGACTTTCTTATTTTGGATATGGAAGTTCCTAGCTCACTTTTTGATTGTCCGATCATCCTTAGTTGACCTTTCTTGGACACATCTCGCACCCATATCGACTGTGAGTCTGGTTGCATTGAGATCGCCGTAGGCTCTGAGAAGCTCAAGCTAAACATTTTCAAGGCTGCCAAGAACTTTGATGGCGATTGCATTGAGAATGACACATCTGACAAGGACATGGATGTCAGCGTGTGTATCAGACTAATATGGACCTATTATGATTGCTGTGGATTGCCCTTGGACACAGACCATCACCTGACAAATTTATACTGTGACATTTCCCACCCATCCCCTTACCCGTATCTTCTCATGAACAAACTTCTGACGAGGTTTTCTCTGCTTCCTACACCTCGTGGTCTGAATCTTATCTGGGCTATTCACCGCTGGTCCACCCTCTTGAAGATCGGATTGCCCTTTCTTTCCTGCCAAATCAGGCAGTAATTCTACTCCACACTGGGACCTTAAGCCCAAATGTTGATCACTAGGGAGCCCCTCTCTTGGATCCATCAATCCAAGATGTCCCTCTTCTTGGCCAATCTAAGTGCCAACTTCTTTCTCCTACCCTTCTTTCTTTTGATCGTTTTGGGACACTCTCATCCCAAACAATGCTAGATCTTTCATCATCCACTCCTGAGCTGAAAGCATTGCCTGACACGCTTAAATATGTTTTTCTAGGACCAAATGATATGCTCCCTGTAATTATTAGTCCAAAACTGACCAGGGAGCAAGAGTGCAAGCTAATGAAGGTCCTCATAGAACAAGGCAGCCATTGGATGGTCCTTATCTGATTTAATTGGCATTAGCCCCTCCTACTTCACTCACCATATATACACGGAGGAGGTGGCTCGACCTTCCTGCGAGATGTAGCAATGTCTCAACCCTAACATGCGGGAGGTCGTTAAAAAGGAAATTATTAAGTGGCTGGATGCAGGTATAATCTACCCGATCGGCGACAACTCCTGGGTGAGCCCGATTCATGTCATGCCCAAAAAGGCAGGACTCACCATCCATGTCAATGATAGGGGCGAATCCATCCCTACACACACTCCTACATCTTGGAGAGTGTATGTAGATTATAGGAAACTAAATGCTGTAGCAAAGAAAGACCATTTTCCGCTACCTCTTATTGACCAAATCTTAGAGTGATTAGCGGGAAAGAAATTTATCTTTCTCCTGGATGGATTCTCTAGATATAACCAGGTGGCTATTGACCCCCAAGACCAAGAGAAAACCACCTTCACTTGCCCCTTTGGCACTTTCACATTTAGAAGGATGCCATTTGGACTCTATAACGTGCCAGCAACTTTCCAGAGATGTATGCTAGCGATATTTCCTGATATGGTGGGTGATTTTCTTGAGGTCTTCATGGATGACTTTTCGGTCTTCGAACCCTCATTTGATGATTGTCTAGCCAACCTGACTCGTATCCTCAGAAGATGTATTGATGTAAACCTCATGCTTTCTTAGGAGAAAAGTCATTTTGTGGTACACGAGGGGAATGTTCTCGGTCACATCATCTCCAAACGGGGCATTGAGGTGGATAGAGCTAAGCATGAGGTGATTGCAGAATTACCTGTGCCTAGCTCTGTCCGGCAAATCCACTTCTTTTTAGGACATGTTGGTTTCTATAGGAGATTTATCAAAGACTTTTCCAAGATTTCTAGACCTTTAACTCATCTCCTATCAACCGACGTACCCTTTGATATGGGCCCCGACTGTATACGAGCATTCACGCAGCTGCATGAGGTGTCACCAAGGCCCCTGTTCTCCAGCCACCTGATTGGTCCCTCGACTTTGAACTCATGTGTGATGCGTCTGACCTTGTAATCGAAGCCATCCTAGGACAAAGATGCGATAGACACCCCTTCGTGGTGTACTACGCCTGTAAGAGGCTTGACGAGGCCCAGCGTAATTATACAACTACTTAGAAAGAACTATTGGCGATCATCTTTGGGCTAGAGAAATTCCATTTTTACCTTCTATGCTCACATGTTACTGTATTCACTGACCATTCTGCCATTTTTCATCTCATGCACAAGAAGGATGCCAAGCCTAGACTGATTCGTTGGATTCTTTTGCTCCAAGAATTTGACCTTGAGATACACGATAAGGCTGGAGCTTAGAATGTTGTTGCTGATCATCTCTCGAGACTGGACCTTGACCACATTGGACTTCCTCTGCCGATTAATGAGGTTTTTCCCGATGAGCACCTACTGGAAATTAATGTGGCAAGTAGACCTTGGTATGCTGACATTGCCAATTTCCTTGCCTCCGGCACCCTTCCACGTGGTTGTCCTAAAAACCAACGCGAGTGTCTCATCGTAGAGGCAAAGTATTATTTCTGGGATAATCCACTACTTTCTCGAGTAGGTGCTGATCAGATCATCCGTCGCTGTATTCCTGACAATGAGTTCCCTAGTATGCTATCCTTCTGTCATGATCAGGCCTGCGAAAGCCATTTCTCTTGAAGGAAAACCATAGCCAAGGTGTTGTAGTGCGATTTCTTTTGGCCCATCCTTCACCAGGATGCACACAATTATGCTAAATGGTGCACTAGGTGCCAGTCGCTGGGATCAATGTCACGTCGTTACATGATGCCCTTGCAACCTATCCTAGCTGTTGAAATCTTTGATATTTGGGAAATCGATTTCATGGGTCTCTTTCCTCCTTCTAACGGCTTTGAGTACATCGTCGTTGCTGTTGATTATGTTTCGAAATGGATTGAGGCTATTCCTATGCACCATGCAGGCCATATCATATCTACTCGATTTGTCAAAGATCACAGTTTTGCGTGCTTTGGGATCCCTCGAGCCATTATCTCTAATGGAGGAAGTCATTTTACCCATGCATCTTTTTGAGAACTTTTGAGGAAATACGGAGTCCACCACCGTATCGCATCTCCGTATCATCCTCAGACTAACAGCCAGGCTAAAGTGTCAAACCGACAAATCAAGCAAATTCTCCAAAAAATGGTTCGGCCTTATCATAAGGATTGGTCCGACAAGCTGATTGACGCCCTTTGGGCGTATCGGAGCGCCTTCAGGGCTCCCCTTGGTATGTCTCCTTATAGAATTGTTTACGGGAAGCCTTGTCATTTGCCAGTGGAACTGCAGCACTGTACTTATTGGGCTGTTCGCCAATGTAACCTCGACCAAGACTTTTATGGTCGAGAAAGGAAACTCCAACTCCAGGAGCTGGAAGAGCTCCGTTGTGAGGCCTATGATTCTGCCTTAACTTTCAAACAACGCACTAAGGCCTTTCACGACAACTGCATTCAGTGGAAGAAATTTGAGCCATCACAGCAAGTTTGGCTTTACAATGCCTGACTCAAATTCTTTCCTGGGAAACTGAAGTCGAAATGGATTGGTCCCTACTTGGTCTCGAGACCATTTCCCAACGGGGCCATTGAAATTGAAGATCCCTTATCTGGGCATAAATTTATGATCAATGGGTAGCAATTAAAACCCTATCTTACTCATGAACCTGCCCCCATTGGTGAAACTGTTGCCCTACCGGAGGGTAACTGACTTCGTGCCTCACTCTGAGTCCAGCTGGGGACGTTAAAATTCAGCACTCGTTGGGAGGCACCTCAGCAACACTCCTCTTCCACATTCGCCTTCACATTCCATTTCCCTTCACTTCACTTCGCACTTCATTTTTTTCACCACCCACAATCCACCAGCCCTATCACCCTGCTATATACCTTGCACCTCAGCTCTTGTACCAAGACCCTTGGACCTTGCTTAACCCTGCATGCATATGAGGACATAGCATCATTTGGCATGGGGGGTGGATAGGCATCCATAGGATCTAAGTAGTATACAGGTATCATGCAGATTCTGCATCCATTATACATATCCATCTATAAATATGTACATAACTAGTTGTTAAAAAAAAAAAAAGGGAGGCGGGGGGTTTAAGTGTTTAGCTATGATCTAAAAGCTAAAACAAAAATACAATGAGTGTTTATGGATATTCAATCTCTGCTTTAAAGACATTCCGGGCCATAGAAGCTTGACTTGCTTAGGTTTTGGCTTAATTCACTCGAGCATTGATAAGATAGATCAGAATCTCTCCTAACTTGGGACGTATTCTTGTACCTGAGTCACCAATATAGGATTCATTGGTTTGCTTCTACTTGAGAGCCTAAGTAATCTTTGTTCACACTACACATATCAAGAAAGACCAGGTGAACGTAAGATCCAACCCTAGTGTTCATTAGGAAAGGTGGAGTCCTTACCTGTGCATGCAGGTAGACTTTTTATCCTAGTCTTTAGTCTTATGTTTAGGAGAAACTCTTTCAACCAAAATGTACCACCCACCAAATAAGTATACTCTTCCAAATAAAGTTGTAGGAGATATACTGATACTTGTTAAAAAAAAAAAAATCTTGCGAATAAGTTAGTATACCTTCCAAAAGTCTGTAAATTCTTCTCCCCAAAAGTTTTCACGGTGTGTTACAAATACCCTGTATTCATTCAGCCATAACAAAAACAATATAAGTGGGGTTGAGTTTTTCCATCAACCTTTTAGGGTTAATCTGAAGACATAAGCTGAAGTTGGGGCCAACCTAGACTTAAAAATTTGTGAAATCCTGGGCTTGAGCCTTAATGTTCATTTGGTCGGTCTTGATTCATCATTATGCACAAACCATAACCTCTTAGCTCTCGAGTACGGTGAGATCCTCTGAGCCCTAGAAATCGCACTTAAGGTTTAAAAATCAAGAGTCTAGGATAGTCGAGAGACGGTCTATATCATGTAAGACTTGAGTACTGGTAGTCTTCTCTACAATTGGTTCTCACAATGTCCCACAGATAAACACATTAGTGGCTTCAAAAAAAAAATCTTCAGCTTAAGATTATTTCTAAACACGATACAAATAAATATTTTGCTAGGGACTAGCAAAAGATAGGCATGGGGGTATGATTGCACAGCAAGCTATGCCTATAAATATGACATCTTATGTTATTTCCTAGCATTACCCATACATTTTAGCTAGCCATACTTGCATTTGTAAATATTCATTTGCATGCATTTTCAAAGAGGGGAAGATAGTGAGAGAAAAATGACCATTTAATCCACTTCAATTTCATAGCAATCCATCCCATCTCAAACACACTTGATAATTAACATCGTCGTTATGTGCGTGCATTGCAATTTCACCACCCTTATCTTATTTCACTCTCTCACCTACGATTTTTTTTTTGTAGGGAGAGGCTCACACTCCCTTGTACCATTTGCATTGGGAGGGGTGCACTCTCTCGCTATAAAAGAGCATGCAACCCTCCCCTGCAGGAGGGTAGGCACCCATAACTCTCCACACCTTTAGCCATTCCCTTCACCTCTATATCCAACAGACGCACACACATCACAGTCGGCCACTCTCCATAGCTCTCCTTTCTCCCTCTCTCCCTCTCCATACGCAGCCCTTCTTCTCACCAGTTGAGAAGAGGCATGCTGTCTGCAGGAGAAGCTCACCGTGGTCTCAAACACAACGGTGAGCTCCACCACCACCCAGCTCCTTTGCGAGCAGGTGGGCGTGGTGGATTCTCATTTTGGTTTTCTTTGTTTTGTTTTTTTTCTCACATCTATTCATCACCATTAGAGAAGTAGAGCTTCAAGCTCTGAAGCTCGCACACAGCCACCATGTGTGCTAAGCCACCTCCGCGTGCCTTCGCACACCTCAGAAAACCTTTTCGCATGCTTTGCACGCATCATCTACCGGTCCTCTCCCTTCTCCGCGCATCCTACCGCTTCTTCCTATGTGCTGCTTAGCCGGTAGCATCGCGAGCTACCTAGTCACATTTTGCCCCTGGCACTGTACCCGCAACCTCACACGGCTACAGTGTGTGACCGTGGAGCTTCTCAGTTATCCGATCACCCGATGCTCTCTCTCCTCGCGTCATCCACTCCCTGGTCACCATGCTCTCACTCTCCGTGTGCACTCCATCTCTAGTGCATGCGCGTGCACTCTTCACACACCCACTCTCTCACTCAGACGCATACTGCCACCATCAAACGACTTAACACACATGCTCTCTAACACGCAGACACCTATACACACATAAATACTCACATGTTTATACACGCATACACACCTGTATACACACACCTACACACATATTTATATTCTTATATATATTCACATATTCACACACACATATATATATTTATATATATTTATATACATATGCATATATAGTTATATATATTTATATATACTTATATATAGACATATATACACATATATATGTCCACATTCCCTCGTACACACACTCACCCCATATCTCATCCTCATAAAACCGTGCACCTACCTGTCACTGCGCATCATATTGTGGGAATATTCGCACCAGTTGCAAATATTTCCCGATATTCGTGCAAAGGAAGCCTTCCACCCCATACTCACACACATTCGCTCCACAATCCACATGGCACTTAGTCTTGTTGGTTGTGTCTCGCTAGACATGGACCTACTTGACACCGTGCTACATCCCATCCCCGTTTCCATCTCTACCCCTATAGTATCTATATAATTGTATATATTCTATATCTATTTACATATCTACTATATATATATACATATACTAAGCTAGCATTTCTTTCCTTGAATTTTATTTTGCTTTCATTTGTCTTTTATTCTTGCTATTAAAAGGCCAAAAAGAAAAAGTATAAAAGAGAAAGGATAATTCTTGTCTTGCAGGTACCCGATCTTGTGAGTGACAAGATCAATCTTGGAACCCTAAGTTGGCTTCAAGCCATGGACATGTTGGCTTCAAGCCAAGGACCATTTGGCTCAAGGCCAAAGACTTTATTTTTGAGGGTGTGCCTCAAGAATAGAATTATCATAAAATCTTAAAAGTAGAAAAAAAAAATTAAAAACATAATAAATGCAAGGAAGAGATACGTTCTAGGAAAAGCATAGAAACTTTGTAATCTCTTAATTCCCACCTCCCTAAGATCGACCCTGGGCCTAAAAGTGACCAAGATAAAATCAAGTAGGTCAGGTTAAAATTTTTGTGAAACTGGTGTGGACTCGATTTAGGTTAACTCACTATCCTAATTTTGACGATAATATCACCATATTAAATAAGCCTATTCAAGTCTGCATCAGTGAGGCACCCCTTAATGGAATCTCAACGGCTGAGATTTATCGCACGGGTGATGGAGGAAGAGGCCGGGAGGCTATGGGCGGCTTGGATGGTGCCACGTGGCATCATCTAAGCCGTCCATCTTCTTTGCTTTGTAGGTGGTGCTACGGTTATTGGATTGAATCGATTTTCACACCGTTGGGCTGTGATCATTAGTCTAAACCCATCCGTGCAGTTGGATTTGTCATCTGAGGTATGGATTTGCACCACCTTGGCCCTTGACCTCTGATCTTTCTCTGACTGCATCTGATGCTGCTGAGGTCCAATCGTGGCGATCATAGAGTCGTTGAACTCCGATAGTCATCCTGATCAGATCCATGTGGTTAGATCTTCAATCTGAGGCTTTGAAATGATATTGCCCTGTCCCCTAGCCACAAAAAGGGTAAATTAACCTAAAATTTGTACAAACTAATCTAAATGTAGAATGATGCATGCTATGCAATATTTATAATGCTGAATGCAATTATATGCCTAAGAATACGCATAAATAAACAGTTTATGTGATATAGATGTGTCTACATCATAGGCAATAATAATTGTAGATGATTCAGGATCACGGATGTTAAATCCGACCATACGGATGGACTCAGAGTGACGATCGCAGTTCGATGGTGCAAAAATCATCTCAACCGGAGCCCTATAGCATCACCAACAATGGCAGGAAGATGGACGATTAGGGTAGCACCACGTGGTGCCATCCCAACGGGTCACCTCTGCACCCTCAGCTATTGAAGCAGTAAAGCAGGGTCGTTGGATCGTTATCCAATGACCATGATTGAGCCACACCGCCTACCTCCCCAGCGCTTCATCAAAAGAGAGCTCATCTTAGCCGCTGGATCATCATCCAATGACTGAGGGCGACCGCACGTAAAAATGAAAGGTCAACCATCCTTCTACGTAGCGCGTTGGTCAGCGCCCTCGCTCGAGAGTAGGAGGCACGAATTCGAGGTGCGAGGAGTTGAAAAATCAAAGGCAATGGAGCATGGGCAACATAATGCCACATGATCGATAATCGACAGTGCGGGATGAGATGCATGGCATGTGGTGGAGCGTTAGATTGAAGTGCACGATGACATGTAACTGGATGCGCAGCTAGATGCACCATTGCACGTGGGGCTCGTTGAGGCGGTGCAGTGCATGATCTCAGTCGTTGATCGTCACAATCAAATAGCTGGATTTGAATGCTCGCACGTGCATGCGATGAACGCAGTGGTGGTGGATCGGGCAGCATTGGAGGAGCCACGTGGCGCGATCTTGTGCGTGCATGCGTTGGGTGCACAATGGTGACACGTGGACGTGAGATTTTGATGCAATTTGAGCCACTGATCGCCAGATTGACGGCTCTTGTTGGTCCAAATCAGCTGCACAGATTAGGGCTCGAGAAAACCCATTTTGGTGCTCAGTTTGGAAATAGAAAGGACCCCAGATGCCCCATTTGAAGGCAATTCCTCCGCACATCTCCTACTCTCTTCTCCTCCAAATAGCCCTCTCCCTCTGAAACGTCCACCAGGGCCACCCTTGGTGCACCACTGCTGTTACTCCACACCTCTCCAAAGGCCACCAAGGACCACCCTTGGTGCCCTTGTTCTAGTAGAATAGATAGTTGTTTTTTTTATTCTTCTACTAGTTCTAGTTCTGGTTGTTCTACTTTAGTTTTAGTTAATCTTTTTGCCAAGCATTCAACTAGATGAAAACTTGCCTGATTACTACTTGAATAAAGATGATTTGCTTTATATTATATATCCATCTTACTTACTATTCTAGTTTTCGTTAGAATAGATCAGTATTGAAATCAAGTCACATTTCCGCCTCACTAAGTTCTACCAAGACTTACCAAAGTTTCGTTATATTTGTTTATGGACGTGTTTTCAGACTATACTACGACGAAAGTATTCCAAAAATGCGATCTCACAATCCAACAAGCCCTTGCGCTTACGTTTACTAAACATTGCTACCCCTTAAAGTTGGCATACCACCTCTTAAGGCTAGCAACAAAGCGCCTAAAAACTTTCCGCCTCATTACAAATGTTGCCCCCAACTTTCATGCAGCTAGGACAACATTTGGGGGCATACTATATTGTAAAGTTTTAAGTACACTTACTACTCTCTCATCGGCTTTCGCCCACTAGAGAGTAGGGGTTTATGATGGGGGGCAAAACATGCCCTCAAACTTAAAACTTCACACGTAGCCCATATAAGCATCTAGATACTCAGACTTGGAGTAAACAAGTGGACCTGGCTTAGCTCGACTTGCCTCCACTCAAGTAGACCCAGATTCGGGTAAACCTACCCTCATCTGATGGCCTGGCGACACCAAAATCAATAAAGGACGGTAACAGCATACTGACAATAATCATGGCATCGCCAATACAATTAATGTTCTGACAATGGACAACTTTGGCAACAGGCTTACCATGGAACATGACAAGACCGTAAAGAAAATCTCATATGATTGCTTGACTGTAACAACACTCTCTGTAACTATAAATAGAGAAGAAGGCCCTTACATAGGCCTCTTCAGGCAAAGTTGAGAGAAAAAGAGAAATCTTGTAATCTCTCTTATACTAGTGTAAAGTTGGGAGTATCATCCTCCCCCCAGACGTATACCTCTTGTTGTGGAACTGGGTCAACAACTTCGTCACCCCTCTTGTGATTGCTTGTAGATCATTGAGTAGAACCCTCCTATCACTTAGGAGGTTCGACCCCATTTCCCTTGTGATGAGTTGTTAGTGGCTTTGTTTCATGCCCTATGCTAACAAATTCTTTGATAGTCATTGGTGGCCTTTACGACAGTTCAAAGGCCCATCACCAAGCAACCACCACTAGCTCTACTCCTTTCCATGATCTGTCAGCCAACAGCCTTCATCTCCACTACCATCATCGAGCACCACCTTAGTCTAAATCTACCACCACTTCACCATCCTCCCAGCTGCACTCAACACCTCCACCATTTCCACCACCACCATAGCCGGCTAACCCATTGCAACCACCAACAAACTGGCCACACCTCTACTTTTCTTCCTTTCCATACATGGCTGTTGTGACTCGTAAAGCGCATTTTGATAAGAAAAAGCGTCGTAGTATAGTGTGCAATACGATCGACAAAAATATTTATAAAGGTAACTAGACTTGAGTCTCGGTCATTCGTCTCTGGGAGGCGTTTATGGAAATGCAGATTTGAAATTGATCTCTTTTGCTCTACTTGCTTAAAATCTCTTGTCGGTTTATGGTGATTTATGTATTGATGTATGACATGCTAGTTGCCAAAAGAAAATAATTAAAAGCAGGAAACTTCAATCACACAAAATATATTGCAATAAACTCATGGTGATTCTCAACACACACACACACACATATATATATATATATAGAAAAATATTTTCATTCATTCAATTCATGATGGTGGCTACAGCATTAAGCTCGTGGAAAGCTTATAGAGGAATGTTTGGAAATACAAATCTAGCTAGCAGAAAACGATCGCATACATGAATCTAAGTGGGGATTATGCATGCATCATTGGGGGAGAATAAAGAGCTAGACTATTAAGCAGTAAATAAAGCATATAAATCTAAGAAGAATCCAATCTAGAAGAAATAAGGGCATTCGGAGGTGGCTCCGATGGCTTTTAAGTTGGTTGAAAGGAGAAGGAGGTGCGGTCAATGGTGCTTAGGCCAGCTCTTGGAGAGGTGATCCAGCATCTTGACCTGGAGGTGGTGGCTTCCATGGTGAAGCTACTCGTGGGCATGGAGGTGGAGTGGATGTGGAATGAAACTAAGCTAAATGGAACCAAGAGTGGATGGGTGCAAATGGCCACCCCTTAGGTCTTTTTATAGACCTTAGGGAAGCTCTCTAGAGAATTATGGAATTTTCTAGAGAGGACTATGGTGGGAGCTCGTGGGAGAGTGAGAGAGAGAGGATGGGTGGTGGTTTTTAGATCCACTAAATGTGGATCTAAAAATTGAATGACTTTTGGTTGCTAATTTTAGCAACCAAGCCAACAACACATGGTAGAGAGTTCTAGAGAACTCTAGGCTAGGTATTCTTCTTGTGGATGGTGTGTGTGGTTGTGTGTGGGTCAAAACTTAGGTGGCTAGGTTAATTAGGTTGGGTTCTAGTGGGTTTAGGTCAAGGTAGGTCTCAAATTAGGGTTATAAACCCTAATTCACTAAAGTGCAATTAAACTTAATACAAGTTTAATTGGGTGTGTGGAAACTTAATTGAGAGTAAAGCAACTCAATTAAGTTAGGTCTAGGTCAATTGGACTTCACTGAATCCAATTGGATAGTGTGTGTTGAGATCAGGGCTCAATTAGACTCAATGAGTCCAATTGAAAAGTCTAATGGAATTGAAGAAGATCCAAGTCAATTAGGTTTAGTGAAGACCTAATTAGGTCCTTAGGGATGTCTAGAGGTGATGTACTATGGTTAGGGCACCTTAATTTAGGTTCCTATGGGGTTGGAATTGGGTTTAAGGACCTAGAGATCTAAGATCAAGGCTTGAATCTCAAAATAGGGTCTGAAGGGCAGTTCTGGACATCCAATAATAGTGTCAGATGTCTTATAGTGAACAATCAGAAGTCCATACTTCTTGTCTGAATGTCTAGTCAGAGTCAAGAGGGTTTCTAGGTTCTATCTTGGGTATTCTGTAGAAATTGGACGCCTTTCCAAGTGTCTGGATGTCCAATAATACTGCAGAAGTGGGTTTAAGATGTGTGGGAGTTAACTAAGGGTTCTGGATGTCCTATAACTCATCTGGACGTCTAGATAGAGGTTGGAATTAGGGTTTTAAGGTTTCTTAGGGTACGGTGACCGAATCTAAGGGTGGCTAAGGCTTGGGGGGCTTTTAGGTTGTCCTAGGCTAGGATGAACCTAAGTTCTTCACAATTTTTTGCTTTATTCCTACTTAATAGAATAGCATACCTTGACTCTCTTAGATTATTATATACTACATATAATCTAGGTCTTCCACTCCAGCTCTACTGCAACACCAGTTATTCTTTATTCTTCAGATCTAGCTTTAGATCCTGCTTCAGATCTAGCTTCTGATTAGCTTATTACTTGCAATTGACATAATGCACCTAATCTGTACATTATAGCATTATTTTATGCATAGCTAAAAGAAAGCAGTAAAGATGCAAATAATTCTTATGTATGCATGAACTACCCTAACTTATGCTAAGACTTAGCCTAATTTAGGTTAATTAGGGCTTATGATTGCTGCACAATCATACCCCCATGCCTAAATCTTACTAGTCGCTAGCAAATGCGAGACTAAATCATTCACAGAGGGGTCCCTAAGGGATTTATCAAGTGTATGCCTAGATATTTTTCTCCTTTTGTTTTCATTCTATGCTCCAGAAATCCAGACAATCGTGAAAATGTAGCTATGTATCTTTTGCAACAGATTTGAGTAAAAAACTAATTCACCTCTAAAGCCTGTACTTGACCCCTAGTAAAATTCTAGCAGGATAGGCAGACTTCTTCCCTCGGGGTATTCAAGATATTCTATGAATTCCACCCCGACTTTAAGCACTGGTAGAGAATGTCTGAGGGATATGGGTGTTTATTTGGTGGCTCACTCTCACTTGGTGCTACATAGAGATTAGTACTTTAGAATCTAGATTCCCAAATTTTTAAGTAACTCAACTCAGAGAAAGGCGAGAAAAACTATGCTCACTTCTGGTTCCTTTGTATTGACTCTCTTTCTCTCTCTCTCTTTTTTCTTTTCTTTTTTTTAGAGCTCACAATCTTACCAGATTCTCATGTATGATCCATATTTGGTGGTCTCACTTGGAATTAACACTTTATTGAGTTCTCATAACCTTAACACTAATTTGGAATTCCTCAGCCAGTATTTGGGCAGTTAGAAACACAGAAAGATAGGTTAAGGCCATATTTGGTGGATCTCAAACTTATTTGGTGATATTGCATCAATGCAAATGAAATAAACACTAATTATTCATAAACTCTTTTTCTGCCTTTTCTTTTTTCTTTTCCTTTTTACTCTTTTTTTCTTTTTTTTCCTTTTTCTCATTTTCTCATTTTTTTCCTTTTTTTCATTCTTTTTTTTCATATATAATTTTTCTAACTCAATACAATCTAGCAACGCATTCATGAATTTTATTGAGGGGGCATTATTTGGGATTGGTGGTACTCAATAGACATTGGGTGGCTTATTTTGTGGAAGTGCCTACTCACGGCACTGGAATAGACGGATAGGATGGTGTATTTCTGACCTTAACATCAATATCCTCCTTCAGCTGAGGATTCCGTAAAGAATGGTCCTAACCGTCAACCTTATCCCTAGTTTTATGAAAACTCACTTTCCACATATTTGCCTTAGTTGGTGGCTCTCAAAATTCACACAAAAATGTATACACAGGAACTAAGAGTGGAACTATGCCTAATCTCTAAGTATCATTACCTAATTATCTAAGATTTTGGATTCCTTGTACTAATCTTAGAGCACTAGTACACTCTACTCTCATCTCACACTATTTGGTGGATTTTTTGGAAGAAGATGTGCTTCACTCCCAAAACACTATCCAGGAGTTTAGGAAAAGAAGCACTGCTTCTTCTCGACAGACTAAAGATGTTTATCAGCCTTCACCGTGAATCCATTGCAAATTTCACATGTGTGTGAAAAAATGTACTGGATTCCAGATTATAGGAATCAACTAAAGGATAAAATCCCTAGTGCATTCTCTTAATAAAAATCTTATTCATGAATTCACTATGTATATATGCTATAAACAAGTAACCTCATATAATTTGTACTTTGTAAAATTCCTGTATCGGGTTACATTCAGCTTGATCCTAAATTTAAGAATAGGAAGGGTGAGCGGGTGAGTCAAAAATGGCTGTTGCGGACAATTTCTAGCTCCAATGCGAATAATGGAGGTGGTGTCGGTTGTTCTTTTATTTAGGGTCCTAAAGTATGTGTAACATGCAGCTCCGAGGTTTTCCTAAGTGTTGGGATAAAAATTGCCAGTTTTGTCGTATCTACCCCCCCATGCCTAATTTCTTGGATGTCCTCATGCATGAATATAAAAGAACATAAGTAGAGGTAGGAGTAAATGGGTAGAAATCACCTAGAATTGCTCCTGAAATTTTAACGTTCAGCACCGGCCAACCTGACAGTATGTAATATGCAAAAGAAATATGCTTAAAAGAAAAATATGTGTAAAAATGGTTATGTAAAGGGTGATGGTAGAATGTGAGGTAGGTGCTGTGTTTAATGCCTCCAGCTGGGCGAAAACTCAATCAGATGTATCAGTTCTAGCATAAGAGCCGATTAAGATTAAGAGAAAGATGTGCTCGTATGCTCTTAGAATCAGTGGTTCGGAGATGTGAACGAACTGATTGTGCACCCTTACTCAAAAAAGTCTAGCTATAAGAAAGTGTGGAGTGGTGGTGGAAAATAGAGGATAATCAGAGGGGGGATCATGATGTTGATTCAGCTGATTTATCATGTCCCACAATTCAACAGGAAGTTGCTGAGGGAGTAGATCAAACTGTATCTCAGAACCAGAGTTTGAGTCATAGGGGTCTTCATAACGATAGTTGACATCAAAGATCATGCCCTCCCCAGGCTCTGGATCATATGGGGGTATCCGTGAAAGTAGAAGATCTGTGGGGAGGTCACTAAAATCCTCGTCAGAAATTACTTCATCCTCGTCCGTACTCATATCTGATTCATCAGAAGTTGACTCTTCAGCCTCAGAGTCAAGCCATCCATTAGATTAACTAGGATGATAGGTGCGTCCCCAGCTCATTCTGCTCAAAGCTTCACCCTCATATGCTTTGGGTTCCTCAGTAATTCCTGCCTCAGGTAGCATATTTATTTCTTCGGTCAAATCACCCATAGATATTTCTGGTCTTCCGATGCCAGGATCAGGGATAGAAATGTCATCTCAAAACTCTAACATCTGAATTAGGGATGTAGGTGAAAGAAGAGTGCAGATCAGAAGATGTTGGCTTTAGCACAGGTTCACCTACAATGGGAAGTGGCCTAATAGTGTCGCATGTAATGTTTGCCTCAAGATCCATATCCTCAACTGGATCTACTTCCCTTATCTCAGTTGGGTTTTCTAACCCATGAGGTATCTCACAGGATTTAGGATAATTCGATTGTGGCTCAGTCCTGGAGATATCAGTCCTTTCCTCCTCAATTTCCTGAATTTAGTTCTCAGATGAACCATTCTAAATATTTCATGCTCCTGTCAGATATCCAAGTTGGATTCTTCTTCGCTTGAATTATCTTCTAGCATCTGCTCCCGAGAATCTTCTGTGTGTCCTTTCGACGTAGTCATTTCAGATTCTTCGAGGTCTTCAAGGCTATTTTCCACTTGATATCTCAAAAGCAGTAGTTCTTGAGTTTCTCGATTTTGTCCAATTAGCCTTGTTATCCTTGTTGTTCCCTTGGAGCTCCATCACAGCTTGTTGATATGGAATCCAGCTTTGTCTTTGGTTCGACTCAGTGATAGCTTGGATTTCATGTAGATATAATGCGGCCTTCTCCTTAGTGCTAGCTACAACTCTGTATTCTATAATGTGGTCTCATATGCACCGATAGCTCTTCAGGGGTTCCAAGGGGTGAATCAGGTCTACCCATATTCCATGGGTGAGAAGAAGGAGTATGAAATCCATATCCTGGGTTATAAGATGTGGTCCTTTTAGGGACTGGCTGGTATGGGTCATAATGTCCAGGGTTAGGATATAGGTTAACCATTTCGGTAGTCTGAAAAGAAGGATCAGGCAAAGTGAAAAGTCGTCTTCGCCACCTTGGGTTCTGATCCCAAGGTTGAGCTGATTCAATGACCCAAGCTCTCAGATAAGCTCGTGGGTCCAACTCTTCTGGATCCTGATTAGGTTTAGATCCAGGGTTAGCCATTGCAGCTAAGCGAGTGGAAGAAAAAGGTGGGGGAGAAGATGGTCCAGGTGAGGTGACTCGCTTCCTTGGGAGTGGCTCCCAAGGTCCAACCAGTAGAGGTCTAAATGACCTCCTTCCTTGCATACACCACCCAACCCCTAGGTTGGTGTAGCCAAGCCAGTCAAGGCTACGGCCCTATCAATCAGATGGTCCTTATGATTGGGTGACCAGATTTTTCATTTTAAGTTCGAATTCCTGAAGAAAAATTTATCGTCCAACCGCTTGAAAGTGATTTCCGCCTCTCATGCTAACCCAGTCAATCTGGCTACGAGGGGACTAAGGGGAAGGTTCTTCCTTTGGTTTACGCCTCTGGTTCTGTTACCCCTTAGCCGTGGTTGTTTGACACTACCCCACAGACTTAGACACTTGGTTTGGCAAGAGAGATTGAAAACACCCAGTAGTATGACAACGAATTCGGGTTGCTTACGTGTTTTAAAAGTAGTTTTATCCCATTTTTCTTTAGTTGGGTTTGTGGTAAGTGGCCCACAAGGTGACCAAGCTCACTGGCTAAACACTAGACTTGACTAAGTCTAGGTTAGCCTAAATGTGGTCTCTAGCTTGTAACCTTAAAGGTGTAACCTAGGGTTCATGCAATTCTAGGATTTTTTATTTTTTTTTTCTTTTTTAGCAGACCACGAAATTAAGACCAATTCTCTGATAAAAATTGGAATCAAAATAAATTAAAATTTGGCAAGTAGATTCCTTTTTCAATTATCTTTCTATAGAATATTTTTTATAATTTCTAATATTTCAATTGAATTTATATAGATTTTTGAATGTCAAGGGGTCAGAATTGGAATTTTGACCATTGATCGATTATTCAAATTGAAACAGTATTAAATGATTTTCAAAAATTTGGGAAAAATATTGAAATTAAAGCCAATAAGATCAGCTCTCAAACCCCACTGTTTTTGGTCAAAATAGATTCATGGATTGCTCAAAATTGCTTTTTGAATTTTGAAAAATCTCAAATCTGGGTTAGTCTAACTCCCTTGCACTTCGCAAATTTTTAAAAATCTTGTACTTGGAATTTTTCAAAAGAATGGTGTCATTTTAAAGATGGTTGAAAATGAAGGTATAGCTAAAATTTCAGAATTTTTCGCTCATTAATTTTTCGGCAATTGACTTTTGAAATCAGAATTTGAAGCTTGGTCGAAAATCAGAGGGTGGTGAGAAAGCTTTTAAACTTTCCACCAATTTTTTTTTTCAAAAAAAAAATTTTGAAAATTTTTTTTCAAAGGATTTTCTTTTTCTTTTTCTTTTTCAAAACTAACTTAGGATTCAAAAAGAAACCTAATCTAACTACCTAGATTTTTTCTTCTTTGATTTTTTTTCCTTTTCATGAAAATAAATAGAATTTTTTTCTTTTTTTTTTCAAATAAATCTAACCTACGATTCAGAAAGGGAAATCCTAATCTAAGATGAGATGTGCACCTGATTTTTGTTTTAATTTGTGCTTGTTGCGTGCGCAGATTCCCATTTTTCTTGCTTTCCTGCACATAAAAAAAAACAAGTAGAGGAAGTTTTGTCAGTGATAGCTGAAATGATCGAAATAAAAAATGATGTTGCCTCCCCAGCAACGGTGCCATTTATTGTGACTCGTAAAGCACATTTTTGATAAGAAAAAGTGTCGTAGTATAGTGCGTAATACGATCAACAAAAATATTTATAAAGGTAATGAGACTTGAGTTCCGGTCGTTCATCTCTGGGTGGCGTTTATGGAAATGTAGATTTGAAATCGATCTCTTTCGCTCTACTTGCTTAAAATCTCATGTTGGTTTATGGTGATTTACGTATTGATGTACGACATGCTAGTTACCAAAAGATAATAATTAAAAGCAGGCAACTTCAATCACACAAAATATATTGCAATAAACTCATGATGATTCTCAACACATAGATATATATAGAGAAAAAAATTTTCATTCATTCAATTCATAATGGTGGCTACAACATTAAACTCGTGGAAAGCTTATAGAGGAATGCTTGGAAATACAAATCTAGTTAGTAGAAAACGATTGCATACATGAATCTAAGGGAGGATTATGTATGCATCATTGAGGGAGAATAAAGAGCTACATTATTAAGCAGTAAATAAATCATGTAAATCTAAGAAGAACTATAATCTAATGTAGCAGAAATAAGGGCATTCACAGGTGGCTCTGATGGCCTTTGAGTTGGCTGAGAGGAGGAGGGGCAACCAATGGTGCTTAGGTCGACCCTTGGAGAAAGGTTGGAGAGGTGATCCAACATCTTGGCATGGAGGTGGTGGTTGCCATGGTGAAGCTACTCATGGGCATGGAGGTGGAGTGGACGTGGAATGAAACTAAGCTAAATGGAACCAAGAGTGGATGTGTGCAAATGGCCACCCTTTAGGTCTTTTTATAGACCTAACGGAAGCTCTCTAGAGAATTATGGAATTCTCTAGAGAGGCTTATGGTGGGAGCTCGTGGGAGAGAGAGAGAGAGAGGATGGATGGTGGCTTTTAGATCCACCAAATGTGGATCTAAAAATTGAATGGCTCTTGGTTTCTAATTTTAGCAACCAAGGTAACAACACATGGTAGAGAGTTCTAGAGAACTCTTTGCTAGGTATTTTTCTTGTGGATGGTGTGTGTCAATGTGTGTGGGTCGAAACTTAGGTGGCTAGGTTGATTAGGTTAGGTTCTAGTGGGTTTAGGTCAAGGTAGGTCTCAAATTAGGGTTATAAACCCTAATTCTCTAAGGTAAAGTGCAATTAAACTTAATACAAGTTTAATTGGGTGTGTGGAAACTTAATTAAGTTAGGTCTAGGTCAATTGGACACTCACTGAGTCCAATTGGATAGTGTGTGCTGAGATAAGGGTTCAATTAGACTCAATGAGTCCAATTGAATAGGCTGATGGAATTGACTAAGATCCAAGTCAATTAGGTTTAGTGAGGACCTAATTAGGTCCTTAGAGAGGTCTATAGGTGATGTACTAGGGTAAGGGCACCTTAATTTTGGTTCCTATGGGGCTGGAATTAGGTTTAGGGACCTAGAGATCCAAGATCAAGGCTTGAATCTTAAAACAGGGTCAGGAGGGTAGTTCTGGATGTCCAATAATAGTGTCGGACGTCTTATAGTGAAAAATCAGAAGTCCAGACTTGTTGTCTGGATGTCCAATCAGAGTCAAGAGGGTTTCTAGGTTCTATCTTGGGTATTCTGCAGAAATTGGACATCTGACTAAGTGTCTAGATGTCTAATAACACTGCAGAAGTGGGTTTAAGGTGTGTGGGAGTTAGCTAAGGGTTCTGGATGTCCTAAAACTCATCTGGACGTCCAGATAGAGGTTGGAATTATGGTTTTAAGGTTTCCTAGGGTGCGGTGACCTAATCTAAGGGTGGCTAAGGCTTGGGGAGGCTTCTAGGCTGTCCTAGTGCTATGATGGACCTAAGTTCTCAATTTATTGCTTTATTCCTACTTAATAGAATAGAATACCTTAACTTCCTTACATATTATCTACTACATCTAATCTAGGTCTTCCACTCCAGCTCTCTGCAACACCAGTTATTCTTTATTCTTCAAATCCAGCTTTAGATCTAGCTTATGATCAGCTTATTACCTGCAATTGACATAATGCACCTAATCAGTACATTATAGCATTATTTTATGCATAGCTAAAAGAAAGCAGTAAAGATGCAAATAATGCTTATGCATGCATGAACTTCCTAACTTATGCTAAGTCCTAGCCTAATTTAGGTCAATTAAGGCCTATGATTGCTGCGTAATCATACCCCCATTGCTAAATCTTGCTAGTCCCTAGCAAATACGAGATTAAATTATTCACAAAAGGTTTCTAGGGGATTTATCAAGTGTATGCTTAGAGATTTTTCTCTTTTTGTTTTCATCATATGCTCTAGAAATCTAGAAAATTGTGAAAATGTAGCTATGTAGCTTTTGCAACGGATTCGAGTGAAAAACTAATTCACCTCTAAAGCATGTACTTGACCCTTAGTAAAATTCTAGCAGGATAGGCGGACTTCTTCCCTCGGGGTATCCAAGATATTCTCTAAATTCCACCCTGGCTTTAAGCTTGGGTAGAGAATGTCTAAGGGATACGTGCGTTTATTTGGTGGCTCACTCTCACTTGGTGCTACATAGAGATTAGTACTTCAGAATCTAGATTCCTGGATTTTCAAGTAACTCAAACGAGAAAGATCGTGGGTCAAGGGCCAAGATGGTGTAATTCCACACTTCATATGACAAATTCGACCGCATGGATGGGTTTGGATCAATAATCACAGCCTAACGGCGTCAGAATCATCCAAATCCGACATCCATGGCACCTTCTACAAGTCACAGAAGATGGATGGTCAAGATGGCACCACGTGGCGCCATCTCAGCTGCCCAAACTAGCCCAGCTAACATGCGAGGACCTGCCGTGCTCTCTTTCTCTCTCCTCAACACAAGATCAGATCGGGGTCGTTGGATCCTAATGCAATGGCCATGAGCACACGCATCGCGGTTAGAGAGTCGACAAAGAAGAGGAGCCAGTGTAGTGGGCGAGCGCCTCTTCGCAAGTGAGAGTCACGGGTTCGATCCCCGCTGCACCTCTAATCAAGGCACGGGCGCGAGCGTGGGATCGGCTAAATCAAGCCATTAGATGGCGAGCGAGAGGTGCAAATGCGGGAGATGTTGCAGCACTAGAGCGCGCAGATCACCTAAGCGCGATCTAATGTATGTCCAAACACTCCATCTTACGCATGGGCACATGGTTACTCTGAAGCTGAAGTGGGCGAGGAATGGTCTTAGCCGTCCGATCTCGCGATTGGACAGTCGAGAATGCTTGGAGTGATGAAGCATTTGCACAGTGAAGAAGAGGAGCGCACATGAGTGGCACCTACGCCCACGTTTAGCGGCTTTAGTTATGCTTAATTCTGCCGCTAAAGGCCCTTGCATTAATGTTTTTAACATGAAATGACCATTTTACCCCCAACCTCTACACCTATAAAAAGGCCTACGCCCTCCACATTTCAATCATCCCTTCCTTCACCTCTCTCCCTCTCCAAAGCTCTAAAGAAGCTTGTCCCAAACCTGGGATGCTCCTCTAGATTCAAAATCAAAGTTTTCTTTCCCCCATTCCAGAAGTGGATCCCACGACAACGACGACGCCCTGCCTGTCCCTCGGTTCTTCCTGCTTCATTCTTCATCTTCCATCCTCATCCTCCATCTTCCAGGCGTTGCCCCATCCGGCTCGTCCTCCAAGTAACCGTCAAGGAGGATAACATCTCTCTCCCTTCTTTATTGCTTTCTAGAATAGAATTTCCCACTTTCTAGCTGTAATCATTTCCTGCTTTCTAGTTGTAAAAATAGTATTGAGTTACAAAGAGATTGTTCTCTCTCTCTCTCTTTTAGTGTTAATATCAATTTCATTATGATTATCTCACTTTTTAAACAAAAATACAAAAAAAATATAATCGTGGATTTTATATCGACGTAGCCTCCCTTTGTTCGACCTGAAATCTCTTTATGAATTTTGGTATAAATTTATCTGTTGATGGATTTCTTCGCAAATCATACTACGATGATGAGTTTTCAAAACTCAACTTCCGTTTGTGTAGATCTTCCAATACAACACGCGATGAGCTGTCTCGTCTCTAGCCCACGGTGTGGTGGAGCTCAGCCTTGGAGACGCACGATTGTGGTGGAGGTGAGCTCGAAGCTCTTCACAGTGGTGGAGTTGGGGCAGACTCTCACTATGCATGGTCATCTCCTTCTCCTTTTGTAGCTGCAGGTGATGAATTTGAGAACAAAGAGGCGGGATCGGATCCTCTTCGTGGCAAATGAATGCTTGCAGCTGTGCGTGAATGGGTGCGCGAGGAGGAGAAGCAGCCGTTAACTTTGGCAGAAGAGAATAAGAAAATAATAAAGTATTATAGTTATTTATGCACAAACCCTTAACTTCTATGTTAAATTAAAACAATGTATGTAATGCACTTAATTGGTTAACTAATCAAATGCATGCAATTCTAAGTTAATTTTAAATACATTTAGATATGAATGCCACACATGAATTATGGAATTAAGCTAAAAATATGAATTAATTTATTTACATACTAATGTATGCTATCTAAAAGTTAAAATTAACTTAATGTCTAGACACTTAAATACTTAAATAGCCCACAAATATGGGCTAATCAATTACATATCTTTTAGGCATTCATCTTAAGCTTGCATTAAGTAGCATTGAGAGTTTATTTTCTTGATTTGCAATTGCATTGTAGAGTGGCGGGAGGCAGGTACATGCTAATCATTTTTCTGAATTGTCTGCCATATTTTCTACCTCCCTCTTGGACTTAAAGATCAAGATCACTAATTTTGTGAATTGACCTAAAAAGTGGAAGCCATAAAAGCCACTAAGTTAAGGAGAAACCCCTAAAACTGGTGCACGATATGTTAAAGGACTTCGATATCAAATTGTGCAAATTTCAAAGAACGTAAGTGCACACTTAGGCCTATTAGGTTTCTACCGCATCTTCTGCACCACAAAGGGGCCTAGACTCAGGTCAATCTTAATTGCGTCTGGTTCCCCTTTCCAAGTAGGTCTCATAGGCGCCTACGTAGGTTGGCCTAGGAAGCGTAACCATTTTGTTAAGCTTGTTTGACCACATAGTTTGAACACTTTGGCCTCAACCTTTTGTAGGATCTGAGAACACAAGCATGCTTGAAAGGGGTTTGAATAGTGTGATATAAATAAAAAGAAATCAAAACCAAACCACAAATGAACACCAAAGATATAGTGGTTTCTCTCACTTGGGTACTCCACTACCTAAGTCTGCCGACCTAGGATTTTTAATCCGATTCCCTCAACCTGGAGAGAATCAATTCACTATAACAAGAGGTAATTGATAACAACCTAACCTATTACCCTAATTTGCTTAATCTAGGGCTAACTCCATAGTAAAATCATGCATTAGGTTTGTAAATATTGCATTTATAGCATGCATGCATACTTAAGCTTAGTATTTATTTTATAAATAATTATCCCTTTATTTTAGTATCTTGTGAATAATGCAAATTATAGGCCTTAGAGAATAATCTGAATAACTCAAGAATAAAGCTGAATAGGAGAAGCTACAGTAGAGCTAGAGCTAGACTGAAGAATAAAGCTAACATAAAGGAAGATGGAAGACACAAGAACATAAGAGAAAGAGAGGAATTTAGATAACCCTACCCTATCCATGGAACCCTAGGATGACCTTATCCCAATACCTATCCTTGGACTAGCTCAGCATTAGATATTTGAGCTCAAAAGCCAAAAATGTAGATAACATTATCCATGTACCTATTCACCCTATTCATACTCCTATCCTACTATCCATAACCCTAATCCTCCTATCCAATACCCAATCCCATACCACACCCAATTGACTCAGACTGAGTCAATTGGCCTAGCCACTAGTCAATTAGGTCTATGAGACCTGACTAGACTAACCCTAAGTTGATTAGACTCACTTAAGTCTAATTTGACCCAATAAACCTAGCCACATCAAATCAAGTGCAGTACAACCTGATTGGGTGTACCCCAACTTCAATTGGGTTTAGTTGGAACCTGATTGGACTAAACCAACCAAACCATGTCTAATTAGACTCAGTGAGTCTAACCAGATCTAACACCAACCTAATTAGCCACCTATATACCTAAATAGACTAGAGCTTACCTAATTAGACTCAATCTATTTACCTTAGGGCTAACCCAACCTACCTAGATCATATCCCTTCCAACAAACTAGCTAGCTACCCCCTCCTAAACCCTAAAACCTAACCTATGGTCGGCCATAAACCCTAGCCTTATCCTCTTGGTGGTTGACCACTAAGAAAATCTTATCCCCTCCCTCTGGCTAGCCACCACTTATCCCTACCAACAACCTAGCTAGCCCCCTCTTGCCTCTATCCACCATTCAATCTAGATCCTAAGGTCCATATCTAACCAATCCTAGTGATGGGTCGGCCCGGATAGGTTGTTAATATGATGTTTTTATCGTTGAAATATGTATAGTGGTTAACCTAATTCAGACCTAACTATCTCTTTACAAAATTTTTAACCTGGCCTAATTGATTTTATCTTGTCACTTTTAGGCCCAGGGTCGAACACAGGGAAGTGGGGTTAAAGTCGAGTTTCTACATTTTCCTTAAAACGCGTCTCTTCCGTTCGTTTATTGTGTTTTTGGTGTTTTTCTTATTTAGGTTTTTTATGGTAATCCTTGTTCTTGAGGCACACCCTCAAAATTGTGTCCTTGGCTTTTAGCCAAACAGAGTCCCAAAACAAGTCTTGCTACTCGCAAGACGAGGTACCTGCAAGTCAAAGATTATCTTTTCTTTTTTATGTATTTTTTTTATCTTTTTACTAACATAAAAGCAAATAGACAGAAAATAAATATAGTATGTATATATATATATATATGTAGTATATATATAAAGGGGTGGGGGTGGAGGTGGCGATGGAGTGTAGCACTATGTCGAGTCAGTCGACGTCTAGAGAGACGCAACCAACACGACTAGGTGCCGCGTGGAGTGTGGATGGAGGATGGATGATGTATGGGACCACGCTTTTTTTTGTACGCGTGTATCAGGGAATATCAGCAACTGGTGCAGATATTCCCGCGATACAGCGTATAATAAATAACATGAAAATATATGTACATATGTATGTATATAAGTAAATATATCTATATATATATATAAATGTATAGTTATATATGTATAGATATATATATATATATATTACTATATATATGTATATATATATGTATATAGATATGTATATATATATATATGTATATAAGTATATATGTCTATATATATATAAGTATATGTATAAGTATATAGATGTATATATAAGTAGATATATATATATATATATTATATATATGTATATATATTATATATATGTGTATGTATACATAACTATATAGATATACTATGTATATATATATATATATATATATATATGTATGTATGTATGTATATATATATTTATATATATATTACTATAAGTGTGTGAGTGTGTGTGTATGTGTTGGTATAGGTGTGTGTGCGTCGGTGAATGTGTGTGTGTGTGCGTTGCTGTGAGTGTGTGTCTGTTAGTGAGTAAAAAAGAGAGAGAGAGAGAGAGAATACGTGAGAGGGAGAGAGCGGGAGCGGGCGGGAGAGATCAGCAGAGAGAGAGAGAGCGGGCGAGCGAGAGATCGCGGACGCGCGAGTTAAGACGTCTGCCGCCTCCGGCGGACGTCTGACGCCGCATCGTCTGAAGGCGGAGGCAGACGTCTGCAGACGGCGGGTGCGGGCGCGGCTTCGCGTAGGGTTCCAGCAGGCGTGCGCAAAGGCCACGGGCGGGCGAAGGCGTGGAGGAGCGAGCGTGGAGGAGGTCTGCAGGTGGTCGCGGAGGGTCGCGGAGGAGGGCAGGGGGCGACGCGAGGCCGTAGCCGGCCGCTACAGTGCGTGCGGCGGACGGCTATAGGTGCAACTGTGAGGCGGACAGAATGGAGACGGAGGCAGGGAACGCCCTGCAGACGCGCGCGGAGGCGGTGAGTGACTGCGGGGACGGTCGCGGAGGAGCGGGAGGACCTGCTGCTGCTGCTGCTGCTGCTGGGCTGCTGCTGCCGTGGCTTCAAGCTTCGAAGCTTGGAGCGGCGGCAATGGCGTTAAAGAGAAAAAAATGAAGCGAGGGAATGCACCACGCCCACCGGCTCGTCGAAGAGCTGGGCGGTGGTGCTCCCACTGTAGTGGTGTGCACCACAGTGGGTTCTCCTGCTCGCCGGGTGCCTCCTCGACGGAGGCCGACGTATGGGAGGGGAAAGTGGTGGAGTAGATGGCTGCGGGTTTTTGTTGCTGCCGCAGCCTGTTGCGAGGATGAAGCTGCAGCTACTTATAGAGGAGGAGAGAGTGGCGTGCCGGCTGCAGCAGGGAGAGGGTGTGCGAGTTGCAGCTATAGGGAGCGGCGTTGGCAGGGAGAAGTGACGGGAAGAAGTGCTGCGTGGCTGCTGCATGCAGCTGCGGGAAGAGTGCAGCCGCGGGAAGGAGAGAAAAGAAGAAATCAAGAGGAAAAATAAAAAGAGGGTGATTTTGCAAGGAGGCACTTGAAGAAAAATGTAACTATGCAGGCGATTGTTTCACTCCTCTTCCTCTCTTGATTAAATGCATGCATGCAAGTGTTTTTACAAATGCGATTACAGGATCCTATTATGCAATGTTAATGCTAGAAAATAGCACAAGAAGGCGTTATTACAGGCGTGTTTTGAGGTGCAAACATATACCCCCATGCCTATCTTTTGCTAGTCCCTAGCAAAATAGTATTTAGAAATGATCTTAAGCTGAAGATTTTCTTCTGAGGTGATACAGGTGTGTTTACTATGGAATATTGTGAGAACCAATTGTAGAGAAGACTACCAGTACTTTAAGTCTCACATGACATAGATCATCTCTCAACTAACCAGGACTCTTGATATTTAAACCTTAAGTACGATTTCCAGGACCCAGGAGGTTTTTGCCATACTCGAGAGCTCAAGAGGTTATGGTTTGTGCATAGTGAAGGATCAAGACTGACCAGATGAACATTAAGACTCAATCCCAGGGTTTCACGAATTTTTAAGTACAGGTTGGTCCCAGTTTCAGCTCATGTCTTCGAATTGACCCTTAAGATGATGACGGAAAACTCAACTCCCATTTTCTGATTTTTTTTTTTTTGGCTCACCGAAAAACAAAGTATACAGACATTTATGAGATATACTAACTCTTTTAAAACATCTCTCTTTTTTTTTTTCTTTTTTTTTTTCTTCTTTTTTTTTTTTTTTCATTTTTTTGAAACACGTGTCAGTATATCTCTTACAACACATTTTGAAATAGCACACTTTTTTTTCTTTTTGGTGGGAGAGTTTCTTTTTGGTGGAAAGAGTCGCTCCTAAATACAAGACTAAAGCCTGGGCTAAAAAGTCTACCTGCGTGCACAGGTAAGGACTCCACCTTCCCTAATGAACACTAGGGTTGGATCTTATGTTCACCTAGTCTTTCCTGATATGTGTAGTGTGAACCAAGTTTACTTAAGCTCTCAAGAAAAAGCAAACCAACGGATCCTGTACTGGTGTCTCAGGTACAAGAATACATCCTTAGTTAGGAGAGATCTTGATCTATTTTGTCAATGCTTTAAGTGAATTAAGCCGAGCCTGAGCGAATCAAGCTTTTGTGGCCTGGAAAGTCTTCAAAACAGAGGTTGAATATCCATAAACACTTATTGCCTTTTTGTTTCAGCTTCAAGATCATTACTAAACACCATTTATTATAATATATATATATATATTTTTTTTCTTTTTCTTGCATATTTATAAATAGGTGGGAACTGTATGATACCATAACTTTTCTTTTTTCTTTTTCTTGCATATTTATAAATAGGTGGGAACTGTATGATACCATAACATACCCGGATCCTATGGATGCCTATCCACCCCCCCATGCCAAACAATGCTATGTCCTCATATGCATGCAGGGAAAGGCAGAGGAAGGATGGAAGATCGGGTAACAAGAGCTGAGGTTCAGGGTATAGATCAGGGTGGAAGGGTGGGTGGTGAAGAGAAAAGTGAAGTGATTGCGATAGAGGTGTGAAAAGTGATGGTGGATGGTGAGTGCTGTTAGGGTGCCTCCCAACAAGCGCTGAATTTAATGTCCCCAGCTGGACTCAGAATGAGGCAAAGAATTAGTTACCCTCCAGCAGGGCAACGGTTTCTCCAACGGGGGCAGGTTCATGAGTCAGATAGGGTTTCAAACGCTGCCCGTTGACCGTAAATTTACGCCCAGATTTGGGATCTTCGATTTCGACGGCCCCATTAGGGAATGGTCTTGAGACCAGAAAAGGACCAGTCCATTTGGACTTTAATTTCCCAGGAAAGAATTTGAGTCGGGCATTATAGAGCCAAACTTGCTGAGATGGCTCAAATTCCTTCCGCCGAACATGGCTGTCGTGAAAAGCCTTAGTGCGCTGTTTAAAGGTTAGAGCAGAATCATAGGCTTCACGACGGAGCTCTTCCAGCTCTTGGAGTTGGAGTTTCCTTTCTCGTTCACACAAGTCTGGGTCGAGGTTACATTGGCGAACCGCCCAATAAGCGCGGTGCTCCAACTCCACAGGCAAATGACAAGGCTTCCCGTAAACGATTCTATATGGAGACATACCAAGGGGAGCCTTGAAGGCGGTCCGATACGCCCAAAGTGCGTTAGTCAGCTTGTCGGACCAATCCTTACGGTCAGGCCGAACCATTTTCTGGAGAATCTGCTTGATTTTCCGGTTCGACACTTCCGCCTGGCCGTTCGTCTGAGGATGATACGGGGATGCGATACGATGGTGGGCTCCGTACCTCCTCAGAAGTGCCCGAAAAGAAGCATGGGTAAAGTGGCTTCCTCCATCCGAGATAATGGCCCGAGGGATCCCAAAACGCGCAAAGATATGGTCCTTGACGAATGGGGTGGAGATAACATGGTCAGCACGGCGCGTGGGAATAGCCTCGATCCATTTTGAAACATAGTCGACGGCCTCGAGGATGAATTCGAAGCCGTTGGATGGAGGAAAAGGACCCATGAAGTCAATTCCCCAGATGTCGAAGATTTCCGCAGCTAGGATGTGTTGCAAGGGCATCATGTCACGACGTGCCATTGACCCTAATGACTGGCACCTAGTGCAATGTTTGGCATAAGTGTGCACGTCCTGGTGAAGGGAGGGCCAAAAGAAACCGCACTGCAACACCTTGGCTGCAGTTTTCCTCCCAGAGAAATGGCCTCCACAGGCCTGATCGTGGCAGAAGGATAGCATATTGGGGAACTCACTGTCAGGAATACAGCGACGGATGATTTGATCAGCACCTATCCAAAAAAGAAGTGGATTATCCCAGAAATAATACTTTGCTTCTGCCATGAGACGCTCGCGCTGGTTTTTAGGCCAGCCACGTGGAAGAAATCCAGAAGCAAGGTAATTGGCAATGTCGGCATACCACGGTCCACTTGCCACATTTATTGCCAATAGGTGCTCATCAGGAAAAACTTCATTAATTGGCAGAGTAAGTCCAATATGGTCAGGGTCCAGTCTGGAAAGGTGATCAGCCACAACATTCTGGGCTTCGACCTTATCTCGAATCTCAATGCAAATTCCTGGAGCAGAAGGATCCAACGAATCAGTCTAGGCTTGGCATCCTTCTTGTGCATGAGATGGCGAATGGCCGCGTGATCAGTGAAAACAATAACGTGAGAGCCCAGAAGGTAAGAACAGAATTTTTCCAGCCCAAAGACGACTGCCAGTAGTTCCTTTTCAGTGGTAGTATAATTACGCTGGGCCTCGTCCAATGTCTTACTGGCGTAGTATACCACGAAGGGGTGTCTATCGCGTCTTTGTCCCAGGATGGCTCCGACTGCAAGGTCTGAAGCGTCACACATAAGTTCAAAGTCGAGGGACCAATCAGGCGGCTGGAGAACAGGGGCCTTGGTGACAGCATTACGCAGCTGCGTGAATGCTTGTATACAGTCAGGGCCCATGTCGAAGGGCACGTCGGTTGATAGGAGATGAGTTAAGGGTCGAGAAATTTTGGAGAAGTCTTTGATGAATCTCTTATAGAAACCGACATGTCCCAAGAAGGAGCGGATTTGTTTGACAAAACCAGGCACAGGTAAATCAGCAATGATATCGAGCTTAGCTCTGTCAACCTCGATACCCCTATCGGAGATGATATGTCCAAGAACAATTCCCTCGTGCACCATAAAATGACTTTTTTCCCAGGAAAGCACGAGGTTTACATCAATACATCTCCTAAGGATGTGAGTCAGGTTGGCAAGACATTCGTCGAAAGATGGTCCAAAGACTGAAAAGTCATCCATGAAGACCTCGAGAAAGTCACCCACCATGTCATGAAATATCGCTAGCATGCATCTCTGGAAAGTTGCTGGCGGGTTACAAAGTCCGAACGGCGTCCTTCTAAAGGTGAAGGTGCCGAAAGGGCAGGTAAAAGTGGTTTTCTCTTGGTCTCGGGGGTCTATTGCCACCTGGTTATATCCTGAGAATCCATCCAGGAAGTAGAAAAATTTATTTCCCGCTAACCGCTCCAGGATTTGGTCAATAAATGGTAGCGGGAAGTGATCTTTCTTGGTTGCAGCATTGAGTTTCCTATAATCTACACACACTCTCCAAGATGTAGGAGTGCGTGTAGGGATGGATTCGCCCCTGTCATTGACACGGATGGTGAGTCCTGCCTTTTTGGGCACAACGTGAATCGGACTCACCCAGGGGCTATCGCTGATCGGGTAGATTATACCCGCATCCAGCCACTTAATGATTTCATTCTTAACGACCTCCCGCATGTTATGGTTGAGACGTCGCTGCATCTCACGAGAAGGTCGAGCCTCCTCCTCCGTATATATACGATGAGTGTAGTAGGAGGGGCTAATACCAGATAAGTCTGATAAAGACCATCCAATAGCTGCCTTGTGTTCTAGGAGGACCTTAGTTAGTTTGCACTCTTGCTCCATGGTTAATTTTGAACTGATGATTACAGGGAGCGTTTCATTTGGTCCCAGGAAAACATACTTGAGTGTATTAGGCAGCACTTTTAGCTCGGGACTGGATGGGGAAGGATCTGGCATTTCTTGGACGAGAGTGTCCCAGACGGGTAGGAGAAGAAGTTAGGAGGAAGAAACTGGCCTTCAGATTGGCCAAGAAGAGGGGCTTCTTGGATAGATGGATCCAAAAATGAATAGCCCCAGTGAGAAGTATATGGGCTCAAGGTCCCAGTGTGGATTTGTAAATCCGCCTGATTTGGCGGGGAAGAAAGGGCAATTCGGTCTTCATGAGTGTGGACCGATAGTGAGTAGCCTGGATATGACTCAGACCACGAGGTATGGGAAGCGGAGAAAACCTCGTCAGAAGTCTGGCCAGGAGAAGGTACTGGACAAGGGAGGGATTGGGGAACGTCACAGTATGCGTTGGTCAGGCAGTTATCAGTGTTTATAGGTAATCCGCAGCAGTCCGAATAGGTCCCAATTAGTCTGATACACGCGCTGACGGCCATGCCCTCGTCAGACGTGTCATCCTCAATGCAATCGCAATCAAAGTTCTTGGCTGCCTTGAATATGTTAAGCTTGAGCTTCTCAGATCCAACGGCAATCTCAATATAGCCCGACTCGCAGTCGATGTGGGCGCGGGCTGTGGCCAAGAAAGGTCGACTGAGGATGATCGGACAATCAGAAAGTGAACTAGGAACTTCCATAACTAAAATAAGAAAGTCAACAGGAAAACAGAGATTGTTGACCCTAACCACCACGTCTTCCACCACACCCTTCGGGATTTTGACAGAACGATCTGCCAACTGTAACGTGACAGGGGTGGGTTTTAGATTTCCCAAGGAAAATTTTTTGAGCATGATGGTCGGTATGAGATTGATGGAAGATCCTAGATCAAGCAAGGCACGATTAAAACTGCAGCCTTGGATGCTACAGGAAATCAGTGGTGTGCCCGGATCTTTCTACTTCGGTGGTAAGTTTGACAGTATAGCACAACTCGCATGAGGCGAGAGAACCACCGGATTCTTAGTCTTCTTTGACTGTCACCAGGGTGTTGTGTAGTCTTTGAAAAATCGAGCGACAGTAGGTATGTGGTCGATTGCCTCGAGCAGGGGTACCTTGATTTCTACATCCCTGAACAAATTACGTAGGTTGTCAAAGGCCTGCGTATTTTTCTTTTTGCCTTTTGGCTCCCTTAGTAGAGCCTCAGGGAATGGGACTGATTCTGGCACAAGTTTTGTTGCATCATCCTCTCGCGAATGCGGTATGCATCCCGAATGAGAGGGCGAAGAAGAAGACGGGCCAGGATCAGGTCGAGGCGGATCGACGGTCTGCTTACCGCTCCTCGTAGTGATAGCATTGGACGATGCGGGTCCAGTGGGATCATACGGTGGAGGAGGGTTTGCAATGGGGATATAAGAGTGTGGTGCTGCAGCAGGATTAGCCTGAAATCCTGGTGGAATGCTCGGAGCTTGCATAACTTGATTAACCTGTCCCTGAGAAGGTCGTACCTGTGGTTGAGAACCACGGGGCACGAAACTTCACGGGTTTGGAACAGGTTGGGCGGGAAGAGTGCCCTGAGATCGAGTCGCCATGCATAGTTGACTGATCTCGGCGTTCTGCTGCGCCAATTGGTGCTGAAGAGAGGTCATGTTCTCTTCATGGCGCTTTGACATTTCCGTCATCATTCGCATCAATTTGTCAAGAGGGCTTGATGCGTGTTCAGTTTGTGGTACGCAAGGGCCTGATGGCGGATTTGCCATAGGATTAAACTGGACCCTTGGGATGACGGGTGCGGACGGTCGCATTGGTCCACTCGCGGGGTTTTGGCGCTGCGGGTTGTTGGACCATGCGAAGTTCGGATGATTACGCCACCCTGGGTTATAAGTGGCAGAGAACGGGTTGTTCCCCAGGGCGCAAGCATCTTCTATGCCAGAAGACGCGTCCGCATGTAGATATGCGTCTGAGCACACGGAGGCTTGGTCCTCCGTGTCGAAATACTGGCTCGCAGAAGCCAGTTCCACATGACTTACCGAGTCGCTTGGCGCGACACTCGGTAAGGAAGGTCAAACGGGGTTTCTCGTGATAAGCCTGGTATTAGAAGAACTTGGATTGTGACGAAGTGGTGAAGAGGTGGTGTTTGCCATAGATCGGGTGGGGTTGGCCAGAAGCTCGTCCAGCTTCTTGTGCACGACGGAGACTTCATCCAGTTTTTGTGCAATAAGGCTTAGATCAGTGGATGAATGGGAGGGTCCCGTGTCAACTTCGTGGACATTTCGGGGCTGGCTGGTACGATTAAAGGCGACAATGGAAGCATTGTTCATCGAGTTTTCACTCATATTTTCAAACAGCTCGAATGCTCCATTCTCGTCTTTATTCATAAAGTTCCCTCCGCAGGAAGCGTCTGCAATCTGCTTCAAAGTCTCATTTAGCCCATAGTAGAAAATCTTGGCTATATGCCACTTAGGCAGACAGTGGTGCGGACACTTCCTGAGGAGGTCGTTATACCTCTCCCATGCCTCATGAAATTGTTCGCCGTTTGTTGCGTAAATGAAGTGATAGCACGGCGAAGCGCATTGGTCCGCCCGATTGGGAAGAACTTCTTGAGAAACGCTGTTCGCATCTCTTCCCAAGAGTGGATGGTTCTCCCAAGGGTGCGTAACCATTGCGACGCTTTATCCCGTAATGAAAATGGGAACATCTTCATGAGGACTATAGATAACCCGACATTTCTTGGTTTAACGGTTTCAGCAAGTCGGGTTAGGTCTTCCAAGTGGAGAAATGGGTCTTCACTTGCAAGACCATGAAAGTGAAAATTGATTAGGCCAATTATGTTTGGTTTTAATTCAAAGTCGTCCCCGCCCATGGGGACCCAAATTTGTCCTATGGTCTCTGTAGCAGCGGGATTCTGATAAGAGCTAAGAGACCTAGGATCCTCCCGTTCGGGAGGGTTCTGCATTTCCTCCAATGTTTCCCGAATGGCTTCAATTTGCTCATTATACATTTCCATTTGGGCTTGGAGGCGGGTTATGGGATCTAAGGCTCCACCACCTGGTGGGTTCTGAGGGCGGTTTCCTCCCTCGGGATTTGGGGGTGGGTGTGCAGCCATGTTTGTGGAGGAGGAGGACGATTCGACTTGTTTTCTAGATTTATCAGTCAATTCTAATAGTTCAGGGTTTTGTGACCTCCTCCCAAACATGCACTACCGCAGGAAGAATTGGGGAGATGAGAAGGGAAAAGGGATGAGAGAAATGACGCCGCAAAGGTACACTTGATTACAAATCAATACAGTCAAGTTCCTAACCTCTACAGTGTGCCCTTAGACCTAAAGATCTAAGTTACCTACTATCACGAACTACGGAACCGAATGCGAGCACCGCGGAACCACCGGGCCAGATTGAAAGGCCGTTTGCCCCAGTCTTAGACACCCGATAGCACGCGGGAACTCTCACCAGCATGTAGTCGCTACACACAGGTAGTTAGACCTCCAATCCTTAGTAAGGGTCAAGTTACTACCAGTTTTAATTAGAGGCTTAGGGTCAAGTGCTTTTGGAATGTGAAGGGCGTTGTTTACGGGTAATGCCCAAGTGATTGATTTTAAGAGTGTGTAAGAACAAGCATGCAACGGGGAAATCTCCCCGAATTGACGTTTTTATTGGCGAATGGTTTTTAGAGTTCAGCCTTAAGTAGTATGAATTTTAGGGTTTTGCTGAATTACCAATTCAACCAATCTCCGGGTTTTTGCAAAAATACAGGTTTTCCTTCTAAAACCCAAGAAACCCTTCTTCAATTATCAGTTAGTTAATGCATGCTAAAATGCAATGGGCTACCCTAAATGGAGATTTCTAAGTGTGGATGCACGAATCAGTTTTATATCAATGTGACAGGGAGCCAAAGCACTTCAATTCAAGTGCTCCCAATCACCAGAAATGATTTCCACACACAAGGCTTCAACCAAAAGATAAAGAAAATAAATTGTTGGGGTTGAAGTATTCAGGATCGAATCACAGGCAAGTTTGAAAAGTCGTGGTGGGGTTGGAATCAACTCAATTCCAAGTCTCCCCACCAAAAATGTGATCCTGAATTAAAGATAAGTGAGGCAAAAGAGGGATACAAGCAATCTTTTTCTTTGCCTCAAAGAATACTTCCCACGGCGAAAAATCTAAGAATCAAGATTCTCGGATTTTCGCTATGCGAAGTAAGGCGGGAAATCCCGGGGCAGTGGGAGTGAAGACAACCAATCAATCAAGTGAATTTTAATCCACTTGCCCTCAAGAAATCCCAAGAAGTTTTTCTAGTTTTTAGTTTTAATTTTTTTTTTTTTTATTGTGGTGGCAAGTTAACCCTAATTTGATGAGAAAAGAAAACCTACTTGTTCGGCAACGTGTGCGAAGCTCCAATGCGATGTCGACGTCTTCACGCTCTCGTTCCCGCCTTGGATCTGCTCACGTCCTCGACTTCGTCAGCCTTCTTCTCCTTCCACCAGGTTCACCTGCACACCAAAAACAACAATACCCGTGAAGAGAGAAGAGACAAATTTAAAGGAATTGGATAGAAACTTACTCGAAAGCGCACCTCCCCGGCAACGGCGCCAGAAAAGTTATGATGGGTCGGCCCGGATAGGTTGTTAATATGATGTTTTTATCGTTGAAATATGTATAGTGGTTAACCTAATTCAGACCTAACCATCTCTTTACAAAATTTTTAACCTGGCCTAATTGATTTTATCTTGTCAATTTTAGGCCCAGGGTCGAACACAGGGAAGTGGGGTTAAAGTCGAGTTTCTACGTTTTCCTTAAAACACGTCTCTTCCGTTCGTTTATTGTGTTTTTGGTGTTTTTCTTATTTAGGTTTTTTATGGTAATCCTTGTTCTTGAGGCATACCCTCAAAATTGTGTGCTTGGCTTTTAGCCAAACAGAGTCCCAAAACAAGTCTTGCTACTCGCAAGACGAGGTACCTGCAAGTCAAAGATTATCTTTTCTTTTTTATGTATTTTTTTTATCTTTTTACTAACAGAATAGCAAATAGACAGAAAGTAAATATAGTATGTATATATATATATATATGTAGTATATATATAAAGGGGTGGGGGTGGAGGTGGCGATGGAGTGTAGCACTATGTCGAGTCAGTCGACGTCTAGAGAGACGCAACCAACACGACTAGGTGCCGCGTGGAGTGTGGATGGAGGATGGATGATGTATGGGACCACACTTTTTTTTGTACGCGTGTATCAGGGAATATCAGCAACTGGTGCAGATATTCCCGCGATACAGCGTATAATAAATAACATGAAAATATATGTACATATGTATGCATATAAGTAAATATATCTATACATATATATAAATGTATAGTTATATATGTATAGATATATATATATATTACTATATATATGTATATATATATGTATATAGATATGTATATATATATATATGTATATAAGTATATATGTCTATATATATATAAGTATATGTATAAGTATATAGATGTATATATAAGTAGATATATATATATATATATATTATATATATGTATATATATTATATATATGTGGATGTATACATAACTATATAGATATACTATGTATATATATATATATATATATATATATATATATATGTATGTATGTATGTATATATATATTTATATATATATTACTATAAGTGTGTGAGTGTGTGTGTATGTGTTGGTATAGGTGTGTGTGCGTCGGTGAATGTGTGTGTGTGTGCGTTGCTGTGAGTGTGTGTCTGTTAGTGAGTAAAAAAGAGAGAGAGAGAGCGAGAATACGTGAGAGAGAGAGAGCGGGAGCGGGCGGGAGAGATCAGTAGAGAGAGAGAGCGGGCGAGCGAGAGATCGCGGACGCGCGAGTTAAGACGTCTGCCGCCTCCGGCGGACGTCTGACGCCGCGTCGTCTGAAGGCGGAGGCAGACGTCTGCAGACGGCGGGTGCGGGCGCGAGTTCGCGTAGGGTTCCTGCAGGCGTGCGCGAAGGCGACGGGCGGGCGAAGGCGTGGAGGAGCGAGCATGGAGGAGGTCTGCAGGTGGTCGCGGAGGGTCGCGGAGGAGGGCAGGGGGCGGCCCGAGGCCGTAGCCGGCCGCTGCAGTGCGCGCGGCGGACGGCTACAGGTGCAACTGCGAGGCGGACAGAACGGAGACGGAGGCGGGGAACGCCCTGCAGACGCGCGCGGAGGCGGTGAGCAACTGCGGGGATGGTCGCGGAGGAGCGGGAGGACTTGCTGCTGCTGCTGCTGGGCTGCTGCTGCCGTGGCTTCAAGCTTCGAAGCTTGGAGCGGCGGCAATGGCGTTAAAGAGAAAAAAACGAAGCGAGGGAATGCACCACGCCGACCGGCTCGTCGAAGAGCTGGGCGGTGGTGCTCCCACTGTGGTGGTGTGCACCACAGTGGGTTCTCCTGCTCGCCGGGTGCCTCCTCGACGGAGGGCCGACGTATGGGAGGGGAAAGTGGTGGAGAAGATGGCTGCGGGTTTTTGTTTCTGCCGCAGTCTATTGCGAGGATGAAGCTGCAGCTACTTATAGAGGAGGAGAGAGTGGCGTGCCGGCTGCAGCAGGGAGAGGGTATGCGAGTTGCAGCTATAGGGAGCGGCGTTGGCAGGGAGAAGTGACGGGAAGAAGTGCTGCGTGGCTGCTGCATGCAGCTGCGGGAAGAGTGCAGCCGCGGGAAGGAGAGAAAAGAAGAAATCAAGAGGAAAAATAAAAAGAGGGTGATTTTGCAAGGAGGCACTTGAAGAAAAATGTAACTATGCAGGCGATTGTTTCACTCCTCTTCCTCTCTTGATTAAATGCATGCATGCAAGTGTTTTTACAAATGCGATTACAGGATCCTATTATGCAATGTTAATGCTAGAAAATAGCACAAGAAGGCGTTATTACAGGCGTGTTTTGAGGTGCAAACACCTAGCCACTTATAATTCAATCTAAGACATCCAAATTAGTAACCTTAAGCACCTTAGATTGACTAATAGGAAGCCACCTAGATTCTGTTATATCTCTTTAATTGAGGTTTTAAAAACATGTTGTAGTATAGACTAGAACGAAATGAACATTTAAATTTTTAACTCAAAAATTTTGCTTTAAAATTTGAGGTCATCTTTAGGAGAAAATAAATTCATAAATATCACTACTTTAAACTTGCAAGTTTGATATAAAAGAAGTATACTATAAAGAATAACCTATCAAACTTGAATTGCATAAGTGCCAAAAAAAACTAACAATTTTAACGAAAAAATTATTTGTTCACAAGAGACCCAAGCACTGCACAAGTTCATAAGCTCACAAGTCTTTTTGTTTTTATTCCAAAATCAGCCCATTTCCTACAAGGCCCAACCTACCAAGTAGGCCTACCTAAGTATGCCTCCTAAATTCCCGTCAGCAAATCAAGATCAACCTGTGCATGGGCTTGTGCAAGTGCATGTAATGGGGACCCGATCCCTTGATTCTGAGCAATGGGGAGGGGCGGCGATTCCTCAAATATCACTTCTGTGCTCTGTTGCTCATTGAGGGGGACTAAAGTCCCACCTCCTTCGCAATCTCTGTCAGCCACTGTAGGTAATGCTCGAGGATGCTCAGTCATTGGATCTTCAAATCAACAGTTGGGATGGGCTTCAGAAGGTGGTTCGTGGATGCTTGCGAGGAGAGGTCCCCGATCAGGTTACCGGATGATTGTGCTGCTGTCGGAGAAGACAGTGAATCTAGTGAAGACCTACAAGCATGAGTATGGGTCTTTCGACCCTAATTAAATACGTCAAAAGCTTTGGTGTAGTATGTCGGAGCAGAGCCCTAAGCTTATTGGGCTCGAAGGTGGTCAGGCCTCATTGGAGTAGTAGCTCCTTTGAACTCTAATGGCAAAGGTAGGGGAGGAGAAAGAATTGACAGATGGAGCTAATCTAATTGAAAGCTCCAGATACCTAATTGGAGGGATGGGGAAGAGAAACCCTAATCTAATTGAAGGAGAGGAAGTGTATGTAGAGTTACCAAACGAAGAGAGGATGGCGAGGAGGAAGTAGGAGATAAAATCGTAGCGGAGGAAGAGGAATCAGGGAACGAAACTTTGCTTGGAGCCCAGTGGGACGGCGAGGAGGAGAAACCCTCTACCTATTGTACGTGGTAGACGACAACGAGGTGTGTCGTTGCTTCTTCAAGGTGCATCAATGGCAGTGGTGCGAGGAGGAAGAAGATAGAGGTTCCTGGCCGAATTGAGCATGAATTCCTCTTCTTAAAGCTCATGCACTTATATAGAATCAATTAGCGCATCAATCAGACCCAAGTCATGATGATTTGATTGCCAATTTGTTGGTTTTTTTCAATCAATGTTCACGACTAGCTTGGAGATGAATCATGCCGTAATAAAGCCTGAGATCAGGCTTGCCAGGTTCATCTTGATTCAGCGATCAATCCCACCAATTTTGGTGGGATTTGATTGAGATTTGCCAAGTCAAATGGCCACTGTAAGATTATGCTAGCAACGAGCAGTTGTTGCTGCTTGACTTTCCTGAAGAAGATGACTGATGCCAACATGACATCCGGTCCTTGCAGATACGTGAGTTCTCGTACACATCATTGCTTAATTCATCGATCTCTCCCATTTGCAAACGATGATGTATTCCGGCCTTCCTAAGATCCAAATTACAATTTTGTACTGCCCAGTAGGCCGTGTGCTCCATTCCTACAGGAAGGTGACATGCCTTCCCGTAAGCTAGTCTGAATGGGGAAATCCCTAGTTGGGTTTTATGGGTGGTCCTGTAGGCACATAATGCTTCTGAAAGCCAAGTTGACCAATCTTTTTTGTCAGCTCAGATATTGACCGAAAGAATCTTCTTAATCTCTCAGTTAGAGAGCTTAGCAAGTCCATTTGTCTAGGGATGATATGGGGTCGAAATTTGGTACGATACCCCATATTTCTTCAATAGGGACTGGAAATGCACATTCATGAAATGGGTCCCCCATAAGAGATAATTTCTCTCGGGACACCAAACTAAGAAAAGATGTGATCATGAATAAATCTGATAACCACTTTATGATTATTGGTTCGGGTTGGAACGACTTCTATCCATTTAGACACGTAGTCCACAACTAGAAGGATATATTTGAAGCCATTCAAATTCGAGAATGGACCCATAAAATCAATCCCCTGGCTATCAAAAATCTCACAATCAATAATCGAGTTCAAGGGCATCATATCATGATGGCTCATGTTGCCTAAGGTTTGGCAACGAGCACATGCCCTATAATAAATGCGCGCTCCTTAAAGAGTATGGGCCAATAAAAGCCATACTGGAGGATTTTTGCTACGATTTTGTACCCATAGAAATGGCCATTGCAAGCCTGGTCATGGTAGAAGAAGATTATATCATTGACCTCGGCATCGAGAATGCACCTCCGAATGATTTGATCAACACCAATGCGAAAAAGTTATGAATCTTCCAAAAAATAATACTTGGCATCTGAAATCAATTTGTCCTTCTTAGCTTTTGGCCGATCTAGTTCGATGCCACGTAATTAATAATATCATCATACCAAGGAAGTCCAAAATTAATGCTCAAAAGATGCTTATATGGAAAATACTCGGTAATAGGTCTGAAAGGGTCTATAATCAAAGAAGAAGATGGAATAAATGGTCAGTAACAACATTCTACTTTCCTACCTTTTCGTGTATCTTGAGGTTGAATTCTTACAAAGTAAGATCCATCTAATCAGCCTTAGTTTAGCGTCCTTTTAAGCGAGCAAGTGCCTCACAGTCGTGTAATCCAAGTAGATAATGACATGGGATCCCAAGAGGTATGATCTGAATTTCTACTGACCAACTACTACGACTAGTAGCTCTTTCTTCGTAATTGTGTAATTACGCTGAGCCTTGTTTAGTGTCTTGCTAGCGTAATATATTACCACTAGTTTCCCATCAAACTTTTGCCCAAGTATCTCTCCTACTGCATAGTCAGACTCATCGCACATTATTTCGAATGGTTGAGACAAGTCAGGAGATTGTAGGATTGGAGCTTGGGTTACTCGGTCACTCAAGTTTTCGAATGTGCGAACACACTCACCGGTCATCTCAAAGGGAGTGTCCCTTGAGAGAACATTAGTCAAGGGGTGTGCAACTTAGAGAAATCAGATATAAAACGTTGATAAAAATCGACATGCCCCAGAAAAGATCGAATATCTTTGACCGTCGAAGGCAAAGGAAGCTTCGAACTCAGATTCACCTTTGCTCAGTCAACTTCGATTCCCTGCTCAGATACAAGGTGTCCAAGAATGATGCCCTCAAGAACCATGAAGTGGCATTTTCCCAGGAAAGAACCAAGTTCACCTCAATGCATCGTCGGAGGATTTAGACAAAGTGCAAAAGGCAATCATCAAATGTTTGACCAAAAATTAAGAATTCGTCCATGAAGACTTCAAGGCATTTACCTACTATATCGGAGAAAATGCCTTGTATGCACCACTGGAAAGTGGCAGGCGCATTGCATAACCCAAATGGCATTGTCTAAAATGCATAAGTCCCATAGGGGTAGGAATGGTGGTCTTTCCTAATCTTCAGGATGAATTGCCTCTTTGTTATATTCAGAGTAATTATCCAAGAAACAAAAAAATCGATTCCCCGCTCGCTTCTCAAGGATCTGGTCAATAAATGGGAGAGGGAAATAGTCTTTCTTCATGTAGATATTTAGTTTCCGATAGTCTATACAGACTCTCCATGAGTTTGCAATTTGAGTAGGGATGATTTCTCCGGATTCAGTAGTGATAGCAGTGAGTCCTGCCTTTTTAAGCACCACTTGAATGAGACTCACCCAACAGCTACCAAAGATGGGGTAAATAATACCTGCATCTAGCCATTTGATAATCTCCTTTTCCATGACCTCCTAGAGATTCGAGTTGAGTCATCTCTGCATCTAGCGAGAAAGTCATAAACCCTCTTCGACATATATTCAATGAGTACAATATGAGGGACCTATTTAGTCAAATCATCTAGAGTCCAACCAATGGCACTATGATGTTATTGGAGGACAGAAATCAGTTTCGTTTCCTGATCAGGAGTGAGTCAAGAATTAATAACCATAAGAAACGTCTAATTTGAACCCAAAAATACGTACTTTAGATGGTCTAGGAGTGGTTTCAACTCCAAGATTGGGTTATCAGCAGTGGGTGGGGGTTCAAGGTAAGCCTTAGGAGGAAGGGTGGGAGCTAGGGATGGGTCTAAATCAAATTCAGGCTCCCTAGTTTGTAGGTCAGGATTTTCTTGTGATTGAGACATTTGTAAAATCGGGCATTCCCCAATAATCAAGTCCTTAACCACAGAACCTATATCATAGACTTCTTCAATTGCCCCATAATTTTTCCCTTTCTGGGCCTTAAAAATATCAATCCTCAAAGTCTTGTCCCCAAATTTTATCTCTGTTTGGCTCTCCTTACAATTGATGTTAGCTTTAGCAGTTGCTAGGAAAAGTCTCCCTAGGATGATAGGTGTATCCTTAAGATTTTTGAGAGTATCATATCAAGAATAATGAAATCCACCAAGAAATAAAAATCTCGTACCCTAACTAGTACATCCTCAAGAATTCCTCTTGGTGACTTAATTGATCTGTTTGCCAATTGCAATGTCACCTCAGTTGGTTTGAGCTCCTTTTCCTCAAAATGGTCTAATAGGGTGGTGGGAATCAAGTTTATAGATGCTCCTAAATACAACAAGGCTCGATCAAATTCTAAGTTCCCTATCCTATAAGAGATTAGAGGAGTGCCAGGATCTTTCAACTTCTGTGAGAGTTTACTCAAAATTATAGAGCTAGCTTGCTCTGACAACACAATTAGACTCCTATCTTTGTTTCATGGCTTACGCTTTATGCTGAGGTGTTGATGCGAAAGTTGGCATGATTTGTAAAAGCGGGTTTTTAAAGTCGTTGTAACATGCGAAATTGCATGCACTTTTAAAATTTATAACCTAGATAGTGGGGTATCTAGGGTCGTCCAAGGAGGCAAGTTTGCAAATCAAAATCCCTTGCTTTAAAGATGGAACTCAACTTTCTTTTTGGTGTTTTATATATATGATTTTTTTTTTGGTTTTGAAATAACGAGAAAAAGGTGGGTTTGTTGATAGCAAGAAAATTCTCTATACTAATCCACTACACTACTATTATAGTGACAAGTAGAACCTCTCCCTAAGCTCACTCTAGGCACATGGAGGCCTAGAGTAATTAAGGAGAGGGAGTGAAAAAGGTTAAACAAGAATTCTACAAGACTATGCAACAAAAAGATTAAAGAAGGTAACTTTGATTAAAAGAGAGAGTGTTTTACAAAAAACCCTAGTAGATGAATGCTTCTACTACTAGATAATTGCAACAAAAAAAATAAAACACAAATATTCCTGAATTGTTGGTGAAGAGGGGAAGCTCCTTACTCCAAGCTTAGTGGCTCCTAGGCTTGAAAAGGGCTCCTCCTCCTTCCTTGAAAATGGTGTCCTCCATGGTGGAAGCTTCCACCTCCAATGATCTCCTCTAAGGGTGGACGTGTACCACCCTTGCTCCTCCTTGCCTGGCCTTCCTCCTAGTGGGGGAGTGCTCCTCTTCCTTGGTGGGGCACAAGGGAGAAGAAATAAGGGGAAGAAGGCACCAAAAGGGTGAGTAGGATGCCCCCTTAATCTGGTTCTCTTCTTCTTCCTTGGCCTTGAATTGTGGTGGGTGTAATGTGGAATTAAACTAATGGGAGGATGGGAATTATGTGGTGGTAGGGTAGGGTATTTATAGGATGGGAAGGGGGTGGTTATGGTGTTTCTTTAGAGGGAAATGAAGGGGTGCTTGGATATTTTTGGAGGGAAAAATGGGAGGGAAATGAAGAGAAGCCTTGGTTTTCCCTCCAAAAATACCTTCTAGAAGGTATTGATTTTAGAGGGAAAAAATGGAGGGTGGAGATGGGTTTTGATGGTGGATGTAGGGTGGTGATGGAAGGGATAGTTGGCACCAAATTAAAGTAGGAGTAGGTGGTCTTTTTGTTGGAGCCTAGGTAGTAGGGTAGTAGGTTTTGGTGCCATGGAGGTGGACTAGCTAAGCTAAGCAGCTTAGCTAGCTTAGCTAGTAGGGAGTAGGGTTGGAGGCATTTGGAGCTAGGGTTTTCAAGGAGAAGACTTGGAGGTAGTCATCTTGAGCTGCACTAAAGTTGGTGGCTACTGAAGAGAGCTGCAAGGAGCTACCTTAGCTGGCTTAGCTTGGTAGTTCTTTGCTTGCTACTAAGCCAAGCTAAAGCAAGTTGACTTCTGCCGAAAGGAGCTGACGTGAGCTGGGTCTAATGCTCCCAGGGAGGACCAAGCTAGTTGAGGTAACTATGGTAGCTTAAGTCAACTATGTTGAGCTAAGTTGAGTCCCCAGGAGCTAGACTTGAGCTTCCTGAGCTAAGATGAAGTCATCTTCAGCTGGCTGGAGTTGAGTGGAGCTGGATGTAGTTGGTCCTGAGCTGGGGTGAACTCCAGTCAACTCAACCGAGTTAGGTAGAGCTCCCTGTGAACTAATGGGAGTTGAGATGATCTAGATTTAGCTAAGTTGAGCTAGATCTGAGCTGACTTGAGATAGGGTGAGCTAAGATGAGCTCTCTTAAGCTGCCATTCTACTGAGATGAGATGAATGAAGCTAAGATGAGTTAACCCTAGTTCAAGTGAGCTATAATCTGGCTATGGTAAGCTGGATCAAGTTGAGTTCTAGCTAGTCTGAGCTTCTTCTTCACGAGTTGCCTTCCTGAGTGCTAGGATTTTGGAGTTCTGACAATTTGTATATCCCTAGCACTCAAAAAAACACATTAAAAAGACAATAAAAAGTTCAATGCATGCCTAACCTAATTGATGCCTAAATGCAGCCCAAAAACCCATTTGCGAAGCAAAATCCTAAGAGCTAGGTTTGTTTTAATGCATAAAAATGATGATAAACTGGCGTTTATCACACCCCCATGCTTATCATTTACTAGTCTCTTTGCAAAAGTTAAAGTTTTACATAACGGAATTTTTGGGAAATCTAATTTTTTTTACTTTTGAGGAGAAAAAGATTAAGGAACCTTGGTTGGTTTAAACACAAGAGGTATGGGATTTGTTAAAGATAAACATCGGGTCTTTGTTTTTTTGATGAAAAAATTAGACGAAATGGGATCAATTTATCCTCCAGAAAATTCCCAGATTAACCCCTTGTTAATTCAGATGACTTGAATTTTTTGTTTTTTGGATTTTTCTGGCTCTTGAATCTGATTCGCAACCTGCAATAACCTTTAAAACCTTGTGTCCGTGCTTGTGAAAAGCCAACATTTATAAGGGCATGTTTATTGTTTAAAACCCTTTTTTTTTTGTCCCCCATGCTTATTTCTAGCTTAGTCTTACAACAGATGTGTTGGGATCATTCTTCCCATTACTAATCCTCGAGGGGGCTATGGCACTGGTACTTCGAGATAGCACTGTCCATGATACCACCCAGGAGCTCACAACCCCAAAACATAATGCAGTGTAAAGGGGTGCTCTAAGTAAACTCAAGCTCTTGCTCCGACACAATAGGTAGAGCACCGTTCAAAACACTTGACTTGCTAAAATGTGCTTTAATGCTCCATCTAAAGATATGAAATATAGATATGGAGCAGTGCCAAGATGGTAACATGTTGACATCGCATCTTCAAAGGAGGCATTTTCATCCTCGGCAGTGGGAACTCAAACCAATGATCTGTTTCAAACTTTTACTAAGGCCAAACAAGGGGTTTTTCTGATTTTTAGTAGTTTTTTAGGTGTTGTCTTGTGTGTGAAATTTGACACTAGAAGTTTCATAAGAAAAGCAAGTTTTTGAATCAGAAACTAAGCTAGATACTTTTCATATTACAAAAGAGGATCAAGTCACCTGAACTATCATGAGTTCAGGTGGAATTTTAGAGAATGATATCTGATCTAGTCTAAAAATAGACCCTGAAATTCTAATGATCAGATCCGTATCCTCATCACTAATTTGTTAAAGATAAAATCCCATTGTACCAAAAGTGAGTTGTCAACCTTAGTCTCGATTTCAAAATTTTCCTCAAAAATTTTTTTTCAGTATTTTTATTTTTTTTGGGTATGCATGCAGGAAAATAAAAATGACTAAAGAAAAATGCATATTTTTAGGTTTTGAAAATCCTAAATTGATCGTCAAAATTTTAAAAACACCCCCATGCTTATTATATGCAATGTCCTCATGCATTAGGAGGGAAAAGGGACTACCTTAGTGAAGGGCAATCGAGTTTAGGATGGTCAAAACCTAGAAAAAGAAAGGAAAAAGGAAAGCAAGAAAAATGATGGGTTACCTCCCATCCAGTGCTATCTTTTATGCCATTCAGCCAGGCGTGAAGATATGCACAGAAAATGGACAATCATGTAAATAATTGGACACTTGGATGTCCTCAAGAAATGTGTTTTCCTCAAGATCCCAAAAAATATTAACGGTAAAGAAATCGGGATCAAAATAAAATGGAAAAATGGAAGAATGACCCAGATCTGGCCATGGTTTAAGTGCATGTAAAATGCCAGACTCTGGTGGGTTGGGTGATAGGCCCAATGGAAAGGGAGGGGGAAAGGAGTCAATGAGACGTAGGGTGGGTGAAGTTAGTGTGGATGTTTTTGGTGAAAAATCACGAAGATTGAAAGAGTAAAAGTCAAACCCTAGTTGATATGAAAAGTCTCGGACCACAAAATCATCCTTAGAATAAGAATCAGTAAACTATAGATCCATAGTGGTCAAAGCTGAGTAGGATTTGGTCAACAAAGATTTCTCACAAATTGCTTCCATTGTATTATTAGTGTCGAAAATTTTTTGATCAATAGACCTCTTGGAAGCTTGAAATAAATCTAATGAGAAAATCTAGTTGTCGCAACTTATATTCATTTTCCCAGAGTGAGAGTCAATTTTAGCTGTTGCGGTAATCAGAAGGGGTCTTCCAAGAATGGTGTTAGTGAGAGCTGCAGGTACCTCTATGTCAAGGACCAGAAAATTTACCGGATTTAGACAATTCCGGACCTTGACAATATGATCCTCAATGATTCCCCGCAGTTGAATGGTAGATCGATCTCCTAATTGAAATTGAACCTTAGTAGGTTTAAAATCACCAAATCGAGATTCCTTGAATATGACTGGGGGAATGATATTAATGGAGGTACCTAAGTCGAGAGGGGCACGAAAAAAGGTGGTGTTATTTATGACAACCGAGATGAGAGATGCGCCCGGGTCCTTTTTTGTGAGAGGCAGCTTGCTTTGAACAATTGAGCTTGCTATCTTAGAAAGGACCACCCTTCCTAGATTCTGAGCCTCCCTTGTTGGAGTAAACTTTTCTTTCAAAAAATTAGTAAAGGTAGGGGTAGCATCTAGGAGGGGGATATTCCTCTCGACTTCCTCAAATAAGTCCAAAAGATCTTGGTGAGAGGGCTCTGATTTTTTATCAAAAAGATTGGATTACAGTGTTTGAGAGTGAGAAGTAGGATTTGAATCAAGTGTTTTGGGGATTTCTTTTTATTCTTCCTGAGTGGGGTTTGGAGAGTTGATTTGCATAGGCTGAGAGTGGGTTTCATCAATTTGATTTGAAGGCCCTAAATCAGTGGTGGTGTTCCTACTCCTCAACATATCTGCATATGCAGTTTAGTTATCACTGGGAGGAGGTGGGGGGGCCTGATGTTGATAGAAATTAGGTTGGTGCTGAGATATTGGATTAATAGGAGGATGAATAGTGTGGTTCTGATGTTGGTGTCCACCCGGGTGTTGGTTCCTTTGATTGACAAAGTTTAGTGTGGGCTGGGATGGTGAATGTTCTACAGTTCCTTGAGTCGGAATAACCCCAATTTGATCATTGAGATTATTAATAATATAGGTGGTTTCTGTAGTTTTTCTTTGCATCTCCTGCATTGTTTTCATCATTTGGGCATTGATGTCTTCTTGAGATGGCCCAAATTGATAAGTTTGATTTGAACCATACCCTACAAATGGGTTTTGTTGTTGGTAAGGAATTTGATTGGTCCAGGAATGAATCGGATAATTCCTCAAATTAGAGGAATTTTGCAATTGCTCCTAGAAGGTGAGACATTTTGAGTGGGGTAATGATTTGGATAAGTATAATTCCCCATTGAACCATAGAAAGCCTCAAAATAATGATTATACTCAGCACGGGTCGTATGCAAATTTTGTCTCTTTGGGATGTGAGAAGGGGTGAGATGTGGAATGTGTGGAGCTTGGGCAGGTGTGGTAGGACTCCCTTGGTTGGGTAGGTTTGTTAAATCCTTATGCAACTATTGTTGCTTAACTTATAACTGAGCCATTATGGAGTAGAAATTAGGTGGGGGCGCCTGATTAAGAAGCTCCTGGGTGGACAGATTGGGGAATGAATAATTAGCATGCAAGTTAGAGGGCCAATTTTTATTTTCCATTTTTAAAGAAGAGGAAGAATGCAGGAAAAGTCTTTTTGGGGAGGCAAAATCAAGTGGTCCCTCCAAGTGTAGAGTTTTGGACCACTGCCTGTGCAAAATGGAAGAAATGGTAGGGGAGGAGAAGAGATGGAGATGAGAGAAAGTGTACAATCAATCAATTAAAATTCTAGACCTAACTTAAATGTGACTCCCTAAAAATTAACCTAAGACTTAATCTACCTAGGAAATAAGTAATCACTAATGAATACCCATTCTGTCAACAAATCTAGCCAAGTTGTTTAAGGGGAGGTTTAGGCCCAAGCATTTCCTAGGAAACCCCTAGTTACTTATATAAACCAGCGCCTGGTCGTTTGACACGGCCCCTCAGCCTGAACACCAGATATTGACAACAGAATTGATATTAACTAAAGAAAACTTAAGACCTAGATAGCAAGCCTAAGTTGATGAAACCTTAGGGGTCAAGTTGCTACAGATTTTAATTAGGTTTAGGTTACTAAAGTGCACACAGAATGTGAAGGGCATTGATTGGGTTATTGCCCTATTATTTCAAATTTTATAGTGTGTGCAAGAATTGGAAAGTGGTTCCAATTTCAAACAAGTTGTCACACAATTTCCTGTATTTTTATCTTTTAGGATTTGATCTAATTCAATGTGTTTAAAGGTTTCTCTTTTTAAATTTCCAAACAAGTTTGAAACTCCACAATCAAAGGAAAAACAAGTTGTATTGGTGATGGTTAATTTCCTTTAATGTGAGTCTCTAAAAAGAAAGAAAGAAACCCTAAGCCAATTGTCTCTAAGATAGAAAATTACAACCAATGAATTATTTTTAGGCTTTTTATATTAAGTAGTAGTTCAAACAAGTCAAACAACACCACTACTTTGGATGAAATTAAACAAGGATTCCAGAAAAGATTTTTTTAAGATTTTAAGAATTTGTTTGATATTTGTTTTGAATTTTCATTTGTGATAGTGTCAAAGTCCAGAAATGATACGTGTGGATATTTTAGACTTTATGTACCACCACTGAACTCCAAAAGCTTTTATGAATTTATGTGATGTGTATAATTTTACAAGGATTCCAGAAAGATAAATTTTATAAAAATTGGCTAAGTATAAAAAATCTAAAAATTCGTGGATAGTAGAAAAATAGTTAGAATAAAGGGTGTGACCTCTATGTAGTCCACGAATTTTTAAAAATTAATTACAAATCCAATTACTCTAAAATTCGGAACAACTGTTCCTAACTTGATTTGAAATCACTATGTGCAATTTTAGGATTTTAGAAGACCTGTGGTATTGGGAATTGATTTTGGAAGTCCAGACAGAAATCTGGGCCAGAAAAAAAAACACCAACACTAGGATTGGAGTGGTGTTTAATGAAGCATACAAGCAAACAATGGATTTTTATGGGCACCACTCCACTTAATTAAAGTGTTTAGGATCCTGAAAGCCAAGTTTAATATTTTCTTTGTAGTCTTTTAGCCTAAATGTGATAAGAAACGGGGAACCAACCTGAAATCATGGGAAGAAAAGGAACTTTGAGCTCTCGCTTCCAAATTTCCACTTTCTTCCTGTAGTTCCTACACACACAAGAGAAAAGAGAGACAAGGGGATGAGATCCACTTCAAGTAAGAGAATCAAATAAAATGCAAAGACATGCCTCCCCGACAACGATGTCAAAAAGTGATGCAAAATTTGGCGTGATTTGTAAAAGTGGGGTTTTAAAGTCATTGTAACATGCTAAATCGCATGCGCTTTTAAAATTTATAACCTAGATAGTGGGGTATCTAGGGTCGTCCAAGGAGGCAAGTTTGCAAATCAAAATCCCTTGCTTTAAAGATGGAACTCAACTTTCTTTTTGGTGTTTTATATATATGATTTTTTTTTTTGGTTTTGAAATAACGAGAAAAAGGTGGGTTTGTTGATAGCAAGAAAATTCTCTATACTAATCCACTACACTACTATTATAGTGACAAGTAGAACCTCTCCCTAAGCTCACTCTAGGCACATGGAGGCCTAGAGTAATTAAGGAGAGGGAGTGAAAAAGGTTAAACAAGAATTCTACAAGACTATGCAACAAAAAGATTAAAGAAGGTAACTTTGATTAAAAGAGAGAGTGTGTTACAAAAAATCCTAGTAGATGAATGCTTCTACTACTAGATAATTGCAACAAAGAAAATAAAACACAAATCTTCCTAAATTGCTGGTGAAGAGGGGAAGCTCCTTGCTCCAAGCTTAGTGGCTCCTAGGCTTGAAAAGGGCTCCTCCTCCTTCCTTGAAAATGGTGTCCTCCAAGGTGGAAGCTACCACCTCTAATGATATCCTCTAAGGGTGGGCGTGTACCACCCTTGCTCCTCCTTGCCTGGCCATCCTCCTAGTGGGGGAGTGCTCCTCTTCCTTGGTGGGGCACAAGGGAGAAGAAATAAGGGGAAGAAGGCACCAAAAGTGTGAGTAGGATGCCCCCTTAATCTGCTTCTCTCCTTCTTCCTTGGCCTTGAATTGTGGTGGGTGTAATGTGGAATTAAACTAATGGGAGGATGGGAATTATGTGGTGGTAGGGTAGGGTATTTATAGGATGGGAAAGGGGTGGTTATGGTGTTTCTTTAGAGGGAAATGAAGGGGTGCTTGGATATTTTTGGAGGGAAAAATGGGAGGGAAATGAAGAGGAGCCTTGGTTTTCCCTCCAAAAATACCTTCTAGAAGGTATTGATTTTAGAGGGAAAAAATGGAGGGTGGAGATGGGTTTTGATGGTGGATGTAGGGTGGTGATGGAAGGGATAGTTGGAACCAAAATAAAGTAGGAGTAGGTGGTCTTTTTGCTGGAGCCTAGGTAGTAGGGTAGTAGGTTTTGGTGCCACGGAGGTGGACTAGCTAAGCTAAGAAGCTTAGCTAGCTTAGCTAGTATGGAGTTGGGTTGGAGGCATTTGGAGTTAGGGTTTTCAGGGAGAAGAGCTGGAGGTAGTCATCTTGAGCTGCACTGGAGCTGGTGGCTGCTGAAGAGAGCTGCAAGGAGCTACCTTAGCAAGCTTAGCTTGCTAGTTCTTTGCTAGCTACTAGGCCACGCTAAAGCAAGCTGGCTTCCATTGAAAAGAACTGAGGTGAGCTGGGTCTAATGCTCCCGGGGAGGACCTAGCTAGTTGAGGAAGCTAAGGTAGCTTAAGTCAACTAAGTTGAGCTAAGCTGGGTCCCCAGGAGCTAGACTTGAGCTTCCAAGCTAAGATGAAGTCATCATCAGCTGGTTGGAGTTGAGTGGAGCTGGATGTAGCTGGTCCTGAGCTGAGGTGAACTCCAATCAACTCAACTGGGCTAACTAGAGATCCCTGTGAACTAATGGGAGCTGAGATGAGCTACATTCAGCTAAGTTGAGCTGGATCTGAGCTGACTTGAGATAGGGTGAGCTAGGATGAGCTCTCTTGAGCTTCCATTTAGTTGTGATGAGATGAATGGAGCTAAGATGAGCTAACCCTAGTTCAAGTGAGCTGGAATCCAACAATGGTAAGCTGGATCAAGCTGAGTTCCAGCTTTTCTGAGCTTCTTCACTAGTTGCCTTCCTAAGTGCTTGGGTTTTGGAGTTCTGACAATCTGTATATCCGAACACTTACAAGAGCACATTAAAAAGACAATAAAAAGTGCAATGCATGCCTAACCAAATTGATGCCTAAATGCAGCCCAAAAACCCGTTTGCGGAGCAAAATCCTAGGAGCTAGGTTTTTTTTAATGCATAAAAATGATGATAAACTGGCGTTTATCATGTGCGCATTTTGCATGTTTGAAATCAGGGTTAAGAGTAACCCACATTGTAGTCGCAAAAGTCGTTACCAAATAAAATTTTACTGAAACTCCAGGGGAGTCCCGGGTTGAACACAGGGAGGTGACGTTTACTTTAATTGAAAATTGTGCTTTGTTTCATTTGTTTTTGGTATTTTGAAGTTTTATTTTTTCTATGTTTTTGAAATAAAAAGACAAGCAGAATAAATTCAAAAGAGAGATGGAACAAATATGATGTATTTCACCATTGTCTATTACAAAAATCTATGAAAGCATAAAAAGAGGAGGTAAGAAGAAATCTCCTGAATTGGCTATTCGACGAGACGACGGTGTCTAGCAGAAGCGTGGATGAAGGAGGTGAGGAGAAGGATGATGGAGGTGAGATGCAGGAGGACGTTGGGTAGAGGAAAGCTTCAGCATGGCTCTAGAATGGGGGTGGGGAGGTGGAGATGATATGCTATCGGAATGGAGGTGAGAGGACGGCTCTAAGGTGACCTATGAATGGTGATGGGAAGAGGGAGGAATATTTGGTGGGGCAGAGGTTTGCTATACTAATAGAAGCCTTGGGAGCTTGAGAGTAAGCTCCAACGGAGGGTTGGTAGGCTTGCTAGAGCTTAGAAGTAGGTGGGAGTAGAGTAGGTAGAGATGAAGAGGAATGGGGGGTGTAGGGGTGTTTATATAGTGATGGGAGGAGAAGCATCCCATGCACAGACATTCAGCGATAGCTACAAGCATCACTAAAGGCTACTTAAGCTGTCACCAAAAGATCTGCGCCTCTTCAATGCCTTGGCTGATGCATGCACTGCGCAGGCCATTTAGTGACAGCTGCAAGTGTTGCTGAGGTTGGATGCACTGCGGCCGTTGGATTCAGAGGTAAACGATTGAGATGGCACGTTCTCGAGGAGCATCGACGGCCGTGTGCAGCATCCACGCTCATCCAACGGTGCCACATGGTGATGCCTCCACCACTTGATTGCACCCGCACTCATCCAATGGGCGCAATTCGATTGCGCTCGTGCTCGCAAGATTGCCTCCCCCCATCACGGCTCGAACTCACACTCGTGGTTTGAGAGTGCTTGTCTTCACCAATGTGCTAAGGCCGCGATTTGTCGAGTGTAGGGAGCGGTGCAGTTGTGCATCTCAACTGTTGGATGAAGATCCAACGATCGAGATGAGGCCATCCATGAGCTGCCTGAGGTCGGGTGAGGAGTTTAGCCGTGGAGCGCACATCTCAACCATTGGATTGAGATCCAACGGCTAGGATCTCATCTTGCGGCAGGCTTGGGGATGCCTTGGATCAAGTGGGGCAACCTAGATGGCACCACGTGGCACCATTTGGGCTATCCATCTTCTTCCTACAGAGGGTGCTATAGAGCTCTAATCGGGGTGATTCTCACGTTGACGGACTGAGATTGTCACTCTGAATCCATTCGTATGGTCAGATTCTTCATCCGAAGCCCGTAAGGATGTTGCTCTACCTCCTGGCCATGTAAAATGACAGAATTAATGTACATAATATACAACTATCCTAAATGCAATGCAATAGATGTTTATGAAATATTTATATCATGATATGCAATGCTAGTCCTAGAAACTATCGTAAATAAGCATTTTACGATGAATTTATGTGTGTTCATCACTTTGGTGTGCAAAAATCTTTCAAAAATGGTGTACACAAATTTGACTAATACTAAGCAGGTTATGTTTTCAATTTTCTACTAAAAGTACATTTTGCACCTGCTTAGTTGAATTGCCTATTGTACCTTCACTAATAATGCGACAACATTTGTTGTCACCCAACTTTACGCTTGTCCACCGTCTTGAATTCTTATCCATTCAATAGATAGGTCTTCCTTGTCTAGCATCCACTGGTGTTTCTTGGCCTCCAAAATAGTTTAATAAATTTGATTTAGGTACCCATTTTCTTTTGGGTCCTTGGATGTTAGTTTCTTTCAAATCTTGAGATTTATAGACCTCTTTTGTGTTAGATCTATAATTCTTGGAATTTTTAGCCTTTTGATAAATCCATGCACACCTAGGTGCATGTGATTTATTTTTTTTATTCTTTTTACTTTGAAAATTGCTTTTAAAGCATCATAAATTTCGGTATTCAATCTAGTAGTTGTTTTAAGATTATTTAAAGTTCCCTCAAAATGCTAAAAAATATCTTCTAATTCTATTACTTTTTCATGCAATTGCGAATTGGTATCTTTTGTCATATCTAACTCTATTTCTAAATATGATTTTTCTATTTCTATGATCTTATAGTTACTATGCAAAGCATTATTTTGCTTTTTAATTAACTTAGCCTTATGATATAAATCTTCATATGCTTGCAACAATTCATTAAATGAAATTTCATATTCTGCCTCATATTCTGAGCTATCGTCATTTACCATCAAACATAGATGGGCAACTTCATTTTCCTTGGATTCTTCATAAGATGATTTCATGTTGGAATCGTTGTCATCCCGAGTCACTTTGTATGCCTTTCTTGAAGTCTTCTTCTTTTAGTCAATTTCTTTTTCTTTCTTCTTTTCTTCTTTTTTCTTTTTGATTAATGGCCAATCCTTTTGTACATGCCCCTTTTTATTGCATTCAAAACAAACTATGTCATTTGAAAACTTATTCACTCTTTTACCTTACTTTCGAATGGACTGTCAAAATCTCCTTTTTAGAAAAGCAAGCTCTTCTTCTTCATCAGAGTTGGAGTTGTCGAGGTCTGAATCTTCCCTTAAGGCTTAGAAAGTAAGCTCTTTCTTCTTGCTTATGAGTTACTTCTCATTTTTCTTCATATTCTCTAATTGAACCTCGTAGGCCATGAGGCTTCCAATCAGATCGTCAAAAGGAGAGACTGAAAGATCCTTTGCCTCTTGAATCACTATGGATTTCGGAGACCAATCGCTTGTAAGAGATCTTAAGATCTTTCTTATAAGTTGCTCTTCCGTGAACTTCACACCAAGGTTCTTCATGGGGTTGACGATTTCCCCAATCCTTATGTACATAGCCTCGATCGTCTCGCCTTTCTCCATCCCAAAACACTCATACCATTCCGTTAGAATAGAGATGAGAGTTTCTTTTACCTTATTAGTTCCTTCGTATGTGACTTGAAGCGTGTTCTATATCTCTTATGTGGACTTACAAGCCGAGATACAATTGAACCCCTCCTTGGATAATGCACAATAAAGTGCATTCATCACCTTCGCATTGCTAACAATCATATTCTTTTGATTTTCCATCCATGCTGCTCCTTGTGGCTACGAATTTGAATATATTGCTTGAATGAGCATCCAAGCATCCTCATCCATGGACTTGAGGAGCACTTGCATACGCTTCTTCCAGTATCCATAGTCCATCCCATCTAAGTAGGAAGGACATGTGGATGACTGGCTTTCAGTGCGCTTGGTTGAAGATGATGCCATTTGCTAGTCGAGTTGTTACATCTTCTCGTAACCTCGCTCTGATACCACCTGTAGGATCTTAAGAATGCAAGCACACTAGAAGAGGGGATGAATAGTCTGGGAAAAAAATTATGCAAATAATACACGCCACAGAAATTGAACACCAAATATATAGTGGTTCCCTTCACTTGAGTACTCCACTACCTAAGTCTTCCAACTTAGGATTTTTAACCAGATTCCCTCAACTCGGAGGGAATCAATTTACTAAATATGAGGTAATTAATAGGTTACCTCAACCAGATTACAAGATAGAAATGAGAACAAGAAAATACAGGTGTAAGAAAGAAAATTAGAAAGCTTACAACTAGTAGCCTATCTCTCCAACAAGAATATAATTAACAATATTTTATAGTAAGATCTAGTATGAAAAATAGTGCATAAATATGATTTGTAGAGTGCTAAAAAATGTGCCAACAAACTTGTTGCAATATCAGAGAAAACCTTTGAGAGAAATAGGCAACAAGTACTAACACCTTGCAAAAATAGTGAAAATATGATTTCTAGAAGCTAAGGTGGTATATGTTTCTTGTGTATTTTAAAAATGGCTTAAAATGGTCTTTTATAAACCACTAAGCAACCCTCCTACGCTCCCTAGCCGTTGGGGGCATAATTAGGGTGTTATAATTAAGTTCAACAACAAAATAATCATTCAGATTTGACACAACGGTTAGTTGGTACCATTACTAAGTGGTGGTACCGGTATTAGTTGCTTACAGTTACTCAGTAGCTAGCACAACAAAGCCTGGGTATCAGTACTGATCATAGGTACTGGTACTCAGTGCTTCTAGTTGAGTACCAACTAAGTCACTAGGTACCGATACTCATCATGGGTACCGATACTGGTAACTCACAGGTTTCAGATGAACCAAGCACTGTGACCTACATCTACCAGTACTCATGATGAGTACAAGTACTTGTTATTCACAGTTTGAGGCTTTGGCTCAAACTTGTGCCCTATAGGTACCGGTACTTGCTACAAGTTCCAAGAATTAACACTTTTAATAAATTTTAGTGCTTTTCAAACTCAATTAAACTTTTTGTATAACTAAGAAATGATTCTAATTTTTTAAATGAACAATTATATGTGAGTTTGATACCTAATTATCTTCATTTCGATTTTACTTCCTAAGTCAATTTTTTCTTGTTTAGGAGACATACAAACTTCTAAATTACAACAAATAAACAACAAAGTAATCTTCATCCACTTTAATCTTCTTTGTTGTCATCATACACACTTCCTATAATCCTGTGATTTTCCTTGTAAATATCACTTCACAAACTCATTAGATTTAAAATAGTTTTGTTAACACCAAAACATAAAAGAGAGATGGAACTAGGTTCCAACATAAAGGGGGCTTGATAAATATAATGTGCTTGGCCCTTGGTTGGGTTCACAATGTGCCTCTAGTTTGACACATTGTTCAGGTTAGGCAGAGGTTCGGAAGGAACTGCACCAGGCTGGCGAGTCCAAGTTATCTGTGAGAGCTGGTTACAAACCTGTATAATCTCCGCATTATGCTACCTCTGTATGGCAGCATTGGTTTTCTGCATATCAGCCAAGGTCTACAGAATCATACTCATGTAATCTTCCTCATTAGGCCTAGTTTGAAAGTTCTGGTTGGGCCTAGGATGAGTAGGCTAATATGAGCACATATTTTGTGTTCAAGGTTGGTATTGAGGTTTGGAGTTTTGAGTATTCCCCGATCAGGAGAAATTAGGATGATTACACCATCTAGGGTTGTAGAGTTAGAATAGAGATCATTCTGGATGGTGTGGAGCTCCTTACAGGGTTGAGTAGCTTCAGAATAATCAAGATATGGGGGTTCAGAGATACCCCAACTGGACTAAGAGGGCTCAAAGTTTCCTCTAAAACCATATGAGAAGTGGATGGATAGGAATCCATCCCAGAGTAAGAATGGCGGTGGTAAATGTTATGCACGGCCTCCCTCCCTGTGAGTGGACGTGCCTAGGTGCTTTGTTGAGAAGAAGTGGCCTTTTGGAGTTGGTCGGTCAAATCGTCCAGCTTTTTCTTGATAATGGAGACCTTATCCAATCGACGGGCCACTAATTCCGATTCGACAAAAGAGGATAGGCCTCATGCTTTGTGTGTCCCTTGTGTGTTCGTCAATGCGCGACTAGTCGTTTGGTCTAACATACCTAGAGAGTCATTATTTATGGAGTTCTCGCACATATTATCGAGAATCTTCTAAATGTTGTCCTCATCTTTACCCTTGAAGTTACCTCCATAGGCTGCATTGACAAAGAATTTGATATCTTCACGAAGTCCCCAATAAAAAGACTAAACTTGTTCCCATTTAGGAACTTCATGGTGAGGCCATTTCCGCATGAGATCAAGAAAATGATCCCATGCCTCGTGAAGAGGCTTCCCCACATTTTGTGTGAAATGCATGATTTGGTGCCTCAGGACGTTAGCACTTAGTACACCCTACTGGGAAGAATTTCTTGAGAAATTCATCTTGCAACTCCTCTCATGTATTGATCGGTCGAGTCAGAGACTGATACCAGTGGGCAGCCTTATCCTTCAAGGAGAAGGGAACATCTTCATGAGCAAGATGTTCTAGTTTTGAACATTTGGCCAGACAGTTTGGGTTAAATGTTTCAATTTCTAAATATGTTGGAAAGGGTCATCAAAATCTAATCCATGGAAGTGGGAGATCAAGTTAATAATAGACTTTAGCTCAGTATCAGGTCCCCCAGCTGGAATTTGCACTTTGGGTTCGATAGCCACAGCTACAGGATTATAGTGATCCCGCATTTGTGGACACGGTCGGGAGTTAGCTAGTGCATGAATCAAGTCAATGAGAGTTTGCAATTGGTTCTGAAAGTGTTGAATGTCATCACTCCCTTCTTCTTGACCTGGGTTCTCTATAGAATCAGAAGAGATGATAATGGATCAGAAGAGAACCCAAACAAGTTGGTCAGAACTTGACCCCGACGAGAGTGAATCACTAATGGAGGCCTTAAGACCGGTCTTAAGGACTTCCTCCTATGCATACACTAGAGAAGAGAAGAGGGACTAGATATGTTCTAGACCCAATCAAGGCACCCAAATATATTTGGATGACTATGGTCAATTTGAGGCAGATGAACCTTTGGATCAAATATTCACCTGCCTGAGAATTATTTGGGTAGCTAAGAAAGGAGAGTCTCGTAAAGACCCCTACATGGTAGAGCATCCCTATGGGTTATAGGGTTTCCCCCACACGACTTTCCTTGTTACTACGGGTCCAAGTAGACCGGCATGTGTGAATTGGAGTCTTAAGTCTACCAATTTTAAACCTTGTGTGTGCATATGCCTTGAATTATCTCTTGAGTTCAAAAGTTTAATTTCAATCGTGACCTAATATTTAGGTTGGTTGATTCATAATGTGAACCAACTTCACCTGACTTGCCCTAAGGTTTGAGGATGTAATCCAGGTTAACCCACCTGAACCACCCTATTTCGATTCGCAAGCAGGTTATTAGGTCTCAATTTTATGGTTCAAGTGATATGAGAGCCTTAATTTTAGGGTTTGGTGATTAGATCAATTCAACCATGGGTTTTGGTAGCACACAATGCAGGAAATCAATTCCTTTTTAAGGCTGGCAATGTATACTAACATTTCAAAACCCTAATATGTCAAACCCTAATTAGCTCTACACAAGGTCCAATTTTAATTCCAAATATTACACCTCGGACCCAAATAAGAAGGTGATAGTCCAAGGTGCTAAGCAAGTTCAGCATAAATCTCTAGTAGACACATGAAGTAAGAATTGGGTGTATCTAATCCAAATAGATCTCTTCAATCATAATCAATTCAAAAAAAATCAAGAAATTCTTTCCTTAAATGATGATTGTAGAAAGATAAGGCAAGGTTAGCTTCCTAATATATCTTTTGTTTTTTTTTTTCTATCTATACAAGAAAGAGGGGGATTAAGGAAAAAAAGAAGATTAACCTGCCTTTGGCGTGGTTGATCCAAGTCGGTTGTCTTGAGCTTCACCTCATGCTAGGTCCAATGTTCACCTCGAAATAATCAAATCAAAGATAATGTTAGAAATCTTATAAACAAAAAATATACAAAAATGAATAGTGGTAAGTGTGCATTGCTCCCCAGCAATGGCACCAAAATGTTATATCGCTTTGATCGAGGTTTTAAAAATGCATTGTAGTATAGATGACTAGAGCAAAATGATCATTTAAATTTTTAACTTAAAATTTTTTCTTTAAAATCCGAGGTTGTCTCTGAAAGTAAATAGATGCTCAAATACCACTACTCTATGCTTGCAAGTTTGATATAAATAAAGTATACTATAAAGAATAAACTATTGAACTTGAATTGTATAAATGCCAAATAAAGCTAACAATTTTAACAAAAAAATTATTTGTTCACAAGTCCGGAAGCCCACAAGTCTTTTTCTTTTTATTCCAAAACTGGCCCTTTTCCTGCTAGGCCCAAACATGCCTAGTGGGCTCGCCCAAGAAGGCCTCCCAAATTTCCCTCAACAAATCAAGATCAACCTGTGCATGGGCTTGTGCATGTGCGTGTAATGGGGACCCGACCCCCTAATTTTGAGTAATGGGGAGGGGAGGAAATCCCTCAAATATCGCTTCCATGCTATGCTGCTCAACAAGGTATGACTAAAGTCCCCCCTCCTTTGCAATCTTTGTCAGCCACTGCAGGTGATGCTTGTGGATGCTCAGCCATTGGATCTTTAAATCAACGGTTTAGATGGGCTTCAGAAGGTGGTCTGTGGATGCTAGCGAGGAGAGCTCCTTGATTAGGTCACCGGATGATCGTGCTGATGTTGGAGAAGCTGATGAATCTGATGAAGACCTAAATGCATGAATACATCAAAAAGTACGTTGGAGCAGTGACCTAAGTTTATTTTGCTCGAAGGTGGTTAGGCCTCGTTGGAGCAGAAGCTCCTTGGAGCTTTAATGGTAGAGGTAGGGGAGGAGAAAGAATCGACGAATGGAGCTATAAAGCTTCAGATTCCTAATTAGAGGGATGGGGAAGAGAAGCCCTAATCTAATTGAAGGAGAGGAGGCGTGGAGTTACTTGATGAAGAGAGGACGATGAGGAAGGAGATAAAATCAGAGAAGAGGAAGAGGAATCAGGGTACGAAACTTCACTTGGAGCTTCGTAGGATGACGGGGAGGAGAAACCCTCTACCTATTGTACATGGCAGAGGGTGACGAGATGCATCAATGGCAGTGGTGTGAGGAGGAAGATGATGGAGGTTCCTGGCCGAATTGAGCACGAATTCCTCTTCCTATTGTTCGCACACCTATATAGAGTCAATCAATGCATCAATCAGACCTAATTTGTGCAGATTTGCTTACCAATTTGTTGATTTTTTTGAATCAATGTTCATGGCTGGCCTAGAGACGAATCATGCCATAACAAGGCCTAAGATCAGGCTTTCCAGGTTTGTCTTGATTTGGCGATCAATCCCACTAATTTTAGTGGGATTTGATCGAGATTTGCTTGGTCGAATGGCCGCTGTAATATTGCACTGGTGATGAGCAGCTACTGTTGCTCAACCTTCCTAAACAAGACGGCTAACATCAGCATGATGTTAGTTAGGGACCTTAATGCATGAATTTATGGACTATAATACAAGGAATTCAAAAGTTAGGGTCTACTATGCAAAATCAAGGAAGTTAAGGTCCAGAAAGTGTCAACTTTTTAGGGTGATCAAATTTAGGCCTAAGGAATATAGTGGTGACTTTAATTTAGGTTTTGATGAAGTTTCATTGGTCAATTTACAATTTAACTCAAAATCTATTGAATGTTAACCTTGGTTCCTATTTTAGGTCAAATAGGATTCTTTATGTATAATTGATTATTTCAAACCTTATGGAATATTTTTCAATTATGTTTAGAGGGTTTAGGTTACATTTATTTTCATTAGAGCCCTGTAAATTTAAGTGAGGTTGTAATTAGGATTTTTATACATGAATTTACCTTAAATTCTCATACAAACCCTAAATAAGTCAATACAAGCCTACTTATTGGGAATTTGAGTTCAGTTGACCTTTAATTAGGTATAGGTTCACCCCTTAGCTCATTTGCATTTACAATTGCCCATTAAAAAAACATAATTAACTCAATTTTCATTTGTTTCTCTTAAATAGGCCAAAATTGAATTATAGCCTTTTAATGATTAGTTAAATGAATTTAAATTCAGTTAAGTTAAGCTAGATATGGATGATGATGGTGTTACCATCAGATTCCTACAAAAAGACCTAGCCTCCAACCCTTAGAAAAGCAATTAGTCTTAGTTAATTAGTAGCCTAGTTTAGTACTAGCATCCCTACCTAGTTCCACCATAGTGCACGACCACCACATTATTCCTCCACCTTCTTCTAGTCTCTTTGGTCTTTATCTACTTCCTTCCAACACCTTGGACCTAGAGCTCCATCAGAAGCTTCCAACAAGCATCCCTTAAGTAGCTTCGCTCTCTTTCCTTTCTTCCTATATCCTCTTATGTGTTTATTCTTATTATATTCTCTGATATACATCTTATTTTTGAGTCATTTTGATATTGGCAATAAAATCAGTATTCATTTCATATCTATGTCTCTACAAATATTATTTGTTTCTCTATTCTACTAAATAATAACTATGAAAGGTTTTAAATATTGACTGCCATCATGTGTTCAACCTGGACTCCTTGTAGTTCAGAATTTATAAATATTATTTGATCGCTTGGTTTGCATAATTCAATGATTGCATATTTTTAATTGTGTAGATTCTAGTGTTATTAGTTATTAATGGGTTACCTCAACCCAATTACAATAGAATAGCAAGATGTAAAGAGTACATGTGCAAGCAAAAATAAAAGGTTTACAACTTGAATCATAAGCTTCCCAACAAGATTTAATTATAAAGATATTACTAATGGAATCTAAGGAATGAATTGGCACCCAAAATGAATCATAAAATGAAAATCTACATGCCTAAGAACTTGTTACAATCTCAGAGAATCTACTTGGCTCACTTGGCAACAAGTCTAGCTCCTTGCTAGAAAAATAGTGTATAAAAGAATTCTTTAGAGCAAGGGAGTGAAGAGTATTGTTGTGTGTAAGAAAAAGGGCCCAAAGGGGTCTATTTATAGGTTAGAATGCACCCACCCATGTTCCATGGCCATTGGGTGCCAATTAAGGGTGATTCAAATGGGAATTAAAGCAAATCAGCCATTTAGATTTTACTCAGTGGGTAGTTGGTACCGGTACTAAAGTATGGGTATTGGTATTAGTTGCTCATAGTCTACCAGCAACCAATACAAAAGAGTCTGGGTACCGGTACTCAGTACTCCCAGTTGAGTACCAACTAGCCAATAGGTATTGGTACTCATCTTGAGTATCGGCACTTGCTACACACAAGTTTTAAGAGGAATAGAAATGGTAACCTACATATATCGGTACTCTTGATGGGTACTAGTACTTATAAGGTTTAGGAAAAATATTAACCAAGAAACTGTGAGCACCATGTACCAGTACTCATGATGAGTTCCGGTACTTGTTGTTCATAGTTTGAGTTAAGTACTCAAATTTGTGCCTTGCATGTACCGGTATTTATGAAAAGTATCAGTACTTGCAACAAGTACCTTGTTAATGATTTGTTAATCCAAGTTTTAGTGACTTTCAAAGCAAATTGTTTTTAATTCCATAGCAAAACGATTTTAGGTTTTTGAAAGCAAACGTTTGTTGTGAGTTTGACCTAATATCTTTAATTAATTTTAACTCCTATGTCCATTTCTTTTGTTATGAGGCAAACAAAATCTAAGACACTAATAAGAAAATCTTTAAACAAGCCTTCATCAAAAGATCTTCATTAAAGTGGCCATTGATGTATACACATCCATTTAGGTTAAAATGTCTATTTATGCATGTTCCTAAGCTTAGAGATGCATTCCAGATTATAAATATTGCATAGCATGCATCATTTTGCATTTAGAATAGTTTGCATAAATTTTAGGTTAAGTGCACCCTTTTGTGCCTAGGAGAGGAGATTTATTTTGGGGCATCGGATTAACAATCCGACCGAACGGATCTGATCAAGATGACAATGGAAATCTAACACCTATGAAACCATCTTGATCAGAGTCATATTATGTAGTCCAAAGAGGATTAATGGCTAAGAGGCAAGGTAGGGCAATTCGAAGCTTTAAATAATAAATCCAATCGTACAGATGGATTTGGATCAATGATCACAACCCAAAAGTGTGAAAATTGACCCAATCCAACATCCGTGGCATTATCTACAAAGCAAAGAAGATGATGGCTATAATGGCACCATGTGGCACCATCCTAGCCGCCCAAAATCGCCCTCAGCAGCTACCACTCCTCAAAGGCATTTCCCTTGCGCGATCTAGGTCGTTGGATGTCCATCCAATGGTCCTTGTGACGCCATGTCGCCAGCTTCCTCTGAGGAGCTCATCAACTTTGATTCTTGACCGTTGGATCTCCATCCAATAGTTGAGATCTCACACCACCTCGATCTTCCGCTCGATAATCCAGCCACGTCTCGCATTGGTCGCGAGCAACACTTGCAAACCTGCAATGTGGATTCGACTCCTCCGGCGCTAGCAATTGACCACGCAGGTGGGTGCGGATAAATAGAGCAGTGCGATCTCCATCGAGTGGCATGAGATGCACCACGCGACACAATGGGTGAGTGCGGATGTGGTAGAGCGAAATGTGCAATCGCACAAGCAGATGAATGTGTGATCTGATGTGCCCTCTAGCGAGTGATCTGAGCATGTGATCCTCGTGCAATCCTAGTCCATTCTTGATTGAACGTTTCACCATCGATTACATGCGAGACAGTTGCGAGCACTACTACCGTGAGTAGGCGCATGAGATGGAGGCTATAAAGACATTTAGGGCAGAGCTTCAGCAATGCCTTTGATGTCATTAAATGTCCCATGTATGAAATTCCTGGTCTCCACTACAAATGGACCCCCACCCCTCCCATTTCTCTTCATTTCTTCCTTTCTCTCCCTCACCACTTCCAAGCTCTAGAGACAGCTTTTCCCAAGCTTGGGATGCTCCTTTAGAGTAGAAAATCAAATTATTTTCCCACTTCTCACCCCCCTTCATGGAGCATCCCGTGGCCGTCCTCTCACCACCTTCAGGAAGTAGATCCACGCCGCAACGCTGTCCTGCCCTGTGCTCCTTCATTCGACATCATTCTCCTTCATTCAGCTCCTCACCACCGTCTTCCAACTAACATCAGAGCAAGTCATCCTCCAAGCGATCGTCAAGGGGGATTCTTCTCACCTTTATCTTTTATCGCTTTCTAATCTAGTTGTAATTACCTTGATTATCTGTATCAAACTCTTTTTGATATACATTGATGTTCTCTCTCTCTCTTATTTTGCAAGTAAATTAGTTCGATAAAGTTCTGTCGATTTTATTTCTTGCCTATTAAAATACCAAAAAAAGTTTCAAATGATAAAAACAACAAAAACAAATAAAGTTGAAGCATGGATTTCAAAATCAAATGTTCGCCTCCCTAAATTCGACCTGGGACTCACTTTGAGTTTTGGTATAAATTTTATTTGGTAGCATTATTTTGCATCTACGACGATGGGTTCTCCAAAACCCTGATTTTTCTCCCGAAATACACACTCACCAGCCATCAATATCTCCATCAACCTTTGAGCCATACCATTCCAAGAACCTGTGAATTGCACTCACAAAAACTCATTGGATTTTAAATGGTTTTGTTGACAACAAAACTTAGAAGAAAGTGGAACTAGGTTCCAACACCTTCTTCTAATCGGTAATAGTCAGGGATTTCAAGGTGCACCGACCTCTTATACCACATCTGTGGAAATGAAGGAGCACTGAACTTGATTCCTCTTGACTACCCTGTGGAGTAGGAGTGAGGGTAATTAAAGACCAAAGAAAAGGGTATAAAAACTGAATATTTGCTTTGTGTTTTCTTGTGGGGTTACTTATTTGTGTTTGTTGATAGAAGGTTCCTAGGGAGAAGTTGAGACTTTTATCCTGACCCTAAAAGAATCCTTAGGGGAGTGAACCAAGTGAGAAAATAAATGGACCCCCTTACTCCTATCATTCATGTTCTCAAACTCAATACTTCCCATCATTAAATCGTGATCCCATGCCCCAAGCATATCCCTCCTTTGAGGGGTATAATGACAATTCATGGGATCAATCCATTCTCATCTAGGGAGTAATAATCTGATTTCTTCCACTTATTATGAGCAGAATCTAGGAGTGGGATTTCCTATTAGAATGTAAACACCTAACCCACCCACCCTCCATGATTTTTCTTATCAAGGTTGGACAAAGACTCCTAGGATGAATGATCCCGAGTCTGATTATGCTCCTAGATCTGACAATGGTCTCTCCTTCATGTTAGAAATGTAAAAATAACAAAAAGAAATGATGGAATCAATGGGAGAGCTCTTGAGAAGTGGTCAAAAATTGAATGAGAAATTTTGCCAAATTAGCTACCCTCCTATAATTGACCCTCACTATAAAATTAATTACCTCTACCAATAAAGAGATTACATCAATGCTTTAAATATGTTGCTATAGGTCTCCCTAAATGTCACTACTCTTATCATCAACACAACCATTCATCTTTTTTTTCCCTTTTTGCATTTTAGTCTACCTGACCCAAACCCCATTCCCTTGAACCCAAACAAACCACCCCACTCCAGCGCCCCCCACCATCCCTGTGCTCCTTCTTGGTTGCTTGCATCCACCTTTCTCACTTCCATTTGTCTCATGGTCAATGCCCTCAACTCTCCAAAGCTTGTGACACCTTCCATCCTCTCTACCTCTACATATGTGGTTGCTTCCTTTCGATGATCTCTCCACACCTCTCTCTCAATAATCTCCAATAAGAGTAGGTCTCTCTTGCTCTTCCTTACATGACATTCTTGATATTGCTCAAGTCTGTGTACAACTCTCTTCAATCTCTCGATCTCGCAGATCTGATCAAACTCACTCGAATCTTAAAGATGGGATCTCTTTAAAATCTTTTGCACGGTTAGGGTTTAAGATCAAACCTGTGGTTGGATCTACACTCAAGATCTCCCACTCGATCTCTTTCTCGATCTCTCTCAGTATATTTGATGATCTTTCTTGCAAGGTGTTTAACGAAATGCTACAGTGGGAGGGAGGTTGAGATGGTGCAGGCCAGGCATTTAATGAAATGCTGTAGTGGGGTAAGGTGTGATGTGGTGGTGCAGGTATGATGTTTGATGGAATGCTATAGTGTGGTGGGTGAGAGGGAAAGGAAGGGATTATAGGATTCAAGACTGATGATATGCATCGTAGGATTGAAGCAAATTTTCCTTACTTCAAAGGTGGATTTATGGTTTACGTATATTAGCATTTTGAATTGAAAGATTAATACCTTTAGATTTTTTTATTGTTCTAATTTGTTTATGATTTTTGAATATGGTCTTTTGTGTGATTTACTTTAATTTGGTCCTGAACATGAAGTGGTGGGTTGAAGTACAAATAACAAAGGGGTTTTGTGCACTTTCAGACTTAGCATGTTGGTCAAATTTTTAGAAAAAAATGATCTTGATCTAATATGTTGGGTCATCAGGTTAGTGGCATCAGCTTTTTTCCTTATTTTTTCGATTGGATTCTTCTATTAGCAACAACACTTGGATTTCATGTTGTTGAGGCTAGATATGAATTCTTTGTGGTCAAGCGATAATTACTTTTTTCTCTACTCCCAACTATTATGGAGAATTTGACATATGTAACCCACTCTTTTTTTCTTTAGTAATGGAGCAAATAACTCTTACCCTCCTGTAGCAATCCTTTTTCTTCTCAAGAAAAACTATTGTGGAGAAGTTTATAATGTTAATGCCTTATTAAGTATTAATGAAACCCTTCTATGTTCTTTTTGTATATTGCAGCCTCTAACAAGACCAGATGTGCAATGAATGTTACTAGAAAAGTTATCCCTACATGTGCTACAATGGTTTTTGTTAAATATTTAGAGCACGGAGTACAGACCGTTTATGGAGTGGTGATTAATCATTGTATTTACAATGCCATTTAGTAAAGCCTATTTATGAGAAAATTTAGTTCTTTGATATGAAATCAAAATCCACAAAAGTTTCCTTTTCTGCTATCCCAAATAGAAGCCATATGCAGTTTTATCATGAAAAGAAGGCTACTTATAGTTCTTTTAGCCATTTGCAAGTGCTATATACCTTTTCTTTTTTTTATAAGGTAGAAGGTGGCTACTTTAGTTTTTTCTTTTTTGAATGTTATGCAACTTTGTATGGAGAAGGATCGATCAAGTGTGTCCTCTTGTGGAAGCCCCCTATTTGAGCCTTGAATGTTCCTAGAGGACAATCTCACAAACCCTGATAATGTTTATTTAAGGATTCTAATATAGAATAATAGATTGATTGCAGTTCATATTGACAATAATAGTTACGGATCTTTGCATTCAAATTTTGCAGGTTTCTTATGGAGCTAAGCCCCTTCTGGAAAAGAGTCTTGCCATTTTAGCGGAAGGTTTCATTGACATCTTTATCGGCCTTTTCCAAGACTTCAAGACAAAATACTTGAAGGAATTGGATTCAAATGGTCTTTTTCAACTCAGTGAATATGGAATTCATTAGTGTTGGTTTTTTGTATCTTGCATTTCAGATGTAGATTTAATTTGCTCTTATTTTCATTTCTTTTAAGAAAAATCTCTTTTTGACCTATTCATATAGAACCTTTTCTTTTCCTGTAGATTGAGTATCTTGAAACAATACTTAATGAATACTTCTCACATGAGGTATGTGAGTCTCTCAATTCATTGAAGGGATTTCTACTGGAAAAAGCATCAGAAAGTGCAAATGAGCCTTTAGAGAATATTGGACATACCCATAGACAAACTCGTGGAAGCAAAGATGCAACAATGGATAAGTGGCAACAAACTCCAAGTGCAACTCCGGATGATTTACTGGTAATTTTCTACGTGTCAATCTGTGATGTGGGCAAATACTCCAGGTAGATGTCTTTATTTTCAATTCGACATCTACCATTGTCCATGTGGTGATTATCATCATGGGCCATGGAAATGAATTAGAGGACCTTGTTTAGCTTCAAAAAATGAAGTAGCGAAAAGATAGCTGAGATCGATCTCATGGATCATTTTAGGGGTGCGTCTCAACGTGCATTAGATATACAAATGCAAAATCGGATATGTTCTAGAAAGATTACATCTTTTATAAATAGTCCTTTAAAGATAGTTATGGTGCCAGTAATCATTAATAGTACTTGGCCATCACCTGATAATAGATATTGCAATATCTAGAGAGTAATTTGGTCCCTATGTTCAGATGCTCAAATGATGAAAATTATGTTTTTTAGTTGGCATCCTTGCATTGGTGGCTTCTTTTGCAACGTATATTGTTTTCTTATAGTAAGGGAAATTTTCAACCTTGGTCTCTTGGATGGGTGTCCTGCTCAATGACTAAACTATTCAAGTGGGGTTCAAGTGGGGCTAGTATGCCTAAATCATTTTCATTTAAAAAAAAATAATGCTTAGCTCCTCGTAATAAAATTTGAAGCTAAATGAATAAAGGAGGTTGTGTTCATGGTGCTAATATGGCCATGGAGTTTAATACCTTGTGGATATGCTAGAATTTCAAGATGTAGGTTGGTTGCTAACTTGTTATAACTACCCTGGACCAACCAAGAGGGTGATCTCTATCCATGGCAAGTCAATTTTAGTTGCATTATTAATGCATTATTCTCATCCTTGATTGTAATCTGATCCTCTGATTTTAGTAAATTCTTTCATTGATATGTTAGCTAAATCTGTGTTTTGTGATGGTAATAGGTACTTTGCTAGATGTGGGTTTATGGTGGCATTCCAATCTTCTTATGGATATGGTGATGTAGCTTTGTTTGTTAACTGGTGTTTCCACAGTATGACCTTAGGACTGGATGTCTAAGCAGCTATACAAAGTTTTTGTGCTCTTCTTACTCTTTTATCTATAGCAAGGCCTCCTGCCCCTATAACTTACATGACAGGGAAGGGTGCATAAGAGTGTTAGATAGGTAGAGTTGCTGACTTTGGATTTCATACCTTTGCACCATAAAGTGGTATATGTTATATGGGCCTTAGGTTTTGTGAAATTATTCCTGCTTGAGGATAATTATTCCTATATAAATATGATATGATGTTTGGTCCTTTTTCTATTACTTCAGAGTAGTTGAGTAAGATTTATGGAAGCTTTACTCCGGTTGAGTTATTTTTAATAGTTTTGGAGAAATTCTAATTATGGAGGACCATTAAAATCAACAATAGGATAAGTACACACAACATATCTCAAGGATTATATTTTAACTTTTTTTATGTGCTAATTATAATATGCCTTAATTGAACCACTGAACCATATTGATCTTTTATGAAAGAGGCAATGAATTCTAGAGCACAGAAATATCTAATTCATACCTACTTGCTAAATGTATGAATTTTTTGATCAATCAAGAAATTCCTGGGAAGGTGTAATATTATACATGATGGCTTGTAACTAGTTATGATGTGTTGGTGGATGACTATGGAAATAAATAGATGCAAAATTAGTTGGCACAAAAAAAATGCTTGTGGCAGTAATCTTTGAATGCATGTAATGGTGCTTATACAGCAGTGCGTATGGGATCCACCAGAGCTATGGAGGGTGATCCAATTGGCAGCAAGCTTTAGATCTTGAAAGTTCCATTAAAAGTCCAAATTTTTCTATGGTTGTGTAGAAGGGAGGGCTTGATTACTAGAGAATTGAGACATAGGAGGATGGGTGCTGATCTACACGAATGTCCTCTGTGTGGACTTCACGTTGATAGCTTGGGGCATATTTTTTCTTCATGTTTGATTACGTATGCGATATGGAGGAAAGCCTATCATGAACCACTCCCTATTTAGGATTCTCTGTGGTAGAAATTTCTGTTGCATGACAAACCACATGTGCACATGGCGGCGACAATGTGGTGTGTGTGGAGGGCAAGGAATGCGAGATTATTTCAAGAGAGACCAGTGTGTGTTGAGCAAATTGTAAATGACTGCTGGTCCCTGATACATTTATGGGGATTTGCATTGTAATGGTCCCTGATATTCTTTTTTAAATGATGAATAAAATGCCCCTCTAGATTGCCATTGCTTTTTACTTTCATGTATTATTATTTTTTAATTCCATAACTTACGATCAAGTCAAAAGGTAAAAAATTCATTTAAAATAACACTCTTACCACTATCCTTGTGGAGTATGCTTCTGATGTAAGTTCCTGTACTGTTGTTATTATTTTCTTTGTTTGTAGTTGTAGGAGACAATATTTTTTATGGAGATGATATGTGATAAACATCAGTTTATCATTATTTTTATGCCCTAAAACATACCTAGCTATTAGGGTTTTAACTCTGTAAATAGGTTTCTGGGTTGCATTTAGGCATTCCACTAGGTTAGGAATGCATTGCATATTTTTGTCTTTTTACATGTGTATTTGAGTGTTAGGGAGAAACACAAAGCCAGATCCCGCAAAACCCTTACACATTAGAAGGTGAAGAAGAAGCATAATTCAACTGGATCCTAGATAAATCTAGCTCATCACAGCTAGATTCCAACTCAACTTGGTTGGGTTTAGTTCATCTCAGCTCATTTTAGCTAGATGGTAGCTCATGATAGCTCAACTCAACTCAACTAACCTCAGCTCAATTCCAACTCAACTTAGTTGAGGCTAGCTCATCTTAGCTCCATTCAATTCACTGGGGGCTCAGGCTAGATCAACTTAGTTGACCCTAGCTCATTCCAGCTCATCCCAGCTCTACTTAGCTTATGGGAGCTCCAATCAACTTGGCTTAGCTACTAGTCCTCAGCTAGCTAAGCTAAGTCAGCAAAAAAGTCCACAACCAGCTCCCCCTAGCTCCAGAATAGTTGAGATCAACTTAGCCTACTCAACTTAGTAGCTAGCAAAGAACTAGCTAGCTAAGGTGAGTAGTTGAGTTCCTAAGAAGACCTCTTCAACAACTATCAGCTCCTACAAGCTTCAGAGCAGCTCAAGGCAATCTCCTCTCAGCTAAACCCTAACTACTCCTCCACTTCCAGTTAAACGCACTTTCATTGAGTTTAAAATATGCGTCGTAGTATAGTCAACAAAAGTGAATCAACATTTAAAATTTGTAATCTTGAAATCAAAAGTGTTCTACGGTCGTCTTAGGGAGCAAATATGATCGCAATTAAAGCCACTAATCAAATAATAAGAATGGAGCATAGGGAGCTTGATATAAAAATAATATATGCTTAATTTATTGCAATATCAAAACTCCATGAAGAAATCTAAGTGTTTGAGTGACAAAGTATGGTTCAAATAAGATTAACTTAACACTTAATACTTTGATCAAATGTCTGGTCTAAAGTTTGATAAAGCAAAACCCCTGTACCCTTCTCTCAGCCAAACCCCTTTCCTTCTCTCTCTTTCAAACCAAACCCAGTTTAAGCCCAGACCAAACCCAATGAGCAAGCCGAAGCTGTCACCCAGGCACACGCCTGCACAAGTGAGTGTGTGCATGTGTGTGAGGTGAATGGGGACTCGACCTCCTCAGCTTGGGTGTACAACTATCGAGTGCCAAAGGTTATGAAGTAAGATTTTGTGTTAGAATCCCATGATGTGGGACTTTTTAGGACTCCTTCGTGTTCCTGTATGAAGCTCTATGTGTTGTGGTCGTCAATTCGAGAAGGATTGGCCATGGGTTTAGCAATCCACAACCCAAGTCTGCTCCTCAAGGATTTCCGCAGCTAATGAGGCTACTCCCTTGGTGGTTCCTTCGCTGAAGGTGGAGCACAACACCAGAGAAGATGACCAACGACAGTGGTATAGTTGCAAGCAAAGTATGGCCTTGCGGCCCCAATCAGATATGTAGGGAGATTCGCCGTGGTGAGGCGAAGTGAATAATGGTGGTGGTTGAGTGGTTAGTGGTGTAGCCTAGCCGGTCTGAGGAACTTTGTGAAGCTCCGGTGATCGGAGTAGAGGAGGGTGATGGAGGTGTTATGAGCTTCAATTAGGTTAGGAAGAAGCGACATGTGAAGGTGAGGAAGCTTTTGCCTAGCCTAATTGGGTCAGAGGAACATGGAGGGTTTAGGACGGTGAAGGTGAGGTACCAGTTGTCGTCAGAGAAGAAGAAGGAAGAAAAGTGGATGAACGGGGTTGAGATATTAGCTAAACCTAATTAGGATGGAGGAGAAAAAGCCCTAAGGAAATTTCACTAGGGTACGAAGGGAGAGGGGTCGCTGGTGTGGCCACCGGTGAGGAAGAAGAAGCTTAGGGATCGGAGCAACGAGGAGGAATTAGGAGTTGAAACTACACCTGAAGCTTCGTGGACACATGAGGAACCAAGGCCCTCTACCTATTGTACATGGCAGAGGGTGAGGAAGGGGGAAAAGGAAACTCTGAGGTGAGGTGGAGCTTGGTCGGAGAGGAGGAAGAAGAGAGGAGTTTTGGCCTAGTCATGCACAAAATTGACTTGAGGATGAGGAACCCCTTTTATAGATGTGTATCTCCTCTTAGCTAAGCCAAAACATGCTCATTTGGCATGTCTTCTAATAACCTTTTCGAGCCTTATTTCTCGAGGTCTCCGGTGCAATTTCCGACCATGGTTGGCCTCGCGAAGATGCTCAGGAGATTTGGAGGGATCTTAAGAGTAATCTCACCAATTTTGGTGATATTTTATCCTAATTTGATTCCTCAATTTCAGGATCAAAACTCCACCATGTTGGGTGGTGTAGACCCGGATAGGTTGTGTTAACATGGTGATTTAATCATTGAAATGAGTATAGTGGTTAACCTAAATCGAGCCTAACCATCTTTTTACAAAATTTTTAACTTGGCCAACTTGATTTTATCTTGGTCACTTTTAGGCCTAGGGTCAAACTCAGGGAAGTGGGATTAGAGGTGAATAAGTTTCTACGCCTTTCCTACAACAAATCTCTTCCATTCATTTATTATGCTTTTGGTGTTTTTTCTATTTAAGATTTTTTTCTGATAATTTTTGTCCTTGAGGTACACCCTCAAGACCAGGTTCTTGGCTTTGAGCCAAATTAGGGTTCCAAAACTGGTCTTGCTATTCGCAAGATCGAGTACCTGCAGGTCAAGGATTATCTTTTCTCTTATATATATATTTTTTATCTTTTTAATAGCAGGAAAGAGAAATAGAAATAAGATAAATATGGTATATATATACATTATATATATATAAGGGTGGGGGTGGAGGTGGAAATGGCGTGTAGCACAGTGTCGAGTTGATCGTCATCTAGGAAGATGCAACCAATAGGACGAAGTGCCACATGGAGTGTAGGATGAATGGGTGGAAGGTGTGTGCGGAGATGCTTTCTATACGCTGGTATCGGGGAATATCAGCAACGGGTGCAGATATTCCCGCGATATAACGTGTGGTAGGTGATATGAAAGTAAGTATATATTTATATGTATATATATAGATAGGGTTATAATTATATAGGTGTATATGTAGTTTTATATATATATATATATATATATGTATATATATAGATATGTAAACATATATATATATAGATAGATGTATGTATATATATATATATAATTAGATGTATAAGTATGTATATATAACTATATAGATATAGATATATATATAGTAATATATGTACGTAGATATATATATATGTATATATGTATATAGATATATTAGTATAAGTATCTATGTATATAGATATATGTAGATATATATATATTTATATGTATTTATATCTATGGATATATCTGTATATATGTATGCATATTTGTATATATATATATGTATAAATATATGTGTATATATATGTATATATACTTATACTTAGTTGTATAGGTAATAATATATGTGTAGATATATGTATATATATATATACGTATATAAATATATATATATGTATATATATATATATATAAGTATATAGTCACGTACAAGTGAGTGAGTGAGTGTACAAGTGTGGTGTGTGTGTGTGTGAGTGAGGTGTGTGTCTGTGAGAGAGAGAGAGAGCTTCTGCTGGAGGAAGAGGCCGCGGACGTTTAAGCCATCTGGAGGCTGCGCCCGTTGTCTGATGGCCCACGTGTAGGTGCAGGCATCCACAAGAGGCTGCAGGCGTGAGGGGAGAGTGTAGCGCAGCGTGCTGCGGGATGGAGTGACGTGGGCGAAGACGTGGATGCGGGAGCGGGCGGGTGCAGACGCATGTGCAGGCGCTGGAGCAGGCGCGGGTGTTGACGCGGGTGCGGGCTGGAGGCGGTTGCAGCGAGGGGAGAGAGCACGCGGTGATCGGATAAGTGAGAAACTTTCCTGTCATTGCACTGTAGCTACAGTGTTGCACTCTCTAGCATGAATAGTAGCTACAGTGCATGCTCAGCTCGGATAACCGGCTGCGGCTGGTTCTGCGTGCGCGGAAGTTGATGGCGCCGGCTGCTGGTGTGCGCACGGAGGGAGAGTGTGTGGTGTGGAGCTACCGGTGCCTTGCTGCTGCTGCGCTTGAGCTTCAATGCTCGAGTCTGTGGTAATGGTGGAAGAGCTTGAATGGGTGAAATAGAGAGGTGAACCACCACGCCCACCGGCTCTTTGATGAGCTGGGCGGTGGTGGGACTCACAGTGGTAGTCGTGTACCACTATGAGTTGCTCCTGCCCACAGTGTAGCTCCTCAATAGAAGAGGTGCTGCGCATGGAGGGGAGAGGGGAGAAGATGGCCTGGAGGAAGGAGCTGCTGTCTGTATGTTGGACTAGGCTCGCTAGTGCAAGGAAGAAGGCATGTCTTTTTAAAGGAGGGAGAAGCATGCATAGCCATGCCCTGGGCTGCACATGACCGGCCATGCAGCTAGCAGAGCAAGCTGTGGTAGAGAATGGAGCGAAGAGCAAGCCATGCCTTGAGCCGCACGGAGAAGAAAAAGTTCAACGCCAAATAAAAAATAGAGATGGTGATTTTGCGAGGCAGCACTTGAAGAATACATTAATTACAAGGCCAATTTATTCACTTTCCTCCCCTCTCAATTAAATGCAAGTATGCATTTATTTTTACAAATGCTCTATGGCTACCTAATATGCAATGACAATGCTAGGAAATAGCACAAGATGGCACAATTGTTAGTGTATTTTTGCTGTGCAATCATACTCCCATGCCTATCTTTTGCTAGTCCCTGGCAAAACATTTTTGTATTGTATTTAGAAATGCTCTTAAGCTAAAGATTTTCTTTTGAAGCGACATAGGTGTGTTTATTTGTGGGATATTGTGAGAACCAATTGCAGAGAAGACTTCTAGTACTTTAAGTCTTATGTGACATAGACCATCTCTCAACTAACCTGGACTCTTGATATTTAAACCTTAAGTACGATTTCCAGGACCCAGGAGGTTTTTTCCGTACTCGAGAGCTCAAGAGATTATGGCTTGTGCATAGTGAAGGATCAAGACTGACCAGATGAACATTAAGACTCAAGCCCAGGGTTTCATGAATTTTTAAGTGTAGGTTGGTCCCAGTTTCAGCTTGTGCCTTTGGATTGACCCTTAAAAAGATGACGGAAAACTCAACTCCCATTTTATTACATTTGTGGTTCAAAGAAAATAGGGCATTTGTAACTTGCCCTGAAGAACTTTTGTAGGGAGAAGACTTTACATACATTTGCGAGATATACTGACTTATTTGCAGCCTTTTTTTTTTTTTGAAACACGTGTCAGTATATCTCTTACAACATTATTTGGAGGAGCACACTTTTCTTTTGGTGGGAGAGTTCCTTTTTGGAGGAAAGAGTCTCTCTTAAACACAGGACTAAAGCCTGGGATAAAAAGTCTATCTGTGCGCACAGGTAAGGACTCCACCTTCCCTAATGAACACTAGGGTTGGATCTTATGTTTACCTGGTCTTTCTTGATATGTGTAGTGTGAACCAAGATTACTTAGGCTCTCGAGTAGAAGCAAACCAACGAATCCTGTACTGGTGTCTCAGGTACAAGAATACGTCCTTAGTTAGGAGAGATTCCGATCTATCTTGTTAATGCTCAAGTGAATTAGGCCGAACCTGAGCGAATCAAGCTTCTATGGCCTTGAAAGTCTTCAAAACAGTGGTTGAATATCCATAAACACTTATTGTATTTTTGTTTCAGCCTTCAGATCATTACTAAACACCCTCTTTTTTTTTTTTTACATATTTATAGATAGATGGAAACTGCATGATACCATAAAATACCCAGATCCTATGGATGCCTATCCACCCCCCCATGCCAAATGATGCTATGTCCTCATATGCATGCAGGGTAGGGTAGATGAAGGACCAAAGATCGGGTAACGAGAGCTGAGGTGCAGGGTATACAGCAGGGTGGTAGGGTGGGTGGATGGTGGGTGGTGAAGTGAAAAGTGAAGTGAGCATGACAGTGGTGGAGTGTTGTTGGGGTGCCTCCCAATGAGCGCTGAATTTAACATCTCCAGATGGACTCAGAATGAGGCACGACATTAGTTACCCTCCAGCAGGGCAATAGTTTCTCCAACGGGGGCAGGTTCATGAGTAAGATAGGGTTTCAAATGCTGCCCATTGACCATAAATTTATGCCCAGATTTGGGATCTTCAATCTCAACGGCCCCGTTGGGAAATGGTCTCTAGACCAGGAAAGGACCATTCCATTTGGACTTCAATTTCCCAGGAAAGAATTTGAGCCGGGCATTGTAGAGCCAAACTTGCTGAGATGGCTCAAATTCCTTCCGCTGAATACGGTTGTCGTGAAAAGCCTTACTGCATTGCTTGAAAGTTAAGGCAGAATCTTAGGCTTCATGACAGAGCTCTTCCAGCTCCTAGAGTTGGAGTTTCCTTTCTCGACCACATAGGTCTAGGTTGAGGTTACATTGGCGAACCGCCCAATAAGCGCGGTGCTCCAACTCCACGGGCAAATGACAAGGCTTCTTGTAAATGATTCTATAAGGAGACATACCAAGGGGAGCCTTGAAGGTGGTCCGATGCGCCCAAAGTGCATCAATCAGCTTGTCGGACCAATCCTTACGGTTAGGTCGAACCATTTTTTGGAGAATTTGCTTGATTTGTCAGTTCGGTACCTCTGCCTGGCCGTTCGTTTGAGGATGATACGGGGGTGAGATACGATGGTGGACTCCATATTTCCTCAGAAGTGCCTGAAAAGAAGCATGGGTAAAGTGGCTTCCTCCATCTGAGATAATGGCTCGAGGGATCCCAAAGCACGCAAAAATGTGGTCTTTGACAAATCGAGTGGATATAACATGGTCAGCATAGCACGTGGGAATAGCCTCGATCCATTTCGAAACATAATCAACAGCCACAAGAATGTATTCGAAGCCATTAGAAGGAGGAAAGGGACCTATGAAATCAATTCCCCAAATGTCGAAGATTTTCGCAGCTAGGATGGGTTGCAAGGGCATCATGTCACGATGTGACATTGATCCTAACGACTGGCACCTAGTGCAATGTTTGGCATAATTGTGTGCATCCTGGTGAAGGGAGGGCCAAAAGAAACCGCACTGCAACACCTTGGCTGCAATTTTCCTCCCAGAGAAATGGCCTCCGCAGGCTTGATCATGGCAGGATAGCACACTGGGGAATTCGCTGTCAGGAATATAGCGACGAATGATTTGATCAGCACCTATTCGAAAATGAAGTGGATTATCCCAGAAATAATGCTTTGCTTCTACCATGAGAAGCTCGCACTAGTTTTTAGGCCAGCCTCGTGGAAGGGATCCAGAAGCAAGGTAATTGGCAATGTCGGCATACCAAGGTCCACTTGCCACATTAATTGCCAATAGGTGCACATCGGGAAAAATCTCATTAATCGTCATAGTAAGTCCAATATGGTCAGGGTCCAGTCTAGAAAGATGATCATCCACAATATTCTGGGCTCCGGCCTTATCGCGGATCTCAATGTGAAATTCTTGGAGCAGAAGGATCCAATGAATCAGTCTAGGCTTGGCATCCTTCTTATGCATGAGATGGCGATTGGTCGCGTGATCAGTGAAAACAATAACATGTGAGCCCGGAAAGTAAGAGCGGAATTTCTCCAGCCCAAAGACGACTGTCAGTAGTTCTTTCTCAGTGGTAGTATAATTACACTGGGCCTCATCCAACGTCTTACTGGCATAGTACACCACGAGGGGGTGTCTCTCGCATCTTTGTCCCAGGATGGCTCCGACTGCAAGGTCGGAAGCATCACACATGAGTTCAAAGTGGAGGGACCAATCAGGTGGCTGGAGAACAGGGGCCTTGGTGACAGCATCACGTAGCTGCGTGAATGCTCGTATGCAGTCGGGGCCCATATCGAAGGGTACGTCGGTCGATAGGAGGTGAGTCAAAGGTCGAGAAATCTTGGAGAAATCTTTGATGAATCTCCTATAGAAACCGACGTGTCCCAGGAATGAGCGGATTTGTTTGATAGAGCCAGGCATAGGTAAATCAACAATTACATCAAGCTTAACTCTGTCAACCTCGATACCCCTACCGGAGATGATATGTCCGAGAATAATTCCCTCGTGTACCATAAATTGGCTTTTTTCCCAGGAAAGCACGAGGTTTACATCAATACATCTCCTAAGGATACGGGTCAGGTTGGCAAGCAGTTAATGAAAGATGGTCCAAAGATCGAAAAGTCATCCATGAAGACCTCGAGAAAGTCACCCAACATGTCATGAAATATCGCCAGCATACATCTCTGGAAAGTTGCTGGCGCGTTACAAAGTCCGAACAGCATCCTTCTAAATGCAAAGGTGCCGAAGGGGCAGGTAAAAGTGGTTTTCTCTTGGTCCTGGGGATCAATTGCCACCTGGTTATATCCTGAGAATCCATCCAAGAAACAAAAGAATTTATTTCCTGCTAACCGCTCTAGGATTTGGTCAATGAAAGGTAGTGGAAAGTGATCTTTCTTAGTTGCAGCATTGAGTTTCCTATAATCTACACACACTCTCCAAGATGTAGGAGTGCATGTAGGGATGGATTTGCCCCTGTCATTGACACGGATGGTGTGTCCCGCCTTTTTGGGCACGACGTGAATCGGACTCACCCAGGGGCTATCGCTGATTGGGTAGATTATACCCGCATCCAGCCACTTAATAATTTCCTTCTTAACGACCTCCCGCATGTTAGGGTTGAGATGTTGCTGCAACTCGCGGGAAGGTCGAGCCTCCTCCTCCATATATATACGGTGAGTGCAGTAGGAGGGGCTAATGCCATTTATGTCTAATAAAGACCATCCAATGGCTGCCATGTGTTACATAAGGACCTTTGTTAGTTTGTACTCTTGCTCCCTGGTCAATTTTAAATTGATGATTATGGGGAGCATTTCATTTGGTCCCAAGAGAACATACTTAAGTGTACTAGGTAGCTCTTTCAGCTCGGGAGTGGCTAGTGAAAGATCTGGCATTTCTTGGGATGAGAGTGTCCTAGGCGGATCGGAAAACAAGTCAGGAGGAAGAAGTTGGCCCTCAGATTGGCCAAGAGGAGGGGCTTCTTGGATAGATGGATCAAAAAGGAATAGCGCTAGTGAGTAGTATATGGGCTCAAGGTCCCAGTGTGGAGTTGCAACTCCGCCTGATTTGGCAGGAAAGAAAGGGCAATCCGATTTTCAAGAGTGTGGACTGGCGGTGAGTAGCCCGGATATGACTCAGACCATGAGGTATGGGAAGCAGAGAAAACCTCGCCAGAAGTCTGGTCAGGGGAAGGTACAGGAATAGGGAGGGATGGGGGAACGTCACAATATGTGTCGGTCAGGCAATCGTCAGTGTTTAAAGGCAATCCGCAGCAGTCAGAATAAGTCCCAATTTTTTTGATACATGCACTGAAGGCCATGTCCTTGTTAGACGTGTCATCCTCGATGCAATTGCAATCAAAGTTCCTGGCTGCCTTGAAGATGTTAAGCTTGAGCTTCTCAGATCCAACGGCAATCTCAATACAACCCGACTCGCAGTCGATATGGGCGCGGGCTGTGGCCAAGAAAGGTCGACCAAGAATGATCGGACAATCAGAAAGTGAGCTAGGAACTTCTATATCTAAAATAAGTCAACAGGAAAATAGAGATTGTTGACCCTAACCACCATGTCTTCCACCACACCCTTTGGAATTTTGACAGAACGATTTCCCAACTATAACGTGACCTGGGTGGGTTTCAGATTTCCCAAGGAAAATTTTTCGAGCATGATGGTTAGTATAAGATTGATGGAAGATCCTAAATCAAGTAGGGCATGGTTAAAATTGCAGCCTTGAATGCTATAGGAAATAAGCGATGTGCCCGGATTTTTCTACTTCGGTGGTAGATTTGACAGTATAGTACAACTCGCATGAGGCGAGAGAACCATCGGATTCTTAGTTTTCTTTGACTGTCGCCTGGGTGTTGTGTAGTCTTTGAAAAATTGGGCGACAGTAGGTATGTGGTCGATAGCCTCTAGCAGGGGTACCTTGATTTCAACATCCCTAAACAAATTACGTAGGTTATTAAAGGCCTGTGCATCCTTCTTCTTGCCTTTTGGCTCCCTTGATAGAGCCTCAGGGAATGGGACTGATTCTGGCAGCAATTTGGGTGTATCGTCCTCTTGCGAATGCGGTACGCATCACGAATGAGAGGGCGATGAAAAAGATGAGCCAGGATCGGGCCGAGGTGGATCGACGGCCTGCTTACCACTCCTCGTAGTGATCGCATTGGACGATGCGGGTCCAATGCGATCATAAGGCGGAGGGGGGTTCGCAATAGGGACATAAGAGTGAGGTGCTGCAGTGGGATTAGCCTGAAATCCCGGTGGAATTCTCAGAGCCTGCAGAATCTGATGAACCTGCTCCTGAGAAGGTCGTACCTGTGGTTGAGGACCACGGGGTATGAAATTTCGTGGGTTGGGAACAGGTTGGGCTGGAAGAGTGCCCTGAGATCGAGTTGCCATGCGTAGTTGACTTATCTTAGCATTCTGCTACGCCAATTGGTGCTGAAGAGAGGTCATGTTCTCTTCATGGTGCTTTGACATTTCCGTCATCATTCACATCAATTTATCAAGAGGACTTGATGCATATTCTGTTTGCGGTACGCAAGGACCCGATGGTGGATTCGCCATAGGATTAGACTGGGCCCTTGGGATGACGGGTGCTGTTCTCACGCTTTTGTGTGGGTTTAAAGCATATCACGTTGTAGTATAATCGACAAAACGTTCAAACAAATATAAAGAATTTTATTTCTCGAAAAACTAGAGTATCCAAGGTCGAACACGGGGAGCAATCTTAGTACTTGTTAAAACCAAAGAATACAACTGTTAAGTGAAAATGATTGATTCAAAGAGAGAATTCTAAAAGGATTTGTAAAAGAAAATAGAATTGGACGTCTGATTTCTATATGAGACGTCTTAAATGTAATCTCCTGTTTTCTCTTCTTCTTCGTTGGCTCTTCTTCTTCTTTGCACTTCTTTCTCTTTCTGCCTTTGCTTCTCTCTTGTCTTCCTTTTCTTTTTGTCTTTACTGCAAATCTCTTGCTCAGCTTCCTTTCTTCAGATCTCTTCTTCTTTGGTTTTCTTCCTTGTCTTTGTTTCTCTACGAAAGCTTCTCCTTCTTTCTCTGCTACACATAGCCCCTTCTTCTTTCTTCTCTTCCCTTGCTGCAGCGGCTAAGTGTTCGCTTCTTCCTCTGCTCCTACGCAAACCACAGCCAATGCAAAACCTACCCCCATCCCTCTACCCAAACGTCTCTCTCTTTCTCTGCAATTCGCTCGAGGACGCTCTCTCAGAGCCACATGGGTAATTGGGTCGGCTTCGCACCCGGGACCAGGCGCATCGGCAGGTGGTGATGCGCGAGGAGTGCTCAAGGTTAAGGTCGGGTCGGATCCTGCCAGATCCGCGAGGTCAAGCCATGGACGAGGCGGGCGTCAGGGCAGGTGAGGGACCTCACCCCTGTGCTTTCGAAGGTAGTAAGCTTAAAACACAAAAATAATTTATACTATACCTGTGTTTTGCGATTCCACGATGTGGGACTATCTAGTCAGTCCTGATTTCGCACGCGCCCGCAGAGCTTTCGTCTTGCAATTACCCCAGCTGCTGGCTTCGCAGCGTGACTTGCTGGCCTCAATCGCTTCGCAACACTCACGTGAACCTACTGCGCCTGCAGCCTGGAAGCCCTGGCGCCTGAAGCTTCTATGGAGATTCTTGCTGCTTCGACCATCAATGGCGGAAGGAGCTGCAACCTGTCATACACAAGAACGGCATATTGGCCCAATCAGACTAGCTGAGCACCTTCGCCATGGCACGGCGAAGATGATGCGCGGTGCTGTAGGCCGCAGGACGGCCTAGGCGTGCGTGCCTAGGTCAACCTGTGGCCGGAGGTGTGGGGTTGTTCGGGGGGCTACTGTGGAGGTCTGGAGTGGCAGTGGAGGGTTGGAATGAGTTCCTGGTGGTGAGGAAGAGCTCATGAGAGGGTTGGCGAGCCGTGTGGAGGGGTAGAGTGGTGTGGGCAGCTCACCGGAGGTCGGTCGGAGGCGAGGAAGATGGAGGTGTTTAGGCACTATCGGGGGGTAATTAGATAAAATATCAGGGTGAAAAGGGAGAGGAGAGGATGGAGAGGTTATCTGGAGTGATCTGGAAGGAAGGGAGGCAGCGGAGTGGACGGCGCGTAACTGCCGTCATCGAGGAAGGACCCTGAGGGAGGGAACGACGACGAGGATGAGGTCAGGGACATGCGCGCTTGGTACGGCACAACGCGGGAGGAAGTGGTAGAGTTGACTCTGCTGCTGGTATGGCAGCAGAGCGATGAGAAGGAGGGGAGGAGGTCGCCTGAGCTTGCGGGTCTTTTGGCCGGAGATGGGAGAGAGGGAAATTTTAGGGGATCTTCGTCAAAATCAAGCTTAGGATCTACGGCAGGGTCTGTGGAGCCTTTTATAGGTGTTGGCCGAACCTTCTAGCGCGTGGAAACCGCGCAATCAACTCTGCCTGCTCGCCGGAGATGGAAAGAGGGTGGATACCCAAATCTCTCGTGCGTTCGCACGAGAGATTGGGTTCACACCAGAGATCGTGATCTGCTTTAGATGGAAGGGAATTCCTCAGAGAATCCCCTTTCCATTTCTGGGAGGGAATCTCTGAGGGATTAGAGAGTAATCCCTCTCTAAACCTCGCCGGAGCTTGGTTCTGCCCTAACAATGGCGGAAGGACTGGATTGCAAAGGGGGCGAAGAACTTAGGGGGCTCTCTGCAAAGATATTCAAAAGATAGGGACCAAATTATGATTTGGGTGTACTAAATTGTAAAGTAGGTCAAGATGACCTCCCCTTAGGTCCAAATTTTGGTATAAACCTAATTTGGACCTAGGGAATCCAATGGTGAAGTTGGATTTTAGGTTTGACCACATTTGACTGGAAATTTTACGTAAAAACACAAATTAGGTTAATTGAAGAGCTAGGACCCTAATCTAGGTCAAACTGGGTTCCAAAGGCCAAATTAAGTGTTCTAAACCCTAGAGGATGTTTTTCCATGATTTTTAGAGGGTTTACTTGATTTTTATTCTGACCAAAACCTTGTTAATTTAAGCGAGTCTGTTTTAGGGTTACCAAGTGTCATTTAATTCTTAGATTGCACATAAACCCATTTCTGATTGACTCAACCCACTTTTTATCTCATTTAGACCATTTGACCTATGTTTTGCCTTTTAGAAATCCCATTTATGTACTGCAATGGTAAAATTGTAGTTTTAACCTTTATTCATGTTTTCTTCTCAGAGCACTTGTTCCTTCAGTTAAGCCTTCTTCTAGGTTATGTAGGAGCTTTTATCTTCTTTATTGGGTCAAAATGAGCTAGTTATGGCTCATGATGAGGCTCTCATCAGGTGCGGATGATCGCATTGGTCCACCCACGAGGTTTTGGCGCTGTGGGTTACTGGACCATGCGAAGTTTGGATGATTTCTCCACCTTGGTCTATAAGTGGCAGAGAACGGGTTGTTCCCCAGGGTGCAAGCGTCTTCTATGCCAGAAGATGCATCCGCATGTAAATATGCTTCCGAGCACACGGAGGCTTGGTCCTCCGTGTCAAAATACTTGTTGCAGAAGCCAGATCCACATGACTTACCGAATTGCTCGGTGCGACACTCGGTGGGGAAGGTCTTACGGGGTTTCTAGGGATAAGCCTGGTGTTGGAAGAATTGGGATTGTGACGAAGTGGTGAGGTGGGGGTGTTTGCCATAGAATTTGCAGGATTGGCCAGAAGCTCATCCAGCTTCTTGTGCACAATGGAGACTTCATCCAATTTCTATGCGATAAGGCTAAGTTCTATGGATGAATGGGAGGGTCTCGTGTCAACTTCGTGGACATTACGGGCCAGGATGGTACGATTAAAGGCGACAATGGAGGCATTGTTCATTGAATTTTTGCTCATATTTTCAAATAATTCGAATGCTCCATTCTCATCTTTATTCATGAAATTCCCTCTGCAGGAAGCATCTGCAATCTGCTTCAAAGTCTCATTTAGCCCATAGTAGAAAATTTGGGCTATATGCCACTTAGGCAGACCATGGTGCAGACACTTCCTGAGGAGGTCTTTATATCTCTCCCATACCTCATGAAACTGTTCGCCATTTTGTTGCGTAAAGGAAGTGATAGCATAGCGAAGCGCATAGGTTCGCCCGATTGGGAAGAACTTCTTGAGAAACGCTGTTCGCTTCTCTTCCCAAGATTGGATGGTTCTCCCAAGGGTGCGTAACCACTGTGATGCTTTATCCCGCAATGAAAATGGAAACATTTTCATGAGGACTATTCGTAACCCGATATTTATCGGTTTAACTATTTCAGCCAATCGGGTTAGGTCTTCCAAGTGGAGAAAAGCATCTTCACTTGCAAGACCATGGAAGTGAAAATATATCAGGCCAATTACATTAGGTTTCAATCCAAAGTCGTCCCCGCCCATGGGGACCCAAATTTGTCCTATGGTCTCTGTAGCAGCAGGATTCTGATAGGAGATAAGAGACCTAGGCTCCTCCCATTCAGGAGGGTTCTGTATTTCCTCTAATGTTTCCCTAATGGCTTCAATTTGTTCATTATACATTTCCATTTGGGCTTCGAGGCGGGTTATGGGATCCAAGGCTCCACCACTTGGTGGTTTTGAGGGCAGTTTCCTCCCTCGGGATTTGGGGGTGGGCGTGCAGCCATGTTTGTGGAGGAGGAGGACGATTCGGCTTCTTTCCTGAAATTATCAGACAATTCAAACAGTTCAGGGTTTTGTGACCTCCTCCCAAACATGCACTACTGCAGGAAGAATTGGGGAGATAAGAAGGGAATAGGAGATGAGAGAATGACGCCGCAAAGGTACACTTGATGAAAAATCAAGACAATCAAAGCCTAACCTCTATAGTGTGCCCTTAGACCTAAAGATCTAAGTTACCTACTATCACGACCTACGGAACCGAATACGAGCACCACGGAACCACCGGGCCAGATTGAAAGGCCGTTTGCCCCAGTCTTAGACACCCGATAGCACGTGGGAACCCTCACCAGCACATAGGCACTACACGCAGGTAGTTAGACCTCCAATCCTTAATAAGGGTCAAGTTGCTACCAGTTTTAATTAGAGGCTTAGGATCAAGTGCTTCTGGAATGTGAAGGGCGTTATTTACAGGTAATGCCCAAGTGGTTGATTTTATAAAGTGTGTAAACCAAGGATGCAACGGGGAAATCTTCCCAAATTGAAGCTTTAATTGGTGAATAGTTTTTAGAGTTTCAGCCTTAAGTAGTATGGATTTTAGGATTTCGCTGAATTACCAATACAACCAATCTCCGGGTTTTGAGAGAATAAAAGTTTTTTCTAAGCCCAACAAACCCTTCTTCAATGTCAGTTGGTTAATGCATGCTAAATAGCAATGGGCTTCCCTAGATGGAGATTTCTATGTGTGGATGCACGAGTCAATTTTAGATTAGTGTGAAAGGGAGCAAAGCACTTTAATTCAAGTGCTCCCAATCACCAGAATGATGTTCCACACACAAGGCTCAACCATAAGATATAGAAAATCAAATTGTTGGGGTTGAAGTATTCGAGATCAAATCTTAGCCATGTGAAAGGTCGTGGTGGGGTTGGAATCAACACAATTCCAAGTCTCCCCACCAAAAATGTGATCCCAAATTACAAATAAATGACGCAAAGAGGGATGGCAATCAATCTATTTATTTTTGCCTCAAAGAATACTTCACACGGCGAAAGATTTAAGAATCAAGATTCTTGGATCTTCGCTATGCGAAGTTTGGCGGGAAATCCTAGGGTGATGGGAGTGATGGCAAACAATTAAACAAGTGATTTTTAATCCACTTGCCCCAAGAGATCCCAAGAAGTGTTTTTTTTTAGTTTTTTTTATTAAGGTGACAAGTTGACCTCCGCTGCTAAGGAAGAGAGACCTACCTGTTCGGCAACGTGGGCGAAGCTCCAGTGCGGTCATGTTCCTGCCTTGGATCAGCCCACGTCTCCGACTTCGTCTGCCTGCCTTCTCCTTGCAGCTGGTTCACCTGCACACCGATAAATAGAAACACCCGTGAAGAGAAGGGTGTGAGAAGAGAAAAATTAAAGGAATGGAGTAGAAACTTACCTGAATGCGCACTTCCCCGGCAACGGCACTAGAAAAAGTATGGTGTAGACCCGGATAGGTTATGTTAATATGGTGATTTAATCATTGAAATGAGTATAGTGGTTAACCTAAATCGAGCCTAACCATCTTTTTACAAAATTTTTAACCTGGACTACTTGATTTTATCTTGGTCACTTTTAGGCCCAGGGTCGAACTCAGGGAAGCGGGATTAAAGGTGAATAAGTTTCTACGCCTTTCCTACAACGAATCTCTTTCGTTCGTTTATTATATTTTTGGTGTTTTTTCTATTTAAGATTTTTTTCAGATAATTTTTGTCATTGAGGTACACCCTCAAGATCAGGTTCTTGGCTTTGAGCCAAATTAGGGTTCCAAAACTAGTCTTGCTATTCGCAAGACTGAGTACCTGTAAGTCAAGGATTATCTTTTCTCTTATATATATATTTTATCTTTTTAATAGCAGGAAAGAGAAATAGAAATAAGATAAATATGGTACATATATACATTATATATATATAGGGGTGGGGGTGGAGGTGGAAATGACGTGTAGCACGGTGTCGAGTTGATCGTCGTCTAGGAAGACGCAACCAACAGGACGAAGTGTCGCGTGGAGTGTTGGATGGATGGGTGGAAGGTGTGTGTGGAGACGCTTTCTGTACGCGGGTATCGGGGAATATCAACAACGGGTGCAGATATTCCTGCGATATAACGTGTGGTAGGTGATATGAAAGTAAGTATATATTTATATGTATATATATAGATAGGGTTATAATTATGTAGGAGTATATGTAGTTTTTTATATATATATGTATATATATAGATATGTAAATATATATATATAGATAGATGTATGTATATATATATATATATATATATAACAATATATGTACATAGATACATATATGTATATATGTATATAGATATATTAGTATAAGTATCTATGTATATAGATATATGTAGATAGATATATATATATATATATATATATGTATATGTATTTATATCTATAGATATATCTGTATATATGTATGTATATTTGTATATATATATGTATAAATATATGTGTATATATATGTATATATACTTATACTTAGTTGTATAGGTAATAATATATCTATAGATATATGTATATATATATATACGTATATAAATATATATATATAAATATATATATGTATCTATATATATAGTATATAGTCGTGTACAAGTTTGTGAGTGTGTGTACACGTGAGTGTGTACAAGTGTGGTGTGTGTGTGTGAGTGAGGTGTGTGTCTGTGAGAGAGAGAGAGAGAGAGTGTTCGCTGGAGGAAGAGGGCGTGGGCATTTAAGCCGTCTGGAGGCTGTGCCCGTCGTCTGATGGCCCACGCGCAGGCGCAGGCACGCGAAGATGCGCATGCGTGCTAGAGGCTGCAGGCATGAGGGGAGAGTGTAGCACAGCACGCTGCAGGCTGGAGTGATGTCGGCGAAGATGCGGATGTGGGAGCTGGCGGGTACAGACGCGAGTGTAGGTGTTGGAGCGGATGCGGGTGCTGACGCAGGTGAGGACTGGAGGCGGTTGCGGCATAGAGAGAGTGCGTGGTGACCGGATAAGTGAGAAACTTTCCGGTCACTGCACTGTAGCTATAGTGTTGCGCTCTCTAGCGTGAACAGTAGCTACTGTGCGCGCTCAGCTCGGACAATCGGCTGCGGCCGGTTCTGCGTGTGTGGGCACTGCTGAGTGAGCCTGCACGCATGGAAGGTGATGGCACCGGTTGTTGGCATGCGCGCGGAGGGAGAGCACGCTATGTGGAGCTACTGGTGCCTCGTTGCTACTGTGCTTGAGCTTCAAAGCTTAAGTTTGTGGTAATGGCGGAAGAGCTTGAACGGGTGAAACAGAGAGGTGAACCACCACACCCACCGACTCTTTGATGAGCTGGATGATGGTGGGACTCACAGTGGTAGTCGTGTACCACTGTGAGCTACTCTTCCCCGTAGCGTAGCTCCTCAGTAGAAGAGGTGCTGTGTATGGAGGGGAGAGGGGAGGAGATGGCCTGGAGGAAGGAGCTGTTGTCTGTATGTTGGACCAGGCTCGCCAGTGCAAGGAAGGAGGCCTATCTTTTTAGAGGAGGGAGAAGCATGCACAGCCATGCCCTGGGATGCACATGACAGGCCATGCGGCTAGCAGTGCAAGCTGTGGTAGAGAATGGCGCGAAGAGCAAGCCATACCCTGAGCTGTGCAGAGAAGTTCAAAGCTAAATAAAAAATGAAGATGGTGATTTTGCGAGGCAGCACTTGAAGAATACGTTAATTACAAGGCCAATTTATTTACTTTCCTCCCCTCTCAATTAAATGCAAGTATGCATTTATTTTTACAAATGCACTATGGCTACCTAATATGCAATTGCAATGCTAGGAAATAGCACAAGATGGCACAATTGTTGGTATATTTTTGCTGTGCAATCATTGGGTTGATGCTACTGTTGTTGCCTTCTTAGGCTCGAGAAAGAAGGTGATGGCTGATGAGCCCATATTTGTGGGCTAATTAGTTACTTAAGTGCCTAGGCATTAGATTAATATTAGCATATACATAGCATGCATTAAGATATATATAATTTAGCTTATATATATTTGGTTGTATGTGTTACATTCATATATAAATTATTTAGCATGCATTAGAATAACATGCATTAGTCTTTAGGTTGCATTATATGTATGTATGGGAATTAACATTTTATGTGAGGGTTTGTAGATAAATAAACCATCATTTCTTCTCTTATTTTATTAATTCATTTTTTTTCCTCTCCTCAAGGGCTACAGTGACGACGCCTTTACTCACTGCTTTGATGGCTGCGAAATAGGGATCTGGTCGGGGTAGCTGCAACTACAAGGGAGCGGAGGAGGCAACCATGCGACAGGAGACTCCACTCCGACTCCACCACCATGAAGAGCTTCGAGCTCACATCCATCACCACCACTATGTGTCTCTAAGGTCGAGCGTTGCCACACCGTGTGCCGGTGGGGTGACAGGTTGCCACGCCAATCCGGCGAGTTTGACCATCACTGTGCACGTGTGTCTCATGACCACGCAACCATCACTGTGCGCGTGTGCCTCTGGCCATGCAATTATCCTCACCGTGCCCCCTATTTATCATGCCTTCATCCACCTCAAGTCCCTAAGGGGAGAACACCTTCACCACCACCTCCATGCTCACTGTCCACGGTCATCCTCACCACCACCAACATCTCCATCTTCTTCCTTTTCCTCTTCCTCTGTTTCTCTTCCACCTCAACGAAACCACCCACCACCATCACCAACAACTACCACCTTCACCAGTGCTCCTCGCACGCACGCATGCCACCTCTTCCCCACGTGGCAAGTAGGAACTCCAGTGCGCATAGCAGCGTAACCCCACCTCACCCCACCTTCACGTGCAACACTGCAGTGTGTGCATAGCAGCTGCCGTGCCTTTTTCTTGCCCGCGTGCACAGTAGCAGCAGTAGCCACTTCATCACGCATCCACCATGCCGTGCACCATCAGCCCTCACCGAACAGCCTCACCCCTCCCACGTGTCCTCTCCACCAGCGCCACACATGGCTAGCGTGCTCCCGCCCCCTCATCTTCGCAAGCTTCAGCAGCAATAGAGTTGCAGCCCATCGCCACCCACCGTCAACCTCTTCTCCGTTCTCTCGTCTCCAGTGACCTCATGCCGAGCTGCTATCACCATCGAGTGTGGCCCAGCCCAAAGGATCTCCGATGAGCTTCGCATCTTCGGCCAACCCTTCCTCGTTGCACATGCTGAAGAGGAACACCTTCCCCTATTTTGTACTTCATTTCTTATTGCATTTTGTTGCCATTGCAAAAGGGAAATTTTTGAGTTAATAATATTCTAATCTGGTGATTTTGTGAGAACTCCCTCCATCTTTCACGAAAATACAACATTATCTTATTCATGTCTTATTATCTTAATCGAAAGGCGATTTTGATTCAGTTTTTTTACGAAATTAATTGAGAACATTTGTTTTTGACTAGTGCTAGTTTTCATAGGCCATTGCCTCCCTGTGGATATGACCCGCTCTTTTGAGTGGTTAGTTTTAAATGTTTTGATTAGCAATTTTCCACCACCTTGATACTACTTCGACGCATCATTTTATGTGCGAAACGACAACGAAAGTGAAAACTGTCTTTTCAAATGGCACTGTTGCCGAGGAGGCAACAGCCCTAATAAACTCGCATTCATTCATTTGTTCATGCTGATTTAAATTGAGGCATATTCAATCTATTCTATCTGATTTTGTACGAGTTACGCATATTACATACGAGTTGTCGCACCAGCCTTAGCAACACCGTGGTGGACCTTGTTTCCACTTCTTGGAGGAGTGATCGAGCTTCACGTCTACGAGGAGGAGCTTGAACATTGGTGAACCTTGTTGCCACCAACTGGGAGGAGGACATTCAGAGTGATCATCTTCATCTCCATTGAATTTTTAGTAGATAGAATTTAGGTTTTAGAACTTTATTTTTCTTTATTTATCTTTTGCACATTCATTCATTTGAAGACCCTTGTTTTGGGGTACATTTTAGGGGCTTATTCCCCACCATTATTTTAGGCCCCTACGCAGGTAACTTTTTGAGAGTCTATCCCATTTCTTTAGACTTAGGTTGTTCCCTTTCATGGATTGATTTCTTTTTTCTTTATTTGTGTATAAGCAGGTAGATATAAAAAAAAAATGAACTGCCTGTATCTAGGAGATGTATGCCACTAAGACAGTCATTTAGGATTTCTTGAACAACCTGTAGATTTCATTTCCTGCATATGCATGTAGATCATTGCTGATTGCAGGAGGTAAGGTACGCTTTTTTGACTTTGCATCCATAGTTGTTCACACATTGCATGTGGACCTTAATTTCAAAGACCACAAGGTTTGATTTGAATTGATTTAACAAGTGGTCACCTTTAAATTTGGAGGACTTAACTAAAGGAGGGACATTAAAACCAAGGACTTGAATTGATAATATCCCGTGCATTTCAAGAATTCAAAAACATTATTTCGATTTATGCACACTTTTCTATTTTGTTGCACCGAACCACGCATATAAACACTTTTAGGTCTTGGAACCACTAGGACAAGAACCCTCCTACTGTTGGATTCTGAAGTGTTCAAAACTCGAGATCAAAGGTTTTGTAACTCCAAGGAGGGGGATACCCTGTCATGGATTTTTGAGGGTAGTTAAGAAGCATCGTGAAAGCACAGCTTCAAAGGAAGGCTTAGGCCTACTTGCATCCCTCAATCTTCCATCCTTGGAGTACTCTACCATTTGAACTTTAGGGAAGAGCACCTAAGATCCAACTAGGTCTTCTTAGGCATATCATAGGTCGACAAGTAGGCGTGTAGTTGTTTGGATAACTTGTTTTGTCACCTACAAAATGGAACTAAACTCAAGTGCGTAAATCTGTAAAGACCTAAAAAGTCCTTTCAAACTGTGTTTGCTTGGGGAAATCTAACTGTGGCATGAGTTAGAATGGGCCGATTTGACCACCACCCTTTCACCTCTTGCCCATACCCTTACCCCTACCCTGCAATCTTTGATCTCATACGTCGGGATGGTCCATTCCTGGATGGACAAAATGACAATCAGTGGGATCTTCTTTACTCCTACTATAAGAATATTGGTTTAATTAAGCCCCAAATCAATGAGCAGAACCTAGGAGCAGGATTTGCCTTACCCAATATCCCACAAACCATAGAAATACCCAACCCACTCTCCTTGATTGATTGTAATGGTTCGACAGAAACTCCTAGATATTATACCCCTAAGCTTGATTTCTCTCCTGAAAATAGTCATGACTTCTCCACCTTGAAGATAGAAATACAAAAAATGTAAGATAAGATGATTGAATTATTAGGAGAATCTTCGAGAGCAAGCCAATACGAAAAAGAAGACATTAGCCACCCAACCTACCCCATTGAGGTTGACGTGCACCCCTCTACGCTAGATGCATCTCCTGTGGGAGAGCCACACCCTAAGTTGGGGAATTCTGGGGATTATGTAAGGGAAAATAGCTACTTCTATGGGACTGATTTTGAACTTTCCCTACTTAATGACACTTCCATGAGAGGTCCATGCCTTAAGTGAGAGGACGATAATATGGATCAAAGTAGCTACTGATTGGATGAAGAAAGGTGGCTGTTTGCTTGCTAAATCAGGGTTTTAAAATCACTTCATTGCAATATAGCCGAAATAGCATGTGAACAAATATAATTTATTGCTCGAATATAAATCCGAGGTCGAACACAAGGAGCAAGTGTTGTAATTAATCTCAAGATCGCAATTTAAGCACAAGATAACAATATTTAATGAGAAATCAAATAATAGTAATGTATATATAATTGCAAATGTCAATAGTGCAAAAAGATTAGGGTAAAATAGTGATTTGAATCACAAATTACCCTAATTACAATAATAGCAAATATCTCAATAGTATCAACCAAATTTAATCCACACAAGCCAAGTGCACAATGCACTTTGTCAGAAGTAATTAAATTGTGGAACACAATATGAGATGACTTAAATCATCCTCAGTCACAGTGCAAAGGCATTGTTCACTTCTTTAGTTTGTTCTCTTCTTCCTTTCTTTCTTTCCTTCTCAGCTCCTCATGCACATGGGGACTTCCAGGGGGCTTCCAATCTTCACAGTGGCTAAGTGTTGTGGTTCCTCTATAAAGAGCAAAACCCCCCCTCCCCCACTCAGAATTTCCTCCTCCACTCTCTCAGATAATTGGGTAGGTAGTCGGGTAATTAGGTATGAGCAGTATCAGGTCTAGGGCTATCGGCAGTGGGTATAGCAGAGGAGTGAGCCAGGTCAGGTTAGGTGAGAGGTGTGCGGGGACCTCACCCCTAGTGTGCTTGAGACAATAAGCCCGTAGCACAAAAATAATATATGCATAGACAAGCCTCTTTCCACAAACGATGTGGGACTAAGTTGTCCATTCTTCCTCATGCGAGAAGCTGCTAAAGTATGCATCCAATTTGATAGTGAAGGAATGCTTAGTGCTCCCAATTGAGAGCCTGGAAGGATGCCTGGAGGGATTTCTTGTTGCCTGGATGTAGCGCCTGAAGCCACTGATGCAAGACCATAACGTCGAGCTCTCTTGAAGGAGTTCGTTAATGGCGATGACCGACTTTGTACCTGAAACTAAGAATATGGCCGAAGGGCCACATTAGAAGCACTCAAAAGAAGAGCGCAGGTGTGGCAAAGGTGGTGGTGGCGATGGCGTGCTGTGAATGTGGTTGGAAGTGGCAGGCGAAGGCAAAATGTGAGTGCAGAGGCGGTTGTGTTTGGTGGAATGATAGGGTGAGCAATCCCCTCAATTTCTTCAAGGGTTTTGTTCTCGTGGATGAGGCGAAGCTTTTAGGAGTGGCGGTGGCCAATTTGGTGGAGTGTAGCGACCGTGCGAGCTCGCTGGAGGTACACTAGTGAGGTGGAAGACGGAGATGCGGACAACGTAGGATCGGTCGAAATGGCGAAATAGTAGCATGGTGATGATGTACGGAGGATAAGAAGTCAAGGAGACTAAGCAGTGGTCGATGAGGGGTGAAGGGGGCGTCGGGTCTGGTATGGCCAGCACCGGAGGAGATGAATGCTCTGGTGAGAGGGAACGGCGACGACGGAGGGTTAGGAAGCGCCTCGCTAGTTTGGAGAAGTGCTAACAGACGAGGGGAGTTGGAACCAACCACTTATGGTATGTGGCGGCCGATGAAGAGGCCAGAGGTAGGGAGTCGCTGGAAAGAGGTGGAGCGAGCTAGAGGTTGAGGGAAAAAGAAGGGTTTTTGGCTTTATTTCTCGCTAAGGAGGTGAGGAATGTCATGGGGGTCTTTTATAGGGCTTAGGGGAGCTTGATGATCAGGAAATAAGCTTCAAAGCTTGCTTGGTATTCAAGAAGAATCCCACTGATTTCGTGCGTTCGCACACATGAATTTCTAGGAGTTAAGTATCGAGATTGTTCCCAATAGGTTTCCCTTGGTGTGAACATCAATCCCGCCAAATTTGGTGGGATTTGATTGAATTTTGCATAAGATTCTGCCTGGTCAAAGCTTCACTCGAGGTAGGTTGACCTCCAATGGTGGCAAGGACTAATTTGCGAAGAAGATGAAGAAGTTAGGGGATATTTTGTAAATATTTCAAAAATTGAGGGGCTATTTGAGAGAATCAGAGCAGACTAGACCAAAATGTAAAATAGGTCAAGATGATCTGTAATTGGGCACAAATTTTGGTACAAACCTAATTTGGACCCAAGGAATCTGATGGTGAAGTTGGATTTAGGTTTTGCCAAGTTTGACTAGGTAAATTATGCAGAATCCCAAATTAGGGCAACTTTCTATCTGTGACTTTATTTTAGGTCAAAATAGGTTGTGATGGTCAAATCAAAGGTACTAAACCCTATAGAATATTTTTATACGAATTTTATAGGGTTTTAGTTAATTTTATCTTGACCAAAACCTCATTTAATTAAGTGGATCTATTTTTACGATTTCAGATGTCCATTAATTCTTGAAATGCATGAAAACCCATTTTGTTCTGCATGAACCCACTTATTAGATATTATTGACCATATGACCTTTAATAAACCCCCGAAATACCCCATGGTTATTCTATAGAAGTGAAATGTTGTTAAAATTGTAGAAGTAACCCTGGTTTCTTATCTTCTCAAAATAAAACATTATGCATATATGACCCTCTGATGGTTATGTAGGAGCTTTTATCAACTTTATCAGACCAAATAGAGCTAGTTATGGCTCATGATAGTGTTCCCATCATACCCCCATGCCTAGCTTTTTCCAATCCCTTAGCAAAACCTTATGGACCAAACCAGTTATCTAGGTCGGATGTAACCGTCAGGATGCCATACTAAGCCGTAACTCTGGGAATCAAATCTTAATACCAACAATAGGTCCAGAGGTACTCAAGTACCGGCCCAGATCCAGACCTGACTAGCTTTTTCCTTAGTCTGCCATGAAGGTTTCTAAGGCCTGCAAGAACTATCCTAAGATTCGTTGGACCCAGCGGTTAAAGCACCCGTGCTTGTGACATTGTTAGCCCAGGTTTAGCCTGCCAGTGCATTTTTATAAGAGAGAGGGATAGAAGAAGGTTTCCATCTATGGAGAGATTTCTTTCTCTTTTTCTTTTCATTATATTTTTCCTTAGATCCAACCTCGGATTGGCCCTAAACACGTTCTGTATCGGATTCCTTGTCCCCACCATCAATCCTTGCAGGGTCCCTGGCAATCGATGCTTCGAGATAGCATCACCCATGCCAACCCCCAGAACCTTGGCTTTCGACACTTCGGGATAGTGCCGCCCATGGCATTTGTAGCTAAATTCAGACTCTGGCAATCAACATTTTGTGATAATGCCGCCCATGGCATTTGAACCAGCACAAGGTGCTTACATCCCCCCAATAGGATATTTAGATATCCTAGGAGACAAGCACCGAGGAGATGATATATTTTTGTGCATCTTTGAGGGGAATTTCTCACCTCTCCATGCTGGGAACTTGTTCAAATCAACTCGTGTTTTTGAGCCGCTCCTAATCTAGATCTTAGGGCCATTTTCAGAATAGCATAAATGCTTTTTTGGCAGGATTTCATATTTAAGCACATTGAACCAGACTGTGTGTGATTTAGGGTGCTTAAGTTACTGAGTCCCGCAAACCAGAGGTCAGTTAACAGGGCTGAATACTACCTAAGCCTTAAACCAATACATAAGCTTTGCATTTTCCTCAACCTCTTGAGGAGTAATCCAGATCTTGACAAGTTTGTTAGTGTTTAAATCTCAGAACAGATCCAAGAGGTCTAAGGTCGGTATTTGCCACTAATCCATTAAGTTTTAGCCTTCCAAGTCTTAATTCATCATTCGATCCAATCTAAAAGTTAGGTAAGTTTCATATCATTTTGAAGGGACTCCATTTTTTCTTTATCTTTTTGCTCCTTTCTTTTCTTTTCAATTTTCCTTCCTCCTTTTTCTCATTTTTCTATCAAATGGATCTTCTTTTTCCTCAACCTCAATTTTTTTTTAATGAAATCTTTTGTGAGATTTGATTTTCATGGCATTTTACACTTTAATACCCCCCATGCCTACGATTTGCAATGTCATTGTAAATTAGGTGGGTTTGAGTTTCACGCAGTTCGTACATTAGAACTAGCATAAAGGGTAGGTGGATGGGTAGGGATGACCATTGCAGATGATTTCAAGCTTTGTTACGTGTACCAGAGGTGGAGTCGACTGTTCTAATGGACGAACCCTAAAGTGTAGTATGAGTTCAGTAGAGAGTTATGTCAAAAGGATTTTGGGTTTTTCAAAGAGATGACAGGTTGCCTCATGTTAAGCACTAAGTTTAATGCCATCAGCTAGGCATAATAAGCTCAGGGAGAATGGAGATCAAAAGTTAACTCAGCCAAGTTTGTGTTAGTGAGTTCAATGAATGATTTGAGTCTCTAACCATTCACGATAAATGGTTCAGAATCATGGCTGAGTTCACTGATTTCTATAGCCCCATTTTCGAAAGCACGTTTGACAAGGAATGATCCAATCCATTTTGATCTAAGTTTTCCTGGGAAAGGTTTGAGTTTGGCATCAAAGAGTAGGACCTTTTGACCAAGATGGAACATTTTGCTTGATATGTGCTTGTCATGAAAGGATTTAACCTGCTCTTTGTAAATTCATGAGTTCTCATACATGCCATTGCGTAGTTCCTCAATCTCGCGCATTTGTAATTGTCAGTGGGTTCCAGCCTTATAAAGATCTAGACTGCACTTCCGTACTACCCAATCGGCTTTGTGCTCCATTACGATGGGTAGGTGACATGCCTTCCTGTACACGAGTCTGAATGGAGACATACATAATTGGGTTTTGTGGGCGATCTTATAGGCCCACAAAGCTTTTGGAAGGTGGGCCGACCAATCTTTCTTGTTAGGCCGAATAGTGACCTGAAGGATTTTCTTGATCTCTTGATTAAACAGTCCAGCCAATCCATTGGTTTGGGGGTAATAAGGAGTTGAGATTCAATGCGACACCCTATACTTTGTCATCAAGGATCTGAACTGTGCATTTGTGAAATGGGTCCCTCCATCAGATATGATAGCACATGGGACATCGAACCGTGAGAAGATGTTCTGATGAATGAACTTGATTACCACCTTATGATCGTTGGTTTGGGTCAGGATCACTTCAATCCATTTTGACACGTAGTCCACTGTGAGGAGAATGTATTCAAAGCTATCTGATTTGGGGAAGGGGCCTATAAAATCAATCCCCCATATATCGAAGTTTCGTACATGAGAATCGACTATAAAGGCATCATATCTTGGTGGCTCATGTTGCCCAATTTCTGGCAACGAGTGCATGCCTTACAGTAATCATGTGCATCCTTGAAGATCGTGGGCCAATAAAAGCCACACTAGAGGACTTTAGCTGCAGTTTTATGTCCAGAGAAGTGTCTGCCACAGGCCTGCTCATGGTAGGACAAGATGCCCTGAATTTCTGCTTTTGAGATGCACGACTGATGATCTGATCAGCACCAATGCGGAAGAGGCACGGATCTTCCCATTTGTAGTACTTGGCATTAGAAAGAAAATTGTCTTTCTTTCCCTTCGGCCAATCAGATGGGATATGATGAAATGCCAAGTAATTAACCAAATCAGCATACCAGGGAAGTTCTGCACCAATAGTTAGGAGGTGCTCATCAGGAAAATGCTCTATGATTGGATCGAAAGGGTTGATGATAGTAGAAGGAAGGTGGGACAAGTGATCAGCTACCATGTTCTATTTTCCTGCCTTGTTGCGAATCTCGAGGTCGAATTTTTGCAACAGCAAGATCCAGTAGATTAGTCGAGGTTTTGCATCCTTCTTCGCGAGAAGGTGTCTCACTGTGGTGTGATCTGAGTATATGATAATGGGGGAACCTAAGAGATAAGATCAAAATTTTTCTAAGCCAAATACTACGGCTAGCAACTCTTTCTCAGTAACTGCATAGTTACGTTGAGCCTTGTCAAGTGTTTTGCTAGCGTAGTAGATGACCACGAGCTTCTCGTCAATCTTCTGCCCAAGCACTGCACCTACTGCATAGCTAAATGCATCACACATGATCTCAAAGGGTTGAGACCAATCAGGGGATTGCAGGATGGTGCATGGTTGACTCGGTCACGTAGATTTTCAAATACACGAGTGCACTTCTCGGTGATTTCGAAGGGACATCTTTTGATAAGAGATTAGTCAGGGGGCACGTGATTTTTAAGAAATCAGGAATGAATCGATGGTAAAAATCGATGTGCCTTAGAAAAGACCTGATGTCCTTGACTAATCTAGGGATAGGTAGTTTGGAAATCAAATTAACCTTAGCTTGATCAACCTGTATGCCATTCTCGGAGATAAGATGTCCTAGGACAATTCCCTTAGGAACCATGAAATGGCTCTTTTCCCAGGAAAGAACCAAATTCACACCAATGCACCACCTGAGGATTTGGACCAACTATAGTAGGCAATCATTGAAAGATTCCCCAAATACTAAGAAGTCGTCCATGAAGACTTCAAGATAATCACCTACCATAACAGAGAATATGGCAAGCATGCACCATTGAAAGGTAGCGGGTGCATTGCAGAGACCGAAAGGCATCCTACGGAACGCGTATGTCTCATAGGGGCAGGTGAAGGTAGTCTTCTCTTAGTCATCAGGATGGATTGCCACCTAATTATAACCAAAGTACCAATCCAAGAAATAGAAGAATCGATTTCCTGCCAATTTCTCGAGTATTTGATAAATAAATGGTAGTGGGAAATGATCCTTTTTTGTGGAGGCATTCAGTCTTCAGTAATCAATGTAGCCTCTCCACAAGTTTGCGATACAGGTTGGAATGGTTTGTCAAGTTTCAATTGTAATCACGGTGAGCCCTGCCTTCTTAGGTACAACCTAGATTGGACTCACCCAATGACTGTCAGAGATTGGGTAGATGATCCCAACATCTAACCACTTAATGATCTCCTTTTTCACGACATTCTGCAGGTTCAGATTCAGACGTCTCCTTATCGCCCTTCGTGCTTGGGAGATAAGGCTTGATCACAAAAATAATATGTGTGCACGTAAGTCTGTATCCCAACGATTTGGGACTACAGTGCCAGCTCTTTCTTGCATTTAGTTCCAAGAAGAAGCTTCGTCCAATTGGCACTATGCTAAAGCTTTGTTCTCTAGTTGCCGCTGCAAGTAAATAGGTGAAGTAGTTCCGCAGCTTCAGGAGCTGGAGTTGAGGTTTGGAAGCATCTGACGATGGTGGATGGCGGCGGGCGAAACGTCGACGGTGACCGATACCTGAAACAAGAGATACGGCCTCACGGCCACATTAAAACATCTCAGGAGACTCACCAAGTGTTGGCAAAGGCAGTTGTGGTGTTTTCATGGTGAATTATGGTGTGTGTTGGTTGGATGAAGGCGGAAGGGGTGAATGGTGAGGGGTGTGTTTGGTGGAAGAATCATGGGGTTGAGTGAGGGGTTTTGTGCAATGAGGTGAGGCGGAACTTTTTGAGGTGGAGTGGTTGTGTTTGGTGGTGTGTGGAGTCGGGGAGGCGTTGCTGGGGCTTTGCTAGAGCGGAGGATGAAGGTGGCATTGAAGGTGTATCGGTGGTCGAAAAGGGGAAAGAAACGGCTAGGGAGATTGAAGAGGATAGAAGAAGAAAGTGACCTAGCTATAGGATGAAGAGGAAGTAGATTCCCATGCCAGTGTGATGGCCGGATGTGGGGAAGTTGAAACCTTCGTTGAGGGAGACAGCTGCAAGGAAAGAGGGAGGCTGCCCTCGCTGTGGCTGGCGAGATGTGGACGAGCGTGAGGAAGAAGAGGGACGGACAATTTGGCCATTGGTCCTCTGTGGAACGATGGGGAGCGAGGATGCCAAAGCTTAGGTTGGAGGAGGTCAGAGATAGGGAAAGAAGAGGGATTTGAGGCCAAACCTAACTAAGGAATTAGGTTAGAAGCTCTAGGAGCTTTTATAGAGCTCCTGGACGAGATCAAATTGGGAAAATCGTGAGTGAATTTTGCAGATTAGGATATTTAGGCATGTGAAGAATCAAGCTTTGTTGGAGCTTCTTTACTTCAAAAATCGTATTCCCACTTGGTTCAATTGTGTTCCCACTATTTGAACACCAATCCCTCTAATTTTGGAGGGATTTGGTGATGATTTCGTGGTGTTTTTCCTTGCTTGCATTCGGTGTGATGGGGTGATTAGGAAACTTGGGAGATGGAGGCAAGGGGTGTTTGGTGAAGAAGATGACAAAGTTGGGGGGCTAATCACACAGGTTTCAAAAGCTGAGCGGCTATTTGAGAGAAAAAGAGTCAGACTGGGATAAAATGCAAACTTGATCAATATAATCTCTGATTGGGCCCAAGTTTTGGTACAAATCTAATTTAGACCCAAGGAATCTGATGGTGAAGTTGGATTTCAGTTTTGACCAGGGTTGACTAGACAATTTGTGTAGAAACCCAAATTAGGGTAGAATTGTGTTTGTGACTTTGTTTAAGGTTGAAATGGGTTCCAATGGTCAAATCAAAAGTACCAAACCTCAAGGGATATTTTTTTATGATTTTTAAAAGGTTTACATGGAATTTATCTTGAACAGAACCTCTATTATCTAAGTAGGTCTGAAATTAGGATTTCAGGTTATGAATCAGTTCTCAGAGTGTGTGAAAACTTGTTTCTATTTGCGTGGACCCTCTTATTAGACTTTAATGCTCATTAGACCTTAGATTAACCCCTGGGAAACCCCATGATTATTCTACATTTATGATATGCTGTTAAAACTGTAGAATTAACCCTAATTTAATGCACTCTTCTTAAAAAGGATATTCAATGAATTACGACTCTCTAGTGATTATGTAAGAGCATTTATCTCTTGATTATGACTAATTAAAGCTAGTTATGACTCATGATGATGTTATCATCAGCATCACTAAAGGATGTGTATTAATATTAAGCCTTTGGAAAAAACTCTTTTTCCCCCATTCCTACACCTATAATAGGCCTACCCCTCCTACACATCTCTCTCCCTCTCTAAGAGCTAAGAACTCAAGTTCTATGCTTGCTCTAGTGCTCCTAAGCTACAGGAAGATTTTCTAGAGTAAAAAATCAATTTTTTTCACTTCTCACCCCCTTTGCGGAGCGCTTGCCAGTCGTCTTCTCGCCCCCATTCCAGAAGCGAATCCTACGATGTCAACATCTTGCCTCATCCCCGGTTCTTCCCGATTCACCCGCCATCTTTCGTCTTCTCTCTCTTTCCTATAGGCATTGTTCATCTGGCTCATCCTCTAAGAAGCCATCGAGGAGGATAACTTCTCACCCTCTTATCTTTTTATCACTTTCTAGAGTAGATTTTCAGCTTTCTATTTGTAGAAATTAGTTGTAACGACATTATCTTAGTTATAAAAAGTTATTCTCTCTCTATCTCTCTTATTTATATTACAAGTAGATTAACTATTTATAATCATTGTGAATGTCTCCTTTATAAACAAAAGCACTACTATCCCAACACATTCCAAAAGCACTACTATCCCAGGTGGAGAGATATTTTCGCGAGAAAAAATCAGGGTTTTGGAGAATTGGTCGTTGTAGTCACAAAATATCACTACCAAATGAAATTTATATCAAAACTCGAAGTGAGTCCTGGGTCGAACATAGGGAGGCGAACGTTTGTTTGAAAATCGCATTTCGAATTTATTTGTTTTTGTTGTTTTTATCTTTTGAGATTTTTTTTGGTATTTTATAAGATAGAATATTAGGTGAATTGCTATCTATTCTATGCTACACTAACAAAATAAGAGAGAGAGGGAGAGAAACATTTCATAAAATTGATTAATGTAAATTACAACTAATTGAAACTACACTAGAAAGAGATAAAATATAGAATGGGTTGAGAAGAATCCCCCTCGATGGTTGCTCTGAGGATGGCTCACTTTAACGACGCCGTAGACGAATGTGACGAGAAGCTAGACGAAGAAGAACGATGTCTGAGGGAGGATGGGGCAAGACGGTGTTGCGGCGAGAATCTTCTTCTGGAAGGTGGTGAGAGGACAGCCACAGGATTCTCAACGAATAGGAGTGAGAGGTAGGAAAAATATTTGATTTCTACTCTAGAGGAGCATCCCGAGCTTGGGACAAGCTCTATCTAGAGCCTTGGAGGTGGTGAGGGAGAGAAAGGAAGAGATGAAGAAGAATAGGAGGGGTAGGTGTCCTTTTATAATGGAGTAGAGGCTTTTCGCACATGTGGCAATTAGTGATGTCCATAAACTTCGTTGAAGACCCACCACAGATGTCGCTAAAGGCAACTCACGCACCTATGCTGCTGTGCTCCTAGGGCACGCTCTGCCCGCCCATGCACTGTGCATCCTTGCTGTACACTGCACGTGCCAGTGTGCCGCATTGCTCACACCACACACTGCGCGCACGTGGTTGGTACTGTTGTACTCTCAATTGGAGAATTAGGGGGGCTTGTGGGTTTCGAACCCGTGACCTCATCTTTGCGAAAGGACTCAAGACCACCACGTTATCCTTCCCTTTGTGTCAAGAAGGTGAATTCTTTGCTCCGGCTGGGGATGGTGGCGTGGCCTCTTGATGGCTGTTGGATCTTGATCCAACAACCCAGATCTAATGGATGTGAAAGAGAGAGAAAGGTGACAGCGAGCCTTGGGCGGCTTGGATAGTGCCACTTGGAGCGATCTGGGCAGTCTATCTTCTATCCTTTGTCGGGGTTGCTACATATGTCGGATCAAGATGATTTCCATGGTATTAAACTTCGATCGTCGCACTGGATCCATCTGTATGGTTAGATTTATTGTTTGAAGTTTCAAATTGCATCACCTTGCCTCTTGGTCGTTGATCTTTCTTGGACTCCATATGGTGCTATGAGACTCCGATCAAGGCGATTTTGGAGGCATTGGACTTCGATCATCGTCTTGAGCAGATCCGTATGATTAGATCATTATTCTGAGGCCTTGAAATAGATCTCCTTCTCTCTTGGCCACAAAAGAGGGCGACTTAACCTAAACTTTATGCAAAGTATTCTAAATGCAAAAGGATGCAAGCTATGCAATATTTATAATATGGAATGCATCTATAAGCTTAGGAACATGCATAAATAGTCATTTTATCATAAATAAATGTGTCTACATCATACCCCCATGCCTATCTTTTGCTAGTCCCTAGCAAAAGCAATGTAAACGCTGTGTATGAGAATAGAATTAAGATTTAATTACTTTGGCCTAAGTTGTTGATTAACAATAGAAAAGTTCAACTAAGCTATTAAACTAAGAAGACTCAACAGTGCCCAAGTGTCTGCCAAAATACAGGCCGTCCAAGTCGTCGCCTTATTTTGAAAAGGGAATATACATTTTTCTATTTTTTTTCTTCTTTTCTAATTCTTTTAAAATTTTGAGTTTAGAGTTTCTGGGTGGCTTTTTACGGCTACCCAACCCACCCAAGACTCGAAAAGAACTTCAAGTTCTAAGCATCTTAATGTCAAAAAGTGTTAGACTTACTAGGCGGCCATTAAAATGGACTTCAGGTTTCTACGACACTAAGTGACCTTAAGAGTTTCTGCCCAAGTTTTTTTATGGGATCAACACAAGGGCCAACCCAGTGTATATCACCCCACTTCATTCTACTTCCCCGCTTCTTCCCTAGGTGTTTTGGGAATTATTTGTGCATTTTTGTGAGTTGAGCTCTGGACTATCGGCCAATGGGTTGTTACCTACGGCAACTTGCCGGCCATACAGGTGCGGTGAAGTGTGACTTATTTATTTTTCTATTTTTATTTTTTTCTCCTTTTTCCATTTTTCTATTTTTCTCTTTCTTTTTGAGTATCACTTTTTTTCCTTTTCTAAGTAGGTGACTTCCCTGATCTAAGATTTACCTAAAGGTAGCAGAAAACTTATGGTCATGTAGTTGGACTCTGGGCAGCTGGCTAATGGGTTGTTACCCACAACAACTTGCTAGCCATACTACCCTAGAAGGTTCATTCGCTACCCAATTTCTGTTAGAACTGTTGAAATGTGAGTCAGTGCAAATAGTGTGTAGATGCGTTAAAGTCCCCTCAAATCTGAGGGAGGGTTGACAAGTCGTGTACTTATCACCCTAATTTATTAGCAAAATTAAAGTAAAATTAACATGGCATGGACTCGAGAACAAGTCCACATTTTAGTGGATACCTGGGATGATTAAGCCTGAAGACTTGAAGAGTCTAAGCATTCAAGTTCTAAAGTATCGTTTCCTAAAGTTAACTCCTAATGCCTAAGTTCTCTTCTCCTAATTCTTTCTTTTTCTCCTTTTAATTTTTTTTACTTTTTATTATTTCTTGTAAATAAAATAAAAGAAATTCCATGGACCTAAAAAAATAATTTTAGGATTAATTCCACCCACCATGCCTAAATGATGCAATGTCCTCATTATAAAAATAAAAACATGAAATGGGCAGAATAAGCAGAGTAGTACCTGATTTTTGTGACAATCTGGTCGGCTCCACAGAGAAAGTATAATATACACATGTGCTAAGTTTATTGCCTTTAGCTAGGCATAATATACAAACTAAGAAGAAATTATGAAATTCACAAGTGCAGGTCAAAATCAAAATAAAAATATTGATCTCAGGACCCGCCAGCAGGTCTCCACAGTTGCAGACCAGATTATAATGCAGACCCATGTCCCAGGGTCCAGTGGTTCTAAGGCTCTGGATGAAAATCACCTAGGACCAGAGATTGTTGTGCTTACGGGGTCAGGCTTGTGGTTTGGTGGTGTGTAACCCAAGTCTAAAATGGGGGACAATAGGTAGATCTAGTTCAATAGGTTTGGATGTTCACGTCAAAGATATCATTAGGGTCCTGATAGAAGGTAGGTGGTTTTAGGTCAATAGGAACCCTTAGATCCAAAATTGTATTTCCCTCAGAAGTAGCCTCCCATAATTGAACTTCCAAACTCCTCACCTCTAAAATTAAGTGTTTGGTTTCCAGGACCTCTAGCATATTATTCACCCCATATGATTTACCCAAGTCCAAAAATCATGGATGAATTAGAACTGACTTGGGTACATTGATTTCAAAAATGTCATCGTTCAGTTCTTTCGGGTGTGGTAGAGGAATGGGGTTACTGATTAAATCATCCAATAAATCTATATTTGAATCCTCCACGTCAACCCCAATCGAATGAAATTCCTCAATTACAGGGTCATCAAATGATTGATCGAATTCTTTTGGCCCGTTTGTCTCACTAAATTTATCTTCCTTAAGCTCAAGTGAGACTTCACTAAGAGATTCCTTACCCTCAGAATCAAAGAATTCATGATCCTCATTTATATATGTCTCAAAATTGTTTATCATTTCATGGTTTGTGGAGACATATTTTTCCTCATTCCCAGGCTTGGGGATCTCGGGTGAGAAAATCTATTCATCCTCATTAGGTTTCTTTAGACCAACCTGGTCATCCTCGATGTCATAAAATGTGTCCCCCTTGACAAGTGCCTGAGCAGGTTTTGATATTAGCTCTCCTAAAGGGGGTTCATCCTAAGAATCATCCTAAGATTGAACTAAGGCAACCACGCATTTCATCCTCAATCTTGATAATTTCCTAAGTAAAAACTCACCTAAGCCCTTATCGTTAACATCTTGGAGCCAATCCAATAAAGAACTATTAAGCTCATCAATCATTTCGATCATAGGCTCCAATGCTTCCACGCATGGTGTTGGCTAAGTTTCCAAAGATTGTATGGTGTTCCTCAAGTTAGCCAACACCTTATCTTGGACCTGGTTCACTTGAACCGAATGGTTTGATTTAGGGTTGGGTGGGTTTGGGTTCAATCTAGGGGAGTCAAGATATTGATGTTCAAGGGGCCTTCCCTGATAGTAGGTTTCTTGAAGTTGTTTAAAGAATGGTGGTGACCTATGTTCAGCATAATCCATGGGAGGGTAATCATCATATCCTTCTTGATTGTAGATTGGGTTAGGTTGATCATCGAAGGGTAGAGATCTATAATCAGTATAGGCATGAGAAGGATAATAATCATAGTCTTATTGTCCAGGGTTAGGCCCTAGATGTTAAGGTTTGGAATCATATCCCCAATCAAAGTTACCCTGATTAGGAGATGGGTAGTCATAAGTCAGGTTGGAATAATAATCATATAGGGATAAGTGGTGGCAGGAGGGTAGGATTGGAAATGTGTGTAGGATGTGGAAGGATACATGGTGAAGTAGGAGGGAAAACAGAGGAAGAGGAGCCCTGCAATACAAACAATCAATCTTGTCCTTAGGTGGGTTAGCCTAAAGATCTACAAACTCCCAGGACCCATCTTGAGATGAAAGAAACGAATTGGTCTACTTCTATCCGGTCAATCCAACCAGTTATAGGGAGGGATTGGGGAGAAGGTTCTTCCTTTGGCTTGCACCTCTAGTTCCTTTGATACCCCCAACCGCGGTTGTTTGATGCTACTCCCCTAGCTAAACATCAGATGGATTGGTAGAAGAAAATTAATTGAAAATGATCTCAGTTGGAGTCCCAAAGAGTGAGTAAATCCTTAAGGCTAATGTCTACCTAGTTTTAATTAAGCTTGGGATGATTGTGCTCTTTGAATGTGATGGGCCCTTTAGATGGGCTATTTCCTTAATGATCAATTAAAAATGTCTATGTGTGCATAACTAGAGTTTTCAAGCAAGATTATTAGAGATAAGGTTGGTTTTAAAGTTCAAATCTTGCTTAGTAGCTTTCAGGGTTTAATTTTTAGGTATATTCAATCAAAGTTCATAGGAACACTCCAAGTTTTAAAAACATGGGTGTAGATATATTCCTTTAAAATTTTGAAATATTGTGGAGTGCTTGGTTTAGCCCTAAAAACCAACCCTATGGGGCAAGCTACTGATGAATCACTTTTATATTAAGTGGTGTAGCCCAAACAATTCAATCAATTCGCTTGGTGCACCACTTAGTTAAGGCACACAAAAAAATTTAACCTATTCAGATTTCTAATCACTTATCTATGTGTTAACTTTGAGTGTACTGAGTTGACAGGTTAGAATCCTGGTTAAGTGATTAAATCAGAAAAGGTGGGCCTTAAGTCAAGAAATTTGTGGGTGTGTGAGGTGTGTAAATTATTGTTATGTCCCACAATTAGAATTTTTTATATATATATGAGGGGGTGAGGTGAGGTGAAGTGACAAACAATTAGATCAATCCTAGGGTTTATAAAAGCACCTAGGTTGATTTGAGTTTGAGTTATTAGATGATGGAATGGAAATCTAGTGGGTGGGTGGGGGGAATACACTTACATAACCTTCTAACCACACTTTACTCCGATTTATCCACTTTGGCTCACCTTAGAAGGATACCTGTAATCATAAAAAGAAAGGAGCAAAGTGAGCTAAAAAGTTAAGGTGGAAAACACGAGAAAAACCAAAGAGCATTGCTCTCCGGCAACAACACCAAAATGGTGAGCGTATGCTCGCGAGGAAAAATCAGGGTTTTGGAGAACCCATCGTCGTAGTCGTAAAATATCACTACTAAATAAAATTTATATCGAAACTTGAATTGAGTCTCGGGTTGAACATAGGGAGGCGAGCATTCGGTTTGAAAACTGCACTTCGACTATATTTGTTTTTATTATTTTTATCTTTTGAGATTTATTTTGGTATTTTATAAGATAGAATATCAGGTGAATTGTTATCTATTCTACTCTACACTAATAAAATAGGAGAGAGAGAGAGAGAAAGAGAGAGAATGAGAGAAATATTTCATAAAATAGATCAATGTATATTATAGCTAATTGAAACTACACTAGAAAGCGATAAAAGATAGAATGGGCTGAGAAGAATCCCCCTCGATAGTCGCTTGGAGGATGGCTCACTTTGACGACACCCCGGACGAATGTGGCGGGAAGCTAGACGAAGAAGAATGGCGTCGAAGGAAGCAGGACTGCTATTCGCTCTGGAACGGGTTTTTAAATTGTTGCGTTGTAGTATAGATCGAATCAGCATGAAAATAAATAATATTTATACTCGAAAGAAATCCGAGGTCGAACACAGGGGGCAATTGGCAAAATACTTCTCAAGATTGCAATTCAAATGCAATATAAGAATTTCAAACAAGAATGATATATAAATGAAATCTAATGTCAATAATGCAAAAAGAAGAGAGGGCAAAATGGTGATTTGAATCACCAAATTACCCTACAATGTTAAGCTTTGCAAGCTACTCAAAGTAACAGAATCATATAAGCCAAGCAAATTTCAATTTAACCAATAGAACCAAGGTATCATAAGAGATCAGATGACAGAATAGGCACTCAGACACCTTAACAGAGGCAAAGGCCTCTTCCTCTTTTCTCATCAAGCCTCAGGGAGAGGTGTAGACTTCTCTCTTCTTCTCTTCTCTTTTCCTCTTCCTTCTCTTCTTCCCTTAGCTTCAAAGAAGGCACAGCACAATACTCAGCAAGCCAGCTGAGGCAAAGGCCTTTTTCAGATCTCACAAGAGTTGAGAAAAGGGCAGTAGAGAAAACCACCCCTCTCTCCTCTCCTTTTTCTCTTCTTCCTCTCTCAGAACTAGCAAACCAGACTAGACCCGGGTATCCGAGTAAACGGACCAAGCCCAGACCTGCAAGGCATGACGTGACGTATATGCATGCATGCGGGGACCTCACCCCCTATGCATGCTGAGGCAACAAGGCAGAGGCACTTTTTCCTCTTATGCACTATATGGGCTTCAGGAATTGCCGATGTGGGACTCAAGATGCCCGCTTCTTCCGCAAGCACTCTTCAGTAGCTGGGGCTTGCAATTGGCATCGAAGGGATGGCTAATGGCTCTAATTGGCTGCCTGGAGATGAGCCTAGAGCGTCCCTGTCCAACCTAGGCATAGCGCCTGGGGTGGAAAGCATAAGAACATGATGAACGAGGCAGCGAAGGAGGTAACGGTGATGAAGTTCCGGTAAGAAACCTAAAACGAGGAATACATGCTATAAGCCCTAGTTAAAGTACTTAGAAGGATCACCGAGGGCCGACGAGTGCAACGGTGGCATCGATTTGGCGTGTGTGTGTGTGAATGTGCGTGGCGAGGTCGAAGATGGTGCATGGAGGTGGGTGTGCTTGGGGTGGTGTTCGAAAAGCTAATCCCCTCAATTAGAGGGGTTTTGGTCATGAGGACACAGTGGAGATTTTGGACCGGTTGGCGATGCAGATGGAGTTGTGGAGTGATGGAGATGCTTTGTCGAAGATGTGGCCAGAGGCAAAGAAGATGGAGTACGAGAGGGCGGTGCAGTGGTCGCTAGTGGTTTGTGAGTACCAGGGAAGAGAATAGAGGGAGAGAGGAAGAGATAGAGTCACATAGGGGTGAGGTAGAGATGCAGAGGGCTCCGGTGTTGGTTGATCGGAGTTGGAGAAGGAGGTAGAGGCAGCGAGACGGCGACGTGGACGAAGGCAGAGGAACAACCACCCTTTGGTTGGGGAGGGTGATTGTGTAGCAATCATAAGTCTTAATTGACCTAAATTAGGCTAGGACTTAGCATAAGTTAGGACAGTTCATGCATGCATGAGCATTACTTGCATCCTTATTGCTTTCTTTTATCTGTGCATAAAAGAATGCTATAATGTGCTTATTAGGTGCATTATGTCAATTACAGGTAATAAGTTGACCAGAAGGTAGATCTAAAGTTGGATCTGAAGAATAAAGAATAATTGGAGTTACAGCAAAGCTGGAGCAGAAGACCTAGAATAAGATGTAGTAGAAAACAATGTAAGGGGTTGAGGTATGCTATTCTATTTAAGTAGGAATAAAGCAGTAAATTATGAAGAACTTAGGACCATCCTAGCCCTAGGATAGCCTAGAAGCTTCCCCAAGCCTTCGCCACCCTTAGATTAGGTCACCACATCCTAGGAAACCTTAAAGCCCTAATTCCAACCTCTATCTAGACATCTAGATAAGTTATAGGATGTCCAGAACCCTTAGCCAACTCCTGCACACCTCAAACTCACTTTTGTAGTGTTATTAGACATCCAGACACTTGGTCAGACGTCCAATTTCTACAGAATACCCAAGGCAGTGCCTTAATTCTTCCCTGACACTAATTGGATGCTCAGATAATAAGTCTGGACTTCTGATTTTTCACTATAAGACATCTGACAACTTTATTAGACGTCTAATACTGTCCTCCAATTTCTATTTTGGAATTCAAGCCTTGATCATGGATTTCTAGGTCCCTAAACCCACTTCTAACCCCCTAGGAATGTAAATTAAGGTGCCCTAACCCTAGTACATCACCTCTAGACCTCCCTAAGGACCTAATTAGGTCCTCTCTAAACCTAATTGACTTGGATCATGGCCAATCTCTTCAGTCTATTCAATTGGACTCATTGAGTCCAATTGAGCCCTGATCTCAGCACACACTATCCAATTGGACTCAGTGAGAGTCCAATTGACTTAGACCTAATTTAATTGAGTTATTTTACTCTCAATTTAGTTTTCACACACTCAATTAAACTTGTATTAAGTTCAATTGCACTTTACCTTAGTGAATTAGGGTTTACAACCCTAATTTGAGACCTACCTTGACCTAAACCCACTAGAACCTAACCTGATCAACCTAAGCACCTAAGTTTTGACCCACACACACCCACACACACCCACACGCACCATCCAGATGAAAATACCTAGCCTAGAGTTCTTTAGAACTCTCTACCATGTGTTGTTGCCTTTGTTGCTAAAATTAGCAACCAAAAGCCATTCAATTTTTAGATCCACATTTGGTGGATCTAAAAACCACCATCCATCCTCTCTCTCTCTCACTCTCCCATGGGCTCCCACCATAGGCCTCTCTAGAGAGTTCCATAATTCTCTAGAGAGCTTCCCTTAGGTCTATAAAAAGACCTAAGGGGTGGCCATTTGCACCCGTCCACTCTTGGTTCCATTTAGCTTAGTTTCATTCCACATCCACTCCACCTCCATGTCCACGAGTAGTTTCACCATGGCCACCACCGCCTCCACACCAAGATGCTAGATCACCTCTCCAACCTCTCTCCAAGGGCCAGCCTAAGCACCATTGGCTGCCCCTCCTTCTCTCAACCAGCTCAAGGGCCATCGGAGCCACCTCCGAATGCCCTTATTTCCGCTAGATTAGATTATAGTTCTTCTTAGATTTACATGCTTTATTTACTACTTAATAGTGTAGTTCCTTACTTCTCCCTCAATGATGCATGCAAAATCCGCCCATAGATTCATGTATGCAGTTGTTTTCTAGTAGCGAGTAGTTTTATTTCCTTGTACAAGCATTCCTCTACCTATGCTCTGCAACTCTGATATCATCATCTTTTATATATATAAATATATATGTTGAAAATCACCATGTGCTTAGTTATCATCTTTTGGTGTGATTGAAGTTGCATGTTTTAGTTACTATCTTTTGGCAACTAACTTGTCGTACATTAATACGTATATCACCATAAAGCGGCATGAGATTTTAAGAAAGTAGAGCGAAAGAGATCGATTTCAAATCTACATTTCCATAAATGCCTCCCAGGGATGAACGACTGGGACTCCAAGTCTCGTTATCTCTATAAATATTTTGGTTGATCGTATTGCTCACTATACTACGATACTTTTTCTTATAAAAATGCGCTTTACGAGTCACAACAAATGGCGTCGTTGCCGAGGAGGCAATGTCATTTTTTATTTCGATCTCTTGAGCTATCACTAACAAATCTTCCTTTGCTTGTCTTTGGTGTGCAGGAAAATAGGAAAAATGGGAATCTGCACACGCAAGCAGCGCAAATTTAAAAAAAAATCAGGTGCACATCTCATCTTAGATTAGGATTTCCCTTTCTGAACCCCTGGTTAGATTTATTTAAAAAAAAAAGAAATAAAAATCCTATTTATTTTCCTAAAAAATAAAAAAATCAAAGAAAAAAAAATCTAGGTAGTTAGATTAGGTTTCTCTTTGAATCCTAGGTTTGTTTTGAAAATGGAAAAAAAAGCAAAAAAATTGAAAATCCTTCGAAAAAGAAAAAAACCTTCCTGGGAAAAAAAAATTTCAAATTTTTCTTTTGAAAAAAAAATTGGTGGAAAGTTTGAATTTTAAACTCAAACACCTTTTAAAGGAGTTCCCACCACCCTCTGATTTTCAGCTAGGCTTTGAATTTTGATTTAAAAATTCAATTCCCAAAAAATTAATGAGCAAAAAATTCTGAAATTTGGGTTATACTGTCATTTTCAAACCTTCTTTCAAATGGCACCGTTCATTTAAAAAAATTCCAAGCACAACATTTTTAAAATTCACGAAGTGCAACGGGGTCAGACTAACTTAGATTTGAAAATTTTCAAAATTCCAAAAGCAATTCCAAGCAATCCGTGAATTTGTTTTGACTAAAAATGGTGGGGTTTGAAAGTTGATCTCATTGGCTTTAATTTTCATATTTTTCCCAAATTTTTGATAGTCATTTGTTACTATTTCAATTTGAAAAATCGACCAGGGATCAAAACCCCAAGTCTGACCCTCTGACATTCAAAAATCTCTAGAAATTCAGTTGAAATAGTAAAAATTACAAACAAATATTCTCTGAAAATAAAATTGAAAAAGGAATCTACTTACAAAATTTCAACTTATTTGGATTCCAATTTTTTCTAGAGAAGTATTTTTATTTCGTGGTCTACTAAAAAAAAAAGCCCTAGAATTGCATGAACCCTAGGTTACATCTTTTGGGTTACACTCTAGAGAACATACATTTGGGCTAGACTAGACTTAATCAAGTCTAAGGTTTAGCCGGTGAGCTTGGTCACCTTATGGGCCACTCACCATAAACCCCAGTTGAAGAAAAAGGGCTAAAATTAATTTTAAAACACAAAATTAACCCGAATTCGTTGTCATACTACTGGGTGTTTTCAATCTTTGTTGCCAAACCTGGTGACTAAGTCTGTGAGGTAGTGTCAAATGACTGCAGCTAAGGGGTAACAGTACCGGAGGCGTAAGCCAAAGGAAGAACCTTCCCCTTAGTCCCCTCGTAACTAGACTGGCTGAGTTAGCTTGAGAGGCGGAAATCACTTTCAGGCGGTTGCACGATGAATTTTTCTTCAGGAATTCAAATTTAAAATGAAAAATATGGTCACCTGATCATAAGTACCATCTGATTGACAGGGCCTTAGCCTTTGTCTGGCTTGGCTACACCAACCTAGGGGTTGGGTGGTGTATGTAAGGAGGGAGGTCACTTAGACCTCAACTGGTTGGACCTTGGGAGCCAAACCCAAGGAGGTGAGTCACCTCGCCAGGACCATCTTCTCCCCCCATTTCTTCTACTCCCTTAGCCACAATGGCTAATCCTGGACCTAGACCGGGTCATGATGCTGGTAATCTGGACTCGATGGCTTGGCTGGTGGCCCGAGTTGTTGAATCTGAGTAGCGGCATTAGCAGAGCATGGACCGTATCTTGACAACGCTTGACAGAATGTAGCATCCACCTCGAGGAGAACAACTTTGGGATTTCTATGATCCAGCAGCACCGATCGTCTCACCCTTAGTTCGGATTCCTATAGGCGGAGATGCATTTGAGCTCAAGCCTAATGTGATCGATTTGATCAGTAGTCATTTTTATGGAAACTCAAGCGAGGATCCGTTCCAGCACTTAGAGGACCTGAGTCGACTTGCAGAAACAATTCGACCCAAGAATGTTGATCTTGGGATTGTTCTGATGAAGCTTTTCCCATTTTCTCTGATGGACAAAGCTTCATATTGGTTCATGACCACTGGGAAGCTAATTGGAACCTGGTCGGAATTACGACATGAATTCCTGCAAAAGTTCTTCCCGATTGGTCGAACGAACACAATGAGGCGTGCAATCACAACTTTTTCCCAAGGAGCTGGGGAAAAGTTGCATGACGCCTGGGATCGATTTTGCGACCTTCTTCGGAAATGGCCGCACCATGGTATACCCAGATGGCACGTAGCTCAGATCTTTTACCATGGGCTGGATGACACACATCGGTATCTGGCCGATGCATCTGGTGGCAGGAATTTCCTCGCAAAAGATGAGAACAGTGCATTTGAGTTGTAAGAATCTTTGGCGGAGAACTCGATGAATGCTGCGTCCATGAACCAGTTAAACAGCCTGGTCAGCAGCGGGTTGGTGTCCATGAGGCTCACACTGAGTCTATTTGAGCCGACATGGATATCATCGTCAAGTAGCTGGATAGAATAAACCTGATCGAGAAAAAGTTTGACCAAATTAGTCATGGTCAATCTGACCTGAACTTTTGCTGCTCCAAGACCCTCCTATGCACCCTGAGCCCCTCCTGCTCAAGTTAATCTACTCACTCGGGATGCATCCTCTCCTTATTTACGAGATCCTGCATATCAGGATCCCGTAAATAGTCCCGATCTGGCACCAAAGGACCAGGGTTACACACCACCCGCTGACCAAAATACGCATCCCCGTGATGGATATACGTCTCGGACATCTTCGGCCTATGAGGACGTCAATGCTATTCAAGGATAGAGACGTAATAACCTGTATTCAGAGATGTATAACCCTGGTTGGTGCCAGCATCCAAACTTCTCCTGGTCTGGTAACTCACAGAGACTACATCAAGATCCACACTACCAGACCAGGCAATACGGGAATGCGCAAAACACATACCCTAGGCAGCAGCCATTCCCGTATCAGCAGCAGGAACCCCGTTCTATATACCAGCTGCTGCACCAAGCTGCCAGTCACCCTCCAAAGCGAGCTGACCCTTTGGAGGCACTAAAATAAAAGTTGTAAGAATCGATGTGCAAATCTACACAGGATAGCTTGCAGATAATGAAGCCGCTAGCTGACCAGATACAGACTATACAGAACACGCAAAACCAGCTGTTGCAGGAGCATAGGACTCAGGGAGCCTTGCCCTCCTAACCTGTCCCGAACCCTTGGTATGTGTAGAACCAAGGTGCCCCGCCTAGGTTTCAAGCACCACAGGGGTAGGCACACGCCATATTACAAGTGCCTCTTGCACCACCTGGTTATGCTCAAGGCCAACCTCCTTTAATGTAGAACCCCACATACTCTGCCCCTTCCGCTCCCCCACCATCTCATGGATAGCAAGCCGATGCAAATGCTGTCTCATTAAGGAGTGGAAGGAAGACATTCAACCCACCACATAGGCAGGAGGGTCCTTATTTTTCTCACCCTTTACTGCAGGCGGGTTAAACTCCATCTCAAGAGCCACCTATGGTAGATAATGGTAAGAGGCCACTTGACCCTGAGATTCCCGTCCCTTTTCCCGAGGCTCTGGCACGAAATGTAGTACAGAAGGACACGTGGAATTTTGAGGACCTGAACTCAATGTTCAAGGAAGTACATATTTAGGTCCCCCTCGTCGAGGCAATTAATCACATCCCTGCTGTTGCTAGGTTCTTCAAGGACTATTGTACCCCAAAGCAACAACCTAGAATTGGACGACAAGCGGTACTATCAAAAGAAGCTAGTGTCGTGATTCTAGCTGACTTGCCATCGAAAAAGAAAGACCCTGGTACCCCACTCATATCCTGCTTCTTGCAGGATTCTCCATTCGATCAGGCCCTTCTAGATCTGGGTTCATCCGTCAACCTAACTCCCACTGTCATATTTGATCGATTTTGATTTGGGGAGTTAAAGCCTACCTCGATCACGATTTAGCTGGCTGACAGATCAGTGAAAACACTGAGGGGGGTGGTTAAGAACGTAATCGTAAAAGTCCACAAATTCTGCTTTCCCATAGATTTTTTCATTCTCTTTATGGAGGTTCCTCCGAATCTCCGAGATGCACCAATCATTTTGGGTTGCCGATTTCTAGCAACAGCCCGAGGAAACATTGATTGTGCATCCGAGTGTATGGAGATAGCCCTAGGTAATGAGTGACTTCGACTTGACATATTCAAGGCATCAAGGAATTTTGACTGTGATTGCATAGAGGAGGATGGTGAAGACAATAATTCGGCATACTGTGGTAACATTAGGCTCCTTTGTGATGAACCAATGTCTCATTCGTCTGCACTATCAGGGTTCTTGGACCTCGATCCACACGGGACTAAGATCACTACACTGTACATATCTCCCTGAGGATCCAATTGTTTAGGTTGTGTTTCTGACCACAGCACCCCTAAATCAAGCTATCCTGATCCATACACACCTGGATCGCCCCTGTTGTTACAAGAAGACATGACCACAGCTAACGGGTTTCTTGTTAGCACAGTCACAACTGACTATCTCACAGGTCGCGAATCAGTGGGAATTCACACACATCCGGATCATCAGATTTCCACCTTCGAATCTGCTCCTCCTATTCCCATCTCTGACTCTAACCCACCCGTGATTGAATTGAAGCCCTTACCTGACTCACTTAACTATGTGTTCTTGGGCTAAAGTGAGACATACCTGGTCATTATTAGTGCCCACTTAACCCAAGAATAGGAGCATCAATTGATTTCTACGCTACAAGACTATAGGGCTGCTATAGGGTGGAGCATTGTTGATCTCTGCGGTATTCGCCCCTCATTTTGCACTCATCACATTTACACGGATGAGGGGGTGAAACCTTCGAGACAACCTCAAAGAAGGCTATACCTGAATATGCTAGAGGTTGTTAAGAAGGAGATCATCAAATGGCTGGATGTAGGTATTGTATACCCAATCTCTGATAGCCAATGGGTGAGTCCGATCCAGATAGTGCCAAAGAAAGTAAGACACACCATAGTGAAAAATGATAAAGGTGAATCCATCCCGACCTGCACTATGACATCTTGACAGGTCTGCATCGACTATAGGAAACTGAGCATGGCTACCCAGAAGGATCACTTTCCTTTACCTTTCATTGATCAGAACTTGGAACGGTTAGCCGGACACAGTTTCTTTTGCTTTCTGGATGGATACTCCTGGTATAATCAAGTAGCAATTAGCCCGGAAGATCATGACAAGAGCACATTCACATGCCCCTTTGGAACATTCGCTTTCAAGCGGATGCCCTTTGGCCTTTGCAACACACTAGCAACATTTCAGTGATGTATGATGGCCATCTTCTCTGACATGATTGGGGACTATGTGGAGGTCTTCATGGATGACTTCTCCATTTTTGGAGATGATTTTGCATCTTGTCTTGATAACCTCACCAAAATTCTGAAAGGGTGCATTGAGGTAAAACTAGTACTATCCTAGGAGAAAAGCCATTTCATGGTAAGGGATGGCATAGTACTAGGGCACAGGATCTCTAAAAATGGACTCGAGGTCGATTGAGCTAAGTCTGAGATTATTTCCCACTTATCCCCACCTAGCTCGGTCAAGCAAATCAAATCATTCTTGGGTCACGTTGGCTTCTATCAGAGATTTATATGCGATTTCTAGAAAATTGCATGACCTTTGACGAATCTCTTTGTTTCCAATGCCCCATTCGAATTCGACACCTCGTGTCTTAGTTCCTTCAAGACTTTACGTAGTGCTGTCTATGATTCCCCGATTCTCCAACCACCCAACTGGTCGCTTGATTTTGAGATGATGTGTGATACTTCTGATTTCACCATCGGTGCTGCTTTAGGCCAGCATCGGGAGAAACAACCTGTTGTCCTATACTATGCTAGCAAGACACTGAATGAGGCTCAGTGCAATTATACTGTCACCGAGAAAGAACTGCTAGTAGTAGTATTTGGGTTGGAGAAATTCAGATCTTATTTATTAGGGTCTAAAGTTATCATCTTCACTGACCACTCTACCCTCCAGCATTTGTTGGCAAAGAAGGATGCCAAACCTCGGCTCATCAGATGGATCCTTCTATTGCAAGAACTTGATATTGAAATTCGTGACAAAGCTGGAAAGCAAAATGTTGTGGCGGATCACCTATCCAGACTGGACCTAGCCCACATTCCTTATTCCCTACCTATCCATTACCAATTTCCGGATGAATCCCTTTTGGCAGTTCACTGTGTCGAGTTCCCCTGGTATGTGGATATCGCAAACTATCTTGCCATAGGCAAGATTCTCGCGAACCTATGCAAGGACTAGAAACTCAAATTTACTACGGAGGCCAAATTCTACCTCTGGGATGACCCATTGCTCTTCCGCATTTGAGCGGTTCAGATTATTCGAAGATGCATCCCAGATTCTGAGATCCCTAGTGTGTTATCTTTTTGCCAAAATGATGCTTGTGGTAGTCATTTCTTGGGACAGAATATCGCTGCAAAAATTTTACAGTTGGGATTTTTCAAGCCAACTATTTTCAGAGATACAAACGAATATGCCCAGCACTGCAAATGATGCCAGTTGGTCGGTTCTATGACAAGGAGAGACATGATGCCACTCCAGCCCATCATGGTTGTAGAAGTGTTCGACGTCTGGGGCGTTGATTTTATGGGCCCTTTCTCGAACTCACATGGCTTCGAGTACATATTACTAGTCGTTGACTATGTCTCGAAGTGGGTCGAGGCCATCCTAGGGGCTGATCATAAGACCGTCATTTCTTTCATACGGGAATACCTCTTCGCGAGATTCGGAATACCCCATGCTCTGATTAGCGATGGGGGAAGCCACTTCATCCATGCCCACTTCAGGTCGTTATTAAAGAAATATAGGGTACATCACCGTATAGCCACCCCGTATCACCCGTAGACCAATGGGTAGGCTGAGGTGTCTAACCATCAAATCAAGCTGATTCTCCAGAAGATGGTTAGACCAGACAGGAAGGACTGGTCCGATAAATTAGTTGATGCACTCTAGGCATATCAGACTGCGTACAAGGCCCCACTCAGAATGTCACCATATCGTATGGTATATGGCAAGGCCTGTCACCTTCCTGTAGAGCTGGAACACCACACCTTTTGGGCGGTGCAAAAATGTAACCTTGACCTCGATGTAGGAGGTTAAGAATAGAAACTCCAGCTCAGCGAATTAGAAGAGATATTGCGGGAGGCCTATGAGAACGCATTGATATATTAGGACAAGACCAAGGCCTTTCATGATCACCACATCCAGAGAAAAACATTCACTCCCAACTAGCAAGTCTAGTTGTTTGATTCGCGGCTGAAACTTTTTTCAGGGAAGCTTAAGTCCAAGTGGACTGGCCTATATGTTGTGATTCACCCATATCCTAATGGGACAGTCCAAATCATGGACCCAAAATCTGGGCATGTATCTATGATAAATGGCCAGTGCCTTAAGCCATTCACGGCCCAGGAGCCTCCTCCAGCTAATGAACTCATTCATCTTATTAAGGATATCTGAGTAAGTTCTCTCCCTGCTGGAGGTGTTAAACTCAGCACGTATAGATAGCATATCCCACATTCTACCATCATCTATACATAACCATTTTTATACATAGCATTTTTTTTTTTAAGCATATTTATTTTGCATATTGCATATAGTCAAGTTGGCCGATGCTGAAAGTTAAAATTTCAGGAGTAATTCCAGGTCATTTCTACCCATTTACTCCTGCTATCCTTATGTTCTTTTATATTCATGCACGAGGACATGCAAGAACTTAGGCATGGGGGGAGGTAGACACAACAAAACTGAAAATTTTTATGCCAACATTTAGGAAAACCTCAGAGCTGCATGTCAAAGGTACTTTAGGACCCTAAATAAAAGAACAACCGACTCCACCTCCAATTCTCGCATTGGAGCTAAACATCGTCCGCAATAGCCACTTTCGACTCACTCGCTCACCTTTTGTTCTAAATCTAGGGTCAAGCTGAATGTAACCCGAAAGGGAAAATTTCATGAAGTACGAATATAAGAGGTTACTTGTTTATAGCATATATACATAGTGCATCCACGAATAATATTATTTTATTAAGAGAATGCATTAGGGATTTTACCCTCTAGTTGATTCCTGTAATCTAGAATCCAGTATAATTTTTCACACACACGTAGATTTTGTAATGGATTCATAGTGAAGGCTGATAAACATCTTTAGTTTGTCGAGAAGAAGTAGCACTTCTTCTCCTGAACCCCTGGACAGTGTTTTAGGAGCTAGGCAGATTCTCCTCAAAAAAATCCACCAAATAGTGTGAGATGAGAATAGAGTATTGGTGCTCTAAGATTAGTGCAAGGAATCTGGAATCTTAGATAATTAGATGATGATACTCAGAGATTAGGCATTGTTTTCGCTCTCGGTTCCTGTGTATACATTTTTCGTGAAATTTTGAGAGCCACCAAATAAGGTAAATACGCAGAGAGCGAGTTTTCATAAAACTAGGGCTAAGGTGGATGGTTACGACCATTCTTTACGGAATCCTCGGCTGAAGGAGGGTATTGATGTCAAGGTCAGATATACACCATCCTATCCGTCTCTCTTGGTGCCTTGAGTAGGCACTTCCACCAAATAAGCCATCCAATGTCTCTTAAGTACCACCAATCCCTAATAATGCCTCCTCAATAAAGTTCATGGATATGTGCTAGTTGTGTTGTGTTGAAAGAAAAAAAAAAGGAAAAAATGGAAAAAAATGAAAAGAAAGAAAAATTGAAAAAAGAAAAATAGAAAAAGAAGAAAAGAATGAATATTTAGTGTTTATTTCAGTTTCATTGAAGCAATACCACCAAATAAATTTGAGATCCACCAAATATGGCCTTAACCCTCCTTTCTTGTGTTTCTGACCGCCCGAATATTAGCTGAGGAATTTTGACTTAGTGTTAGAGTTATGGGAACTCAATTAAAGTGTTAATGCCAAGTGAGACCACGAAATACAGGTCATATGTGTGAATTTGGTGAGATTGTGTGCTCTACGAAAAAGAAAGAAAAGAAAAGATAAAGAAAAAGAAAAAGAGAGAATGAATACAAAGGAACCAAAAGAGAGCATAGTTTTTCTTGTCTTTCGCTGAGTTTAGTTACGTAATAATTTGGGAATCTAGATTCTATAGTACTAATTTCTATGTAACACCAAGTGAGAGTGAGCCACCAAATATGTAATCTTTTCCCTCTAAGATTCTCTACCAAAGCTTAAAGCCGTGTGGAATTCATAGAATATCTTGAATACCCCGAGGGAAGAAGTTCACCTATCCTGCTACAATTTTTACTAGGGTCAAAGTACAGGCCATAGAGGTGAATTAGCTTTTCATTCAAATTCATTGCAAAAGCTACATTGCTACACTTTCATGATTGTCTAGATTTCTAGAGCATAGGATGAAAACAAAAGGAGAAAAATCTCTAAGCATACACTTGATAAAATAATCAATCCCTTAGTGACCCTTCTGTGAATAATTTAGTCTCGCATTTGCTAGGGACTAGCAAGATTTAGGCATGGGGGTATGATTGCGTAGCAATCATAGGTCTTAATTGACCTAAATTAGGTTAGAACTTAGCATAATTTAGGACAGTTCACACATACACAACCATTACTTGCATCCTTACTTATTTCTTTTAGCTATGCGTAAAATAGTGCTATAATGTGCGGATTAGGTGCATTATGTCAATTACAGGTAATAAGCTGACTAGAAAGTAGATCTAAAGCTGGATCTGAAGAATAAAGAATAACTAGAGTTACAGCAGAGCTGGAGCAGAAGACCTAGAATAAGATGTAATAGACAATAATGTAAGGGGTTGAGGTATGCGATTCTATTTAACTAGGAATAAAGTAGTAAATTATGAAGAACTTAGGACCATCCTAGCCCTAGGATAGCCTAGAAGCTTCCCCAAGCCTTAGCCACCCTTAGATTAGGTCACCACACCCTAGGAAACCTTAAAACCCTAATTCAAACCTCATCTGGACGTCCAGATAAGTTATAGGACGTCCAGAACCCTTAGCCAACTCCTGCACACCTTAAACCCACTTCTACAGTATTATTAAACGTCCAAACACTTGGTCTGATGTCTAATTTCTGCAGAATACCCAAGACAGAATATTAATTCTTCCCTGACTCTGATTGGATGTTCAGACAATAAGTCCAGACTTTTGATTTTTCACTATAAGACATTTGACAATTTTATTAGACATCTGATAATGTCCTCAAATTCCTGTTTTGGAATTCAAGCCTTAATCTTCGATTTCTAGGTCCCTAAACCCAATTCTAACCCCCTAGGAACCTAAATTAAGGTGTCCTAACTCTAGTACATCACCTCTAGACCTCCTTAAGGACCTAATTAGGTCCTCACTAAACCTAATTGACTTGACTCATGGCCAATCTCTTCAGTCTATTCAATTGGACTCATTGAGTCCAATTGAGCCCTGATCTCAGCACACACTATCCAATTGGACTCAGTGAGTGTCCAATTGACCTAGACCTGATTTAATTGAGTTATTTTACTCTCAATTGAGTTTTCACATGCCCAATTAAACTCGTATTAAGTTTAATTTCACTTTACCTTAGTGAATTAGGGTTTACAACCCTAATTTGAGTCCTACCTTGACCAAAACCCACTATAACCTAACCTAATCAACCTAGCCACCTAAGTTTCGACCCACACACACCATCCACATGAAAATACCTAGCCTAGAGTTCTCTAGAACTCTCCAGCATGTGTTGTTGCCTTGGTTGCTAAAATTAACAACCAAGAGCCATTCAATTTTTAGATCCACATTTGGTGATCTAAAATCCACCATCCATCCTATCTCTCTCACTCTCCAACGGGCTCCCACCATAGGACTCTCTAGAGAGTTCAATAATTCTCTAGAGAGCTTCCCTTAGGTCTATAAAAAGACCTAAGTGGTGGCCATTTGCACCCATCCACTCTTGGTTCCATTTAGCTAAGTTTCATTCCACATCCACTCCACCTCCATGTCCACGAATAGCTTCACCATGGCCCCCACCACCTCTATGCCAAGATGCTGGATCAGCTCTCCAACCTCTCTCCAAGGGCTGTCCTAAGCACCATTGGCTGCCCCTCCGCCTCTCAACCAACTCAAAGGCCATCAAAGCCACCTCCGAATGCCCTTATTTCTGCTAGATTAGATTATAGTTCTTCTTAGATTTACATGCTTTATTTACTGATTAATAGTGAAGTTCCTTACTTCTCCCCCAATTATGCATGCAAAATGCCCCCATAGATTCATGTATGCAATCATTTTCTAGTAGCGAGTAGTTTTATTTCCCTATACAAGCATTCCTTTACCTGTGCTCTGCAACTCTGATATCGTCATCATCTTTTATATATATAAATATATATGCTGAAAATCACCATGTGACTAGTTATCATCTTTTGGTGTGATTGAAGTTGCATGTTTTAATTACTATCTTTTGGCAACTAGCGTGTCGTACATCAATACGTAAATCACCATAAACCAAGATGAGATTTTAAGCAAGTAGAGTGAAAGAGATCAATTTCAAATTTGCATTTTCATAAATGCCTCCCAGAGACGAATGACCGGGACTCCAAGTCTCGTTATCTTTATAAATATTTTTGTTGATCAAATTGTGCACTATATTATGATGCTTTTTCTTACCAAAAATGCACTTTACGAGTCACAGCAGAGGGTTGTGACGAAGAGCGTAGTAGAGAGGATCGACCAATTTGGTTGTTGGACAGCCAGAGGAGGTGGGTCGAAGAGATCGCCGGAGCAGGGGTCTACAGTGGTCGGAGGTAGGTTTCTAGGGCCTTTGGACATGCTAAGACTTGCTGGGGAAAAGCACAAGGCCATGGGGGACCTTTTATAGGGCTCTAGATGGCGATTTGGAAAGTTCACCGGAGAAAGAAATCCCAAGATACTCTAATCTCTCATGCATTCGCATGAGAGATTGGGAAGGTTTGGGAGCTTTGGAATTGGCTTAAAACAAAGGGAATTTCTTGATGTTCCTTTCAAATCTGAGAGGGACTCGTCAAAGAATCAAGGAGAACTTGCCATTATTTAGGTCACCAGAGTTTTTAGGAATAGGATTCATGGTGGTAGGGACCTTTTTGTAAAAATGATGACAAAGTGAGGGGCCTTTTTGTAAGGATTTTAAATTTAAGGGCATATATGTGATATAAAAGAATCAAATAGGACTAAATTGCAAACTAGGTCAAGAAAGTTTCAGATTGGGCCCAAATTTTGGTACAAGCCTAATTTTGACCTAAGGAATCCAATGGTGAAGTTGGATTTTGGTTTTGACCTAGTTTGACTATGTAATTTATGTAAAAGCTCAAATTAGGGCAAATGTGAGTCTGAGACTATTTTGGGTTAAGATGGGTTCTGATGGTCAAATTGAAGGTACCAAACCATAGAGAATATTTTTCTATGAATTTTAAAGGGTTTAGGTGAATTTCATCCTGACCAGAACCCCAATTAACTAAGTGGGTTTGTTTTTAGGTTTTCAGAAGTCATTTAATTCTCAAAACACGCGAAAGCCCTTTTCTCTCTGTATTAACCCACTTGGTGGACTTTTAAGACCATTTAACCCTTAATTACCCATGGAAAAACCCATGGTTGTTCTGCATTCAAGATATAATGGTAAAATTATAGTTGTAACCCTGGTTTCCTGTCTTTCTCTTAGAATGATTATGCAATGAACTATGGCTATCTGGCAATTATGTAGGAGCACTTATTCCTTGATAATGACTACATTGAGCTAGTTATGGCTCATGATGGTGTTCCCATCACACCTCCATGCCTAGCTTTTGCTAGTCCCTTAGCAAAATCTCATGGAATTAGCTTAAATTCTAGACCATATGCCGTTTTATGCTCAGATTTTTGCTGTATGATTTCTTTTGTCGATTAGTTTAGAATGCCGATAGTAGGCTTAGAGGTACTCAAGTACCAACCAAGATTTGGACCTAACTAGCTTTAGCCTTAGTCTGTCGTGAATGTTTCTAAGGTCTACAGGAGCTAACCTAAGGTTCATTGAACTTCGCGGTTAAAGCACCTGTGCTTGTAACATGTTTTAGCCTAGGTTCAGTTTGTAGTGCGTTTTTGTAAGAGAGAGAGACAGAAGATTTTTTTGCTTTTGGAGAGTTTTCTCTCTCTTTTCTTTCTTTATTTCTAGCTTCGGATTGGCTTTACAACACTGTTTGTATCAGATTCGCACCATCAATCCTCGTAGGGTCCCTGGCAATCGATGCTTGAAGATAGCATCACCCATGGCAACCCCCAGAACCCTAGCTTTCAAGATTTCGGGATAATCCCACCCATGGCAATCGACATTTCGTCATAATGTGGCCCATGGTATCTAAACCAGCACAAGGTGCTTACATTCCTCATGTAGGATATTTAGATATCTTAGGAGACAAGCATCGAGGAGACGGTATGTTATTGCGCATCTTAGAGAGGAATTTCCCCCCTCTCTGTGTCGGGAACTCTTCCAAATCAACTTGTGTTGATCAGCTGCTCCTAATCTAGGTAACTTTTTCAGAACAAAATTAATGCATTTTTGTGATTTTGATAATTAAGCGCACTAAACCAGACTGTGTGTGGATTGGGGTGCATTGGTTACTGAGTCTCGCAAACCAGAGGTCAGTTAATGAGGCCAAATAATCCCTAAGCCTTAGACCTAATACTTAAGCTTCACATTTTCCCCAACCTCTTGAAGACTCTCCAGATCTTAATGGATACTTGAATTTTTAAGCCTAAAATCACTGCCTAAGAGGCTTAAGATCAGTGTTCATACTAATCTCTTTTGTCCCTTAGCACTTTTGTCTTTTTATTTCTTTCTTTTCATTTGGTCTAGAACTAAATCGATTCCTTAATCTTTTACTAATGACTATTTTTATTGCAATTTTTTACTCCTTTATATCACTTCTCCTTTTCCTCCTCAAAAAATGACATGGAAATTGATCTTTCAAAATTTCCTCCCTTCTCCATTTTTTGTTCGTTTTAAAATTTTTTTTTGCAATATGTAATTTTTTTTTATGAAACCCTTTCTTGTGAAGTAATTCTCACAGTGTTTTGCACTTTAATACCCCCCCATGCCTACGATTTGCAATGTCCTCATTGTAAATTAGGTGGGTTTGAATTCAGCTTAGATCGTACATTGGAACAGGTTTTGGGTGGGTGATGGGTCGGAGTGACTATTGCAGATGATTTCAAGCTCGGGTATAGGTACCAAAGGTGGAGTCAGCTATTCTAATGGAAGAACATAAAGTGCAATATGAGTTCAACATAAAACGTGGCAAGAAGGGTTTCAGGTTTTTAAAAAAGATGACGGGTTGCCTCCTATTAAGCACTGAGTTTAACGCCATCAGCTAGGCACAATGAGCTTAGGGAGAATGGAGGGCAAAAGATATCTCAACCATGTTTTAGTCAGTGAGTTCGACGAACGGTTTGAGTCTTTGGCCGTTCACGAAAAAAGGTGCAGAATCAAGGCTGAGTTCACTATTTTCAATGGCTCCATTTCCAAAGATTCGTCTCACCAAGAATGGTCCAATCCATTTTGATCTGAGTTTTCCTGGGAATAGTTTGAGTTTGGCATTAAAGAGTAGAACTTTTTGACTAGGGTGAAAAGATTTTCGTACAATGTGCCTGTCATGGAAGGCTTTGACCCATTCTTTGTAGATATGAGAGTTCTCATACGCATCATTGCGTAGTTCCTCGATCTTGCTCAATTGTAGCCAACGTTGTATTCTAGCCTTCATTAGATCCAGATTGCACTTCTGTACTGCCTAATAAGCCTTGTGCTCCATCTCGACGGGAAGGTGACATGCCTTTCCGTACACAAATCTGAAGGGAGACACGCCTAATTGGGTCTTGTGGGTGGTCCTATAGGTCCACAATGCTTTCGGAAGGTGAGTAGACCAATCCTTCCTATCAGGCCGAATAGTGACCTGAAGGATCTTCTTGATCTCTCAATTCGACAGTTCTACCAATCCATTAGTCTAGGGTTGGTAAGGAGTCAAAATATGATGTGACACCCCATACTTTTTCATCAGGGACTGGAAGTGCATATTGTTAAAATGATACCTACCATTGTTGATGATGGCCTTAGAAGCCCCAAATCTGGTAAAGATCTCCTAGATAAATCGAAGGACAACTTTATGTTCACTACTTCTCGTGGGGATGGCTTCGAACCATTTAGAGACAATCAATAGTGAGTAGAATATACTCAAAGCCGTTAGATCTAGAAAAGGGTCCCATGAAATCGATTCCCCATATGTCAAAGATTTCACACACAATAATCGGGTTCAATGGCATCATATCTCGCGGGCCCATGTTGCTGAGGGTCTGCCAATGAGCACATGCCCTACAATACGCCTGTGTGTCTTTGAACAAAGTGGGCCGAAAGAACCCACATTGGAGAACTTTCACTGTGGTTTTATGCCTAGAGAAATGGCCACCGTAGGCCTAGTCATGACAGAATGATATCACGTTATTGACCTCGTCGTTAGGAATGCATCTCCAAATCACTTGATCATTGCCAATGTGGAAAAGGTATGGTTCCTCCCAAATATAGTACTTGGCCTCGGCAATTAATTTGTCCTAACTGGAAGTCGCCCAATCTAGCGGAACTTTCCCCGTAACCAAGTAATTTACAATATCAGCAAACCATGGGAGATTGTGAATGGCTAGCAGGTGCTCGTCTGGAAAATGCTCGATGATCGGACTAGATGGGTCAATGATGGAAGAAGGAAGAAGGGACAAATGGTCAGCTACCACATTCTATTTTTTTGATTTATAGCAAATCTTAAGATCGAATTCCTACAACAGGATCCAACAGATTAGTCGAGGTTTCGTGTCCTTCTTCATGAGGAGGTACCTCACTGTAGTGTGATCCAAGTATATAATGACATGGGAACCCAAAAGATAAGATTTGAATTTTTCCAGGCCAAATATGATGGCTAGCAGCTCTTTCTCAGTAACTTAGTTACGCTGAGCTTTGTCAAGTCTCTTGCTAGCGTAGTAGATAACCATCGGTTTCTCATCTATTTTCCACCCAAGTACAGCACCCACAGTGTAATTAGATGCATCTCACAAGATCTCAAAGGGTTGAGACCAATCAGGGGATTGTAGAATAGGTGCTTGGGTAACTCGATCACGTAGGATCTCAAATGCCTAAGTGTACTCCTTGAAACTTTCAAAGGGGATCCTTAGATAGAAGATTAATTAGGGGGTGCACAATTTTTGAAAAATAGGGAATGAATCAACGGTGAAAATCGACGTGCCCCAGAAAGGATCGGATGTCATTAACCGAGCTAGGCATAGGGAGTTTGGAAATCAGATTCACCTTGGCTCGATCAACCTGGATGCCTTTTTCAGAGACAAGATGTCCCAAGACAATTTCCCTAGGTACCATTGTTGGCAACACCATCATGAGCCATAACTTCCTCAATTTAGTCATTATCAAGGAATAAATACTCCTACATAACTGCCAGAGAGCCATAGTTCATTACGTAATCATTCTAAGAGAAAGATAGGAAACTAGGGTTAAAACTATAATTTTACCATCATATCTTGAATGCAGAACAACCATGGGTTTTTCTACGGGGTAATTAAAAGTCAAATGATCCTACAAGTCCAACAAGTGGGTTAATACAGATAGAAAACGATTTTCGCATATTTTGAGAATTAAATGACTTCTAAAACCCTAAAAACAGACCTACCTAATTGACTGAGGTTATGGTTAGGATAAAATTCACCTAAATCATCTAAAATTCATAGAAAAATATTCTCTAGGGTTTGGTGCCTTCAATTTGACCAACAAAACCTGTCTTGACCCAAAATAGTCTTAGATTGACATTTACCCTAAATTAGGTTTTTGCATAAATTATCTAGTCAAACTAGGTCAAAACCAAAATCCAACTTCACCATTGGATTCCTTAGCTCAAAATTAGGTTTGTACCCAAATTTGAGCTTAATCTAAGACTGTTTTGACCTAGTTTGCAATTTGGTCCTGTCTGATTCTTTTACATCACATATATGCCCTTGACTTTTAAAATCCTTACAAAAAGGTCCCTACCTTTGTCATTGTTTTAACAAACAAGTCACTACCACCATGAATCCTATTCCTAAAAACTTTGGTGACCTAAATTTGGTAAGTTCTCCTTGATTCCTTCATGAATCCCTCTCAAATTTGAAAGGGAAGTTCGTCACGGAATTCCCTTCCTTTTGAACCAATTCCTAAGCTCCCAAACTTCTCCAATCTCTCATGCGAACGCACAAGAGATTAGGGTATCCTGGGATTTCTTTCTCCGATGAGCTTTCTAAGCTTGGGAAGCTTGCTTCCTAAGCTTAAGACGCCATCTAGAGCCCTATAAAAGGACCCCTATGGCCTTGCGCTTTTGGCTAGCAAGTTTTGGCCTAAGAAATCCTCCTCTACTCCCTCTCCAGCAACCTTTGAACTTAGCTCCGACGACTCCTCTCCCCTCTCCTCCTCCAGCCGTCCAACCATCAAATTGGACAGCCGACTAGCTTCCCCTCATCCTCGCGAACCTCTCCAATCAAAGAAAGGTCGTCCCTCTACCTCAGTAGACGTCGCTACCTCACCAATCTCTTCTCCTTCTCCAGTGCCGATCTACCACTACCGGCTGCCTCCGCCCTTCTACCTCATCCCTAAGTCCCTCTATCTCTCCCTTTTCCTCTCTACATTATTCTTCCACTCTCACAACACACGCACGACCACCGATTCTCCCTCAACGTCATCACCTTCCTCCGCTCTAACGATGCCTACACACCACTACACCGCTCGAATCTCACCGCTATCACACCCATTAGCATCACCACCTTCTAGAGAGCAAAAGCCCTCTAGTTGTTCACTCGATTGGCCTCTCTATAGGCCTCCCGAACAACCCATCGCCACACTTCCGGTCCCAACTCCGTCCGACCACCACAGCCACTCTCACTCCACACTGAACCCCTACCACATTCGCCATCCGAAGGTGATCCCTATGGACTATTTTGGCTTGGCCGAAAGGCTGTATTTTGCATTTTCAGTGTTCGTTGAATAGCCGCTGCCGCCTCCGCCTTTTTTGACTTCGACAACCTTGTTCTCACAGTATTCTTCCTTGCCTCCATGCCCAGGTGGTGCGGAATCCCTCCAGCTATAGTCCAGACCCCTGATTGAAGCAACCAGTGCCTTCCTCACTCGTAATTGCAAGCTCGACCTGCTGCTATTGACGCATGAGGAAGCTATGGGACTTTAGTCCCACATCGTGGGTTTCTTACTTGGTTGCCTCAACATGCACAGGGGGTGAGGTCCCCGCACGCTCGCGCATATGCATGCCCTCGCCGGCGCTCATGCCTCGTGGGTCTGGGCTTGGTCTGTTTACTTAGATACCCGGGTCTGTTCTGGTTTGCTGGTTCTGTGAGTGGAAGAAGAGAAAAAGGAGAGGAGAGAGTGGGGAGTTTTGCTCTGCCACCCTCCTCTCAACACTTGTGAGATCTGAGAGAGGACTTTGCCTCTGCTGGCATGCTAAGTCCTGTGCTGTGCCTTCTCTGAAGCTAAGGCAAGAAGAGGAGGAATAGGAAGAGAAGAAGGGAAGAACTTGTAGAAGAAAAGGCCTTTCCCTTTGTTAAGGCATCCGAGCGTCTATTATGTCATCTGATATCTGCTGATACCTTGGTTCTGTCGATTAAATTGAGATTTGTTTGGCATATATGATCTATTACTTTGAGTAGCTTGCAAAGCTTAACATTGTAGGGTAATTTGGTGATTCAAATCACCATTTTACCCTCTCTTCTTTTTGCATTATTGACACTAGATTTCATTTATATATCATTCTTGTTTGAAATTCTGATATTGCATTTGAATTGAGATCTTGAGATGTATTTTGCCAATTGCTCCCTATGTTCAACCTCGGATTTCTTTCGAGTATAAATATTATTTCTTTTTTGCGCTGATTCGAATTATACTGCAACACAACGATTTTTAAACCCGATTTAGAGAGAATAAATATTTTGGTGTCGTTGTCGGGGAGCAATGAGTAATTTGATCTCTTGATTGCAATATCTAATATGGTACTAACTTGCTCTATTTCTTTTGATTGTGATCTATTTCAGGACTCATTGGAAGAAGATCAGCCGCACATCAGCCACTCCGGGGGCAAGTAAACGCCATTCACCCGCCTCTAAGCCCCTGATTCTAAAAAAGCTAAAAAGGGAAAAAAATCAATTAAGGTTACTTGCATTTTATTCTTAGACAAATCATCAAGCTGCCTGATTTGATACATTCTAGAGAAACATCCAAATCTTGATTTGTGCACCTACTTAGGATCTTAAGATATCTAGGGCTATCACCTTCTTACTTGAGCCCTAGGTACCACATTTGGACAAAATTGAATTTGACCAATCAGAGCATATTAGGGTTTTCAGTTTAGGGTTTGAGAGACACACTTGGTTAATCAAGAATTGATCTTCCCAAATAGTGTGTGCCTAAGCCTTGGTTGAATTGATCTATTCAAGCAAACCCTAAAATCAAGCTCTTAATTTCATTTGAAGACTAAAAAATGGACCTAAAATTCCCAAAGGACAAAATAGGTGAAGTTAACCCACCTTGTTGGGTTAACCAATCTTCAAATTAGGTCACTTTGCACAAAAACATCTTAAAAGTTAAAGAGAAATCATATGCACCCTTGCTCTTAACTTAAAATTGGTAGACTTAAGAGGTCAAGTGCCCATTCTGGTCTACATGGATCATCAGTGACAAGAGAGGTCGGGTGGGGGAAACCCTATAACTCGTGAGGGTGCTCTACCATTAAGGGTCTTTGCAGGACACTCCCTCTCTGGTTGCCCAGGTAATTCGCAAGTGGACAGCTTTCTGACTATGGGGTATCATCTGCCGCAAACCTCTCTAGTCATCCAAAATTTTTGGGTGTCTTGATTGGATCCATCACATTCTACCTCTCATCTACTCCATCAGTGCATGTTCAAGAGGAAGTCTCTAAGACCATCCTTAAGGCCTCCATTAGCTACTCATTCCCGTCGAGGCCAAGCCTCGACCTCCCTATTTATGCAACAACCTAACTCGATCGATATCTCTTCTGATTCATTTGAACCTAATTCTCCTTCATCCATCATTATGGAACAACCAGCAGAAGAAAACAATCTTGAAAATCAGCTTTAGCACCTCAACGATCTATTCCAAGCCTTTGTGAACCCACCGCAGTGTCCTATGATGCGAGATCATTACAATCCCGCTGCGGTGGCAATCGAACCTCGAGTCCAAATCCCTGCTGGAGGTCCTAATACTGAACTCAAGCCCAACATGATTCATGCTATTCCCCAATTCCATGGGTGTAATTCCGAAGATCCTTTCCAGCATATCAAGCAACTCAAGCATCTGGCCTAGACTTTCAGGTCAGAAGCTCAAAATCGGGATGAAAATATTCTCCTTTTCTCTCATGGACAAGGCTGCTAACTGGTACCAAACCCACATGCGTCCAATCAACAGTTGAGCGGAACTACAATTCGAGTTTCTGAGAAAATTCTTCCCTGTTGGTCGGATAAATGCTCTACGGCACCAGATCACGCATTTTACGCACCAAGCAGGAGAACCGCTTCACGAGGCATGGGATCATTTTCTGGATCTCATGCAAAAGTGCCCTCACCACAGAGTTCCTAAATGGGAACAAGTCCAGTCTTTTTACTAGGGCCTCCGTGAGGATATTCGATTATTCGTCAATGTGACCTGTGGAGGAAACATCGTTGATCAACACGAAGACACCATGTGGGAGATTCTCAAGATTATGTGTGAGAACTCCATTAATAATGAATCCATGGGCATGTTCAACCAAATGAATGCCTGTGCATTAATCAATCTAAAGGGAGGACATGAGACGCAGGGCCTGTCCTCTTCCGTTGACTTAGAACTGATGTCCAGTCACCTGGTGAAGGTCTTTATTATTGAGAAGGTGGATGACCTAACTCGGCACTTGCAGCGAGCCACCCCTATGCAAAACCCATTCTCGCAATCGCCCTCTGGCAGGGAGGCTGTGCATAACAACTACCATCGTTCTTCTTAGTTGATGGACCCATGTCCACCCCCGTCAGATTCAGTGTTCAGAGGGAACTCTGGACCTTCCTATCCTAGTTGGGGGAACTCTGAACCCTCATATTCTGACTTTTTCGAGGCTCCTCAGACCTACGAGGACCTCAACGCTATCCAGAATGATCCATTCTCAAACACCTACAACCATGGATGGCATAATAATCCTAATTTCATGTGGCTAGGGAATAATTAAAATCAGAGACCTCAATATCAGCCCTGACCACAAGCTTCTCGTCCATATCAGCAGCCTCAGCCTCGTTCCAACCCAACTTATCAATCCGAGCCAACTCACGCAGATCAGGTGACTCTTATCCTTCAGACTCTAGTTGACATTTAGAAAATGAATGTGGCTATGCAAAAATAGCACAAAGATGAGATCATAGAGGTTCGCAATCAACTCGCCTACGTGGCAAATCCTTGCCAGCCTGGTGCACTTCCTTCACAACCTCTGCCTAATCTAAATAACATGCCAAACCAGAGGCGCATTATGAACCCGACTCAGGGCCAAGCTCACTGTGTCTATCAGGCCCCTTCTGCTCCATCACCTGGCAGGATGGAGGCTTCGACAACATATCCGGGTTATCAACAGTAATCACATCTTTTTTACCCACACCAACCCAGAACTGGGTAGGACTAAATTCTATTACTACCCGCAGTGGCAAAGCAACACAGGACCCACCTTATCCAAGCCACTTCTAGCCTGGTAATGCAAACTCAAACCATAAGATAGTCATCCAGGATACCTCTATCCCAGATCAAGAACCTGGATCCATTCTAGAGGAACCCACAAAGGTTCCATTTCCCGAGGCCTTGACCAAGGGAAAGAGGATAGCCAAATCCCTGGCACCTGAGGAGGACCTGGTTAAGCTCTCTGAGTAGGTCCTTATAAACATCCCCTTGATGGATGTTATACACCACATATTGGCTTATGCACTATTTCTGAAAGATGTGTGTACACCTAAGCGTAAGGTGCGAACCAACGGCAGGAACCCAATCGTACTGTCAGAGCAAGCCAGCTTCGTTATTTTGAGCAACTCCTGCCTAAGGCAAAAGGCCCATGCACCCTTCTAATCTCCTGTGCTATCTATGATATACAGTTTGATCGAGCCTTATTGGACCTAGGAGCTTTCATCAATTTGATACCTACATCCCTACTTGACTACTTTGAGGAATTTGAGCTTAAACCGATAGAGATGACTTTGCACTTAGTCGATCGATCTATTAAGTCACCAAAAGCAATTCTCGAGGATGTCATAGTTAGGGTATATGATTTCTACTTTCCCATGGATTTTATTGTCTTAGACATGGATGCTCCTGAAAACTTAAAGAATACACCAATCATATTAGGGAGACCCTTTCTGGCCACTGCTAGGGCCAATATTAATTGCGAGGAGGGCCAAATTGAATTAAAATTTGGGAGCAAGACACTGAAGATCGACATCTTTAAGGCCCAACAAGGAATTAATTATAGAGTTATAGAATAATTTTCTATGTATCGAGGAAAACCTAACTATTTCTGATCAATCATAAGAAGATCAAAACCCTCAATTAAAGGAGCCTGAACCTAACATAGATACTCCCATAACTCCATCCTTTTCTCCCAACACCCACCCTGAACCAGCTGCTACTACTGATAACCTAGTTATGGAATTAGAGCCTCTTCCCGATCATCTGAAATACGTCTTTTTAGGTTCCAATTAGACGTTTCCTGTGATTATCAACTCTTGACTCACACCTAATCAGGAAACACACCTGATTTCTGTTCTCCAGTAGCATTGGAGAGCCATTGGATGGACTCTCAATGGTTTGACTGGTATCAGCCCTTCATACTGCACACATCACATCTATACCGAAGAGGGCCTACGACCATATCGCGAAATGTAGAGATGCCTAAATCCAAATCTGCAGGATGTCGTGAAAAAGGAGATCATCAAGTGGTTAGATGTAGGGATCATCTACCCGATCTCCGACAGTCGGTGGGTGAGGCTAATCCAAGTTGTGCCTAAGAAGGCAGGGCTCACCGTCATCACGACTAAAATCGGAGAAACCATACTGACCCATATAGGAAACTCGTGGAGAGTCTGCATTGATTACAAAAGACTCAATTCGTCCATGAAGAAGGATCATTTCTCACTACTGTTCATTGATCAGATACTCAAGAAACTAACAGGAAATCGATTCTTCTGCTTTTTGGGTAGGTACTCTGGTTATAATCTGGTCGTAATCCATCTTGAGGACCAAGAGAAGACTACCTTCACCTGCCCCTTCGGGACATACGCATTCTGAAGGATGTTGTTCGGTCTCTGCAATGCACCCGCTGCTTTTCAGTAGTGCATGCTTGCCATATTCTCAAATATGGTAGGTGAATGCCTTGAAGTGTTCAAGGATGACTTCTCGGTATTTGGGGAATCTTTTGACGATTGTCTCCAACACTTGGTCCAAATCCTCAGGCGGTGCATTGACGTGAACTTGGTTCTCTCCTAGGAAAAAAGCCACTTCATGGTACCTGTGGGAATTGTCCTGGGACATCTTGTCTCTGGAAAAGGCATCCAGGTTGATTGAGCCAACGTGAATATGATTTCCAAACTCCCTATGCCTAGCTCAATCAAAGACATACAATCTTTTTTGAGGCACATCAGTTTTAACCGTTGATTCATTCCCGATTTTTCGAAAATCATGCACCCCCTGACTAATCTTCTATCTAAGGATGTCCCCTTTGAAATTTTTGAGGACTGTACTCAGGAATTTGAGAACCTACGTGATTGAGTTACCCAAGCACCTATCCTGCACTCCCCTGATTGGTCTCAACCCTTTGAGATCATGTGCGATGCATCTGATTATGCTATGGGTGCGGTACTTGGGCAGAAATTAGATGGGAAACCTATGGTCATCTACTACACTAGCATGACACTTGACAAGGCTCAGCGTAACTACACAGTTACTAAGAAAGAGTTTCTAGCTGTCGTATTTGGCCTACAAACATTCAGATCTTATCTTTTGGGTTCCCACGTCATTATATACTCGGATCACACTGTAGTGAGGCACCTCCTTGCGAAGAAGGATGTGAAACCTCGACTAATCCGATGGATCTTGCTATTGCAAGAATTCAATCTCAAGATTCGCGATAAAGTGGGAAAATAGAACGTGGTAGCTGACCATTTGTCCTGTCTTCATTCTTCCGTCATTGACCCGTCTGGTCCGATCATTGACCATTTTCTAGACGAGCACCTGCTAGCCATTCACAGTCTCCCATTGTTTGCTGATATTGTAAACTACTTGGTTATGGGGAAAGTCCCACCAGATTGGGTGACTTCCAGGCGGGACAAATTGATTGGTGAGGTCAAGTACTATATCTGGGATGAACCATACCTTTTCCACATTGGCAATGATCAGGCGATCCGGAGATGCAATCCTGATGACGAGGTCAATGACGTGATATCATTCTGTCATGACCAGGCCTGTGGTGGCCATTTCTCTGGGCGTAAAATCGCAGCAAAAATTCTTCAGTGTGGGTTCTTTTGGCCCACTTTGTTCAAAGATGCACAGACATATTGTACGGCATGCGCTCGTTGTCAGACCCTCGGCAACATGGGCCTGCGAGATATTATGCCCTTGAACCCAATTATTGTGTACGAAATCTTTGACATATGGGGAATTGATTTCATGGGACCCTTTCCAGGATCTAACAGCTTCGAGTACATTCTACTCGCTGTTGATTATGTCTCAAAATGGATCAAAGCCGTCCCCATGAGAACTAGTGATCATAAAGTTGTCCTCTGATTTATCCAAGAGAACATCTTTACCAAATTTGGGATTCCTAAGGCCATCATCAGTGATGGTGGGTCTCATTTTAACAATGTACACTTCCAGTCCCTAATGAAAAAGTATGGGGTGCCACATTGCATCTTGACTCCTTACCACCCCCAGACTAATGGATTGGCAGAATTGTCAAATCGTGAGATCAAGAAGATCCTTTAGGTCTCTGTTCGGCCTGATAGGAAGGATTGGTCTACTTGCCTTCCGGAAGCCTTGTGGGCCTATAGGACTACCCACAAGACCCAATTAGGCATGTCTCCCTTCATATTAGTGTATGAAAAGGCATGTCACCTTCCTGTCGAGATGGAGCACAAGGCTTATTGGGCAGTACAGAAGTGCAATCTAGATCTAATGAAGGTCGGAATGCACTGCCAGTTGCAATTGAGCGAGATTGAGGAACTACGCAATGATGCATATGAGAACTCGTGTATCTACAAAGAGCAGGTCAAAGCCTTCCATGATAGGCACATTGTACAAAAATCATTCCACCCTGGTTAAAAAGTTCTACTCTTTAATGACAAACTCAAACTGTTCCCAGGAAAACTCAGATCAAAATGGATTGGACCATTCTTGGTAAGACAAATCTTTGGAAATGGACCCATTGAAATTAGTGAGCTCAGCCCTAATTCTACACCTTTTGTCATGAATGGTCAGAGACCCAAACCATTAGTCGAACTCACTAACTAAAACTTGGCTGAGATATCTTTTTCCCTTCATTCTCCTTAAGCTCATTGTGTTCAGCTGATGGCAATAAACTCAGCACTTAACAGGAGGCAACCTGTCATCTTGTTGAAAAACCCGAAACCCTTCTTGCTACATCTTATGCTGAACTCATATTGCAATTTTGGGTTTGTCCATTAGAATAGTCGACTCCACCACTAGTACCCGTACCCAAGCTTGAAATCGTCTGCAACAGTCACCTTGACCCATCCACCCAACCAAAACCTATTCTAATGCATGATCTTAGCTAAATTCCAACTCACCTAATTTACAATGTGGACATTGCAAATCATAGGCATGGGAGGTATTAAAGTGTCAAACACTGTGAGAATCACTTCACAAGAAAGTGTTTCACCAAAAAAAAAAAACCTATTCCAAAAAAATAAAAAAAAGAAACTAAAAAAGAACAAAAAAAATGGAGGAGGAAATTTTGAAAGATCAATTTGCATATCATTTTTGAGGAGGAAAAGGGGAGGTGATATAAAGGTCAAAAAGGAGCAACAATTTGAAATAAAAAAAGATAGTCATTAGCAAAAGATTAAGGAATCTAGACCAAATCAAGAAAAGAAATAAAAGGACAAAAAGTGCTAAGGGACAAAAGAGATTACTATGAATGTTGATCTTAGGCCTCTTGGGCTATGATTTTAGGCTTAAAAATTCAAGTATCCATTAAGATTTGAATAATCCTCAAGAGGTTGGGGAAAATGTGAAGCTTAAGTATTAGGGCTATGGCTTAGGGATTATTCGGCCTCGTTAATTGACCTCTGGTTTGTGGGACTCAATAACCCAAGTCAAAATTTTATAATGTCCTCATTGTAAGAAGGGTGAAAAGATATTACACTTCATTTAGTATAGGGTGATGGAAGGAGTCGAATAGAGGAGATCAAAGATCTCTGTGCGGACGATTTCAAGTCTGACCAAAGGTCAGAATGGTCAGTCGGACTAAATGAAGGTAATCAGTAAAATATGAAGTGAAAGTTCATAGTAAGTGTAGAAGAAAATCAAAAGGTAAAAATAGGAAACAACTATGTACAAATGCTAAGTTTTACACCTTCAGCTAGGCGTAAACCCTAGTAAATAACTCCTAAAAATAATAGGTATATGGTAAAAACAAAGGAGTTATGGAAGAATTAATTCAAAAATAGAAAAACAGATTAAACCACCCGATTACAACTCGTCCAAAAATTTCCTAGAATAGACCTCGCAGAACCCAAAATCAGATTCTTGTGAAAAATCTTAAAAAGATCAGAGTGAATCTTGTGAAGATTAGATCTGATTAAGATTGAGATGTAGAATATTAAAGATTAAGGCAATTCAAGAAATGATTCCAACCAAGTTCAGAAGATCAGCAGAGTCAGTTTTGATTCTCAATAATAGATGGGTCATTTTGATACAAAATAGGCTGCTGATGCGGGTTTGGTGGATTATTTTTAGGAAGTACAGAGGATGGGTTATGATTAGAATCAAAGGCCTGATTAAGGAAATGGAGTTGGCCTTGATTTTGCCTAGGATTTGGCAGATTCCTAGGATTCTGAATTCGCTGAGATGGAAGGGTACCTGGTTGACGAGACTTAACCAAAAGCGTGATTTGATTTTGTAAATCATCCAACTCTACCTTACCTTTCTTATGGATCTCAGCGAGAGCTTTAGCATTTTGTCATTGACTCTTTGACACAGCTCTAAAAATTTGGTCTAGCTGTGTATCTCTATTTGGCCCTACGGGGTTTTGCGAACCCACGTAAAATGGCCTCGCATTATGTTGCTGAAATGATAATGTAGGCAGATTTAAATGGGTCTGATTCGGATAATTTGGTCTTTGATTTTGATTTTGATCATCCCAAGAGAAATTTGGGTGTCTTCTCCATCTAGGATTATAGGAATTTGAATAAGGGTTTGGTATTGGAGTGTTTTCCTGGATGGTGTGTAAACCTAAAAGATGTGACATGTTTTCTGCAATAGGAAAGGGTGGGGAAAAGGGTGGGTAAGATTGTGGGACAAAGGTCCCTCCTTGGGTTGGTGAAGGAGTAGATAAAAAACCCAAGGAAGATGGATCTCTAGATTCAAGATTATTCACAAATTCCCTCCCCGCAGGAATTTGCGAAATAGGTAGATGCGCGGGATTCGTAGCAAGTAGAGCCATAAGAGTCTTCATTGTATTTCTGACCTCGTTGAGATGCTTTGCTACGATATCGACTTTGTCCAGTTTTTGTGCAATTATCTCTAAATCCTTTGAACTGGATGGGTTACCGATCTCGTGAATGCCCTTGTGTGGATTTTGATGATTCGTGTTTGCACCCCACATAAATTGCAACATAGATGCGTTATTGATCGAGCTTTCAGCCATCCCTTCAAATAATTCTGAAGTAGATTCTGCATTGCGATTAAGGAAATTCCCTCCATAAGAGGCATCGACTAGATTGCGAATGCCCTCTTGTAAACCATAGTAAAAGATGTGCATGAGTTGCCAACGAGGGATGTCATGATGTGGGAATTTCCTTTGTAATTCATGAAAACATTCCCATGCTTCATGAATTGGTTCTCCTTAGTTTTGATTGAAAGTAGTAATAGCTCGCCTTAAAGCATTAGTTCGACCAATTGGAAAGAATTTCTTTAGAAAAGCAGATTCGAGTTCAGCCCAAGTTGAGATTGGTCTTGCAATTGTTCTATACCAACAAGAAACTTTGTCTTTAAGGCTAAAAGAGAACATTTTCATAAGTAGGATTTCCCTATTTTGATTTCGAGGTCCAAGAGTTTGAGATAGATTCTTTAGATCTTCTATATGTTGAAATGGATCCTCGGATGCAAATCCGTGAAAGTGAGGAATTAGACCAATGATGTTTGGCTTCAATTCAGGATCATTTTCCCCAATAGGTATCCTAACATTAGGCTCTACTTGTACGTTAGATGGGTTCTGGTAATCTCTAAGTAGAGGCCTCGGATGAGGGATCGGCAAATCAGGGATATCAAAACCTGCCTCAGGTTGAGGTGGAGGACAGGTTTGAAGAGTCTACAAATTATTCAAGGCTGCCGTTAATAGATTAATCTATCTAGTCTGCTCAAGCATCCTAAGATTCTGGTTCCGAAGCACCTCATGAACATCAAAAGGCGGCATCTCCCCCTGACTAGAAGAGGAAGGGATCTCAGGATTTTGATTTCGCATCTGATCCATAGAAGTAGATGATCAGACAGGAAAACCATTGGTTGCTGATGTAAACACATTTGTTGAGGGTAAAATGCCTATTCATGCATGTTCCTAGGCTTAGATTTGCATTTATGTTATAAATATTACATAGCATGCATCATTCTGCATTTAGAGTAGTTGTATATAATTTATGTTAATTACATCCCTTTTGTGGTTAGGAGAGAAGCAAATTTATTTTGGAGCCTCAGATTGACGATCCAATCGTACGAATCTGATCAAGATGACGATCGGAGTCCAATGCCTCTGAAATCGCCTCGATCGGAGTTCCGTAGCACCATATGCAGTCCGAGGAAGATCAATGGCCAAGGGATTAGGAGACATAATTTGGAGCTTCAATTGACAAATACGACTGCGTGGACGAATTCAAGTTGACGATCGCAGCCTAGCGACGCAAAAATTCACTCAATCCAACCTCTGTAATAGCCCCTACAACAAGAAGATGGACAGCCTAGACTCCGCCATGTGGTGCAGCCCAGGCCTCCCAGCGCAAGCACGCCGCACCGTAGGTGCGCAGCAGCGCGGGTGCACGCGTGCACGCAGGCACGCATGCGCACAGTGCAGCGCCATAGCATGGGCACGTGCTCGGCAAGGCAGGAGCGCAGCGCTAGCTATGCGTGAGCTGGACTTACAACGACGATTACAACTGTCGATAATTCATCGCATGCCAGCAAAGCTAGTTGTGAGTGCCAGCGAGCATGAGCTACCTACAGCGATGTTTCCAGCGACAGCCTGGATGTCACTAATGGTCCCATACCTATTTTTTTCCTCTTCTCCACTATAAAAGGACCTACACCCCCTCCCTTCCAAGCCATCTCTACCTACTCTGCTCCCACCTACTCCCAAGCTCTAGCAAGCCTATCAACGCTCCATTAGAGCTTGTCCTCAAGCTCCCAAGGTGCCTATTAGCGTAGTGAACCTTTGCCCCACCAAATACTCCTCCAACTTCCCATCTCCCTTCATAGGTCACCTTGGAGTCGTCCTCCCACCTCCATTCCGATAGCAGATCAACTCTGTCTTCTCACCTCCATTCCGGAGCTACGCCGAAGCTTTCCTCAACCCAACGTCCTCCAGCATCTCACCTCCATCGTCCCGCTCCTTACCTCCTTCGTCCGAGCTTCCCCCAGGTGCCATCATCTCACCGAACAGTCGATTCGAGAGATTTCCTCTCGCCTCCCTTTCTTTTTATGCTTTCATAGTAGATTGTAATAGACATTGGATTGATATATATACCATTTTCATTCGACATCTCTATCTTGTGACTCATTTGTTTGTCTTTTATTTCAAAAGCACAAAAAAATACCAAAACCCTAAAATACCAAAAAGAAATAAAACGAAGCTTGGTTTTCAAGTAAAGTAAACGTCGCCTCCTTATTTTCGACCCGGGACTCCCTTGGAGTTTCGGTATAAATTTTATCTGATCGATGTGTTTTGCAACTATGATGACAGGTTACTTGTAACCCTGATTTCTAAACACGCGAAACATGCCCGACCATTTTGGCACCGTTGCCAGGGAGGCAACGGAATTTACTTTATTGTTTACTGCATTTCTTTGCATTTACAAAGCACTAACCCTACATGTCTTTGATCTACTGTCTTGCAGGTACCCTAGCATGGAGATCCAAGTGCGGTAGACCAGAGTAAAGTGCTGGTAGAGTCTTTTGTAAGTATCCCCCACACCACCCCCACCTTAGTTTTCATTCCATAACCTAATAACTCAAACCCAAATCAACTTAGGTGCTTTTTATAAACCCTAGGATATATTTGGTTGTTTGTTTGCCACCTCCACTCACCTCGCCATCGACATAAATAAAAAAAAAGTGTTATTTGATTGTGGGATTTTCTGGAAGCTAGACACTTAACACCCACAACTTCTTATCCTAAGGCACACAATCACTTTGGTTCTACCACTTAACCGGGATCTAACCTGTGGACCTGATACACTTCAACTAAATACACATAAGTGAGTAGAAATTTGAATAGGTTAAGCATTCTTGTGTGCCTTAACTAAGTGGTGCAATAGGCCAATTGATTGAGTTGTTTGGGCCGCACCACTCAATTTAAAACTGATCCATCAAGTAGCTTGCCACTTAGGGTAAATTCTTACGGTTGAACCAGGCACTCCACATTATTTTTTATTTTTAAAGGAACATATCATCACCCATTTTTTCAAAACTTTGAGTGTTCTACTAAACCTTGATTGAACCAACCTAAGAACTAAACCCTAAAAGCTACTAAACAAGGTTAAGTCCTAAAAGACACATCATCAAATAACCTTGTTTGAGAGCCCTAGTAGTGCATGCACACACATTTTAACTGATCATTAAGGGCACAACCCATCTAAAGGGCCCATCACATTCCTAAAGCACCATTGTCCCAAGCCTAACTAAAATTGATTAGACATTGGCCCTAAGGACTGGTTTTCTCGTCAGGATCCAGATTGAGATTGTTCACGATTAACTTGCTTATACTAGTCAATCTGATGTCTAGCTAGGGGAGTAGCATCAAACGACCGTGGCTGGGGGTTACACTAGGAACCAGAGGCGCAAGCCAAAGGAAGAACCTTCTCCCCAGTCCCTCCTTCTAATTGGTTGGATTGCCTGGACATAAGTAGAGTAAATCGTCTATAATCTTAGGACGGATTCTAAGAGTCTGTAGACCTTTAGGCTACCCAAACTAAGGACAAGCTTGTAATTTTGTATTGCAGGGTTCCTTTCTTTTCTAATTTCCCTCACTTCACCATGTACCCTTCCACATCCCACACACATTTCACATCCTATCCTTCTACCACCACTTATCTCTAAGATGATTACTATCCAGACTTGACTTGTAATTACCCATCCATTAGCTGGGATGACTTTGATTAGGGATATGAATCCGGACCTCAGTGTTCAGGGCTTAACCTTGGACAACAAGACTATGATTATTATCCTTCCCAGAGCTATAATGATTATGGATCTCCATCCTTTAATGACCAAACCAACCCGATCAAGAAGCAGGAAGGATATCATGATTATAACACCTACCCTCCCTAGTATTCCACTGAATATAGGTCGCCACCATCCTTTAAACAACCTAGAACAACCTACTTTCAGGGAGGTACCTGAGAACCTCAACATCTTGACTCCCCTAGATTCAACCCAAACCCACCCAAACCTAAATCGAACCAGTCGGTTCAGGTGAACCAGATCCAAGATAGAGTGTTGGCTAATTTGAGGAACACCATACAATCTTTAGAAGCCTAGCCAACACCATGCACTGAGGCACTGGAGCCTATGAACAAAATGATTGATAAACTTAATAGTTCTCTATTGGATTTGCTCCAAAGTGTTAGGGATAGGGACCTGGGTGAGTTTCTTCTTGGGAAATTGTCGAGGTTGACGATGAAATTTGTGGTTGCACTAGTCAAATCTTAGGATGATTCTCAAGATGAACCCTCTTCAGAAGAGCCAATGTCTGAACCCGCTCAGCCGCCTGTCGGGGGGGATACATATTCGGAGATTGGAGATGACCAGATTGGTCTAGAGCAACCCTTTGAGGATGAACCAATTGATTCACCCAGGATCCCCAAGTCAGGAAACAAAGAAAATTATGTCTCCTTGGATGATGAAATGACTTGTGATGTTAAGACATATACAAATGAGGATCATGAATTCTCTGATTTTGAAGGTGAGGAATCTCTTAGTGAAGTCTCACTTAAGCTTGAGGAGAATGATTTTTGTGAGAAATACGGGCTTGAGGAGTATGACGATCAATTTGGTAGCCCAACTACTGAAGATTCTAATTCGGTTGGGGCTAACTTAGAGGATCCGATACCTGACGACTCAATTAGCAGCCCCATTCCTCAACCACACACCAAAGAGCTGAATGAACATACTTTTGAGATCGTTGTGCCCAAGTCAATCTTGATTCAGCCACAATTGTTGGACTTGGGTACTTTAGATGGGGTGTACAATGACCTGGAGGTCCCGGAAACCATGAATTTCAAAGGATAGGAAGCTGGAAATAAAAATTTGGGAGGTTAATTTTTAGGGAAAAACAAGTTTGGATATAAGGGTACCTATTGACCTTAAACCACCAATCTTCTATACGGACCCTTATGATTCTTTCACGTGCGACCCAAGCCTGGAATAACTGCTTATTTTTCTGAGCTAGATGTTAAATGGACAACTGCACCTATTGAACCATCTTTACCCGTTGTCCGACACTTTGGTCTTGGGTTGCACACCACTAAACCATAGGCCCGGCCCCTCAAACACAACAACCTTCGGTTCTGGGTGATTTTCATCCAAAACTTGTGAACCACTCGACCCTGGGGAATGGGTCTGCACCATAATCTCGTCCACATCTATGGACATCTTCGGACAGGTTTCAAGATCAACCTTTTGATTTTGACTCTAACCCGCACTTGTGAATTCTCAATTTCTTCTTTGTATGTATGTTATGCCTAGCTGAAGCACTAAACTTAGCACCTGTGTAAACACTCCTCTCTGCAGAGCTGACCGGATTTTCACGACACTTAAGTGGTGTTCTATTTACTCTGCCCTTTTTCATGCTTTTATTTTTACAATGAGGACATTGCATCATTTAGGCATGGGGGTGGATAATCAATTCCTGAAATCATTATGTTAACTCTGTAGAATTTCTTTTAGTTTCTTATAAAATTAAAAAAAAAATTGGAAGTTTGAAAAAAGATTAAAACAAAAAAAAGAAAGAAATTAGGAAAAGAGAACGTAGTCATTTGGAAGTTATTAACTTTAGGAAATGATACGAGGGAACTTAAACACTTAGACTCTTCAGGTCTTTGGGCTTAATTAACCCAAGTGTCCACTTGAATGTGGGCTTAGTCTCGAGTCCCCGCCAATTAAAATTCATTTTAATTTGGTAAATAATTTGGGATGATAAGTATGCGACTTATCAACCCACCCTCTGATTTGGGGGGACTTTAAGCCTAAGCATCTGCACCCATTTTTTTTGCACTGACTCACTTTCTAGAGGTTTTTACGGAAATTGGGTAGCTAATAGATTGACTTGGGTGGTATGGCTGGCAAGTTGTCGGTGGTAACAGCTCATCAGCCGGTTGTCTAGAGCCCAGCCACAAGACCATTTTCGTTGTACTGCCTTTAGGTAAATCTTAGATCAGGGAATCCACCTACCTAGAAAAAAAAGAAGGAAACACTCAACAAAAAAAGAAAATGGAGAAAATAAAAAAAATAAATAAAACCACACTTCACTAGGCGAGTATGGTTGGCAAGTTGTCAGTGATAACAACTCATCGGCCAGTTGTCCAAAACCCAGCTCGCAAAAAAAAAAATGCACAATAATTCCCAAAACACTTAGGAAAGAAGCGGAGAAGTAGAATAAACTGGGGAGATATACACTAGGTTCGCCCTTGTGTTGACCCCATAAATAAAAGTAGGGAGAAAGCTACCGATCATAAAGATAAACCTTTAGGCAAGGTCACCTAGGGTTGTAGAAACCTGAAGTTTGTCTTAATGGTCGTTTTGTGAGTCTATCACTTTTTTATAAAGATGCTTAGTACTTAGAGTCCTTTTCAAGTCTTGGGCGAGTCAAGTAGCCATAAGAAGTTATCCCGGAACTCTCAAACTCCAAAAGTACAAAAAAATTAGAAAAGAAGAAAAATAAAAAAAAATATTTTCCTTTCTCAAATAAGGCTAGAACTTGGGTGGTCTGCATTCTAGCAGACACCCAAGTAATGTTGAGTTTTCGTAATTTAGGACCTTAGTTAAAATTTTTTTTTGTTAATAAATGACTTAGGCCTAAGTGATCTAATCCTGATTCTACTTTTATACAGAGCATATAGTTTAATTTTGCTAGGGACTAGCAAAAGATAGGCATGGGGGTATGATGTAAACACATTTGTTGAGGGTAAAATGCCTATTCTTGCATGTTCCTAGGCTTGATTTGCATTTCATGTTATAAATATTGCATAGCATGCATCATTCTACATTTAGAGTAGTTGTATATAATTTAGGTTAATTGTGTCCTTTTTATGGTTAGGAGAGAAGCATATTTATTTCGGAGCCTCGGATTGACGATCCAACTGTACGGATCTGATCAAGACGACGATTGGAGTCCAACGCCTCTGAAATCACCTCTATCGAAGTCCTGTAGAACCATATGCAGTCCGAGGAAGATCAATGGCCAAGGGACTATGAGACTTAATTTGGAGCTTCAAATGACAAATCCAATTGCGCAGATGGATTCGGGTCGACGATCGTAGCCTAGCAACGTGAAAATCAACTCAATCCGACCTCTGTAGCAGCCCCTACAACAAGAAGAAGATGGACGGCCCAGACTACGCCACGTGGCACAACCCAGGCCACCAAGCGCACGCACGTCGCACCGCATGTGCGCAGCATTGCGAGTGCGCATGCACACACAGGCGCACATGCGTACAGCGCAACGCCAGCTATGCATGAGCTGGACCTATAGCGACGGATGAGCTGGACATACAGCGACGCATAGAGTCGTCGATAATTCATCGCAAGCCAGCAAAGCAAGCTGTGGGTGCCAGCGGGCATGAGCTACCTACAGCGACATTTCCAGCGACGGTCTGGATGACATTAATGGTCCCATACCTATTTTTTACCTCTTCTTCTCCACCATAAAAGGACCTACACCCCGTCCTTTCCAAGCCATCTCTACCTACTCTACTCCCACCTACTCCAAAGCTCTAGCAAGCCTATCAATGCTCCATTATAGCTTGTCCTCAAGCTCCCAAGGTGCTTATTAGTGTAGCGAACCTCTGCCCCACCAAATACTCCTTCAACTTCCCATCTCCCTTCTTAGGTCACCTTGGAGCCATCCTCGCACCTTCATTTCGGTAGTAAATCAACTCCGTCTTCTCACCTCCATTCCGAAGCTACGTTGAAGCTTTCCTCAACCCGACGTCCTCCAGCATCTCACCTCTGACGTCCCGCTCCTCACCTCCTTCATCCGAGCTTCTGTTAGACATCGTTGTATCACCGAACGGTCGATTTGGGAGATTTCCTCTCACCTCCCTTTCTTTTTATGCTTTCACAATATATTGTAATAGACATTGGATTGATATATATACCATTTTCATTCCACATCTCTATCTTGTGATTCATTTGCTTATCTTTTATTTCAAAAACACAAAAAAATAACAAAACCCCAAAATACCAAAAAGAAACAAAATGAAGTGTGGTTTTCAAGTAAAGTAAATGTCGCCTCCTTGTGTTCAACCCGGGACTCCCTTGGAGTTTCGGTATAAATTTTCTCTGATCGATGTGTTTTGCAACTACGATGTCGGGTTACTTGTAACCTTGATTTCTAAACACGCTAAACACGTCCGACCAGTTGCTTATTTGTAACCGGCCTAGGATCACCTGTCAACGATGGTGCAAGAGGCGGATGCAAGGATCATCTCCTGTCCATAAAATGGAATATAATGTGCAAAGGCACATGCACACCACCGATAAAAACAGCGGCACAAAAACCAGCAAACCAGTGCAAAGATGTGGGTTTTGCTCTTCTTTCAAAGGGAAGAAGAGATTGCAAGGATTCACAAAAGTAATTTGACGTAAACAAATAGAGTAACAGTAGCAAAATACGCATCCTAATCTGTCTACGTAAGTGCGTAATCTTAAGGCTCAAAGGTCTAGGATCGAGACTGCTCACTATTGGCTCCCTGGGGCTCTAGCAGTGAGACAGACTTGTTGATCTTCGACCAAAGCCCTAAGAGGTGCAAAGAGGAGAGCTAGAAAAATAGACTCGTGTGACTCTAGTGATCGCGCTGTGTGCGCGATAGCATGCAACAGACGATAGCGATAAAACCCGCATGCATTCTGCAATCAGATTTAGTCACAATTTTTAACTTCCTCTTTTTAGTTAATCTTTTATAAACATATATCAACTAAAATTTAATGGCCATTTTTTAAGTCTTTTCAAACAAAAATATGATCTTTTTAAATCTCAAAGGATAGGGATCTATGTGGATTTTCTCGTGTTTTCCCGTTGATGTGAGAGAAATAGTAAAAATTTCTCGAGTCAGATTTCGTAAAAATATACTAGTAGGAAATGTACTCCTAAGAGTGAATGCCTATTGTATGATGCTGCTAGTCAAATAGAATGTATCTTTTATTTTTCAATGCAACAAAATAGAAGTCTAGAAATGCTCATAAAAGAAGAAACAAAAATAGATTCCTGCCTTCTTCTAAGATCACCCGCAAAGGTAAACCTGAAAAGAAGATAGCAAATAAAAACAAAATAAAACAAAATACAACTAATTAGAAAAAATGTTATTAAAAACAAAAATATAATTACAAATACCTCCTAATTATACAATTAAACCAACTAAATTCTAGTGAATTGAGGGATTACCTCCCCGACAATGACGCCATTAAAATGGTCGTTTCTTACCTCAACTCAGTTAATTAAATTAATTTTACTTAATTATGAGTAGAAGAAAAGTCACTTAGGTTAACTCGAAGTTGTGTCGATTAGTAGTATAGGGTCGAATTAACCTTAACATTTTAGAAAATTTTTATTGGTTAAGTCCAAGTTGTTTTCTAGGAGGTATAATTCATTCTAAATTCACTAGTTATCTTTATTTTTCTTTATAAGTATAGGAGGTATATTTAAATTAATTATGGACGCATGAATTTTGCTAAAAATTGGTTAAAATAGAATAACAAGCAAAATCCCATATGAATTCTCATTTTCAACATTAAAAACATGTAAATTCTCTATTTATTTCAAATGATTTGAGGCAAAGAAGAGTCTCTTTAATCAACATATGCCTTGATACAACATTTAAGAGGAAAAAGAAATTAAAATATATCAAGAAAAATTATCTCTTTCCTTCTTCTCTTCTACTTCTGTTCCTGCCCTTCTTCTCCCTTAGCTTCTTTTAACTTCTTCCTTAGTGCCTTCACGTCTGTTAACCTTCCTTTTGCCTTATCTTTCTTTCCTTAGTGAGTTCTTCTTTCTCCTCAGCCTTCTTTCTTTAGCTCTCACTTCTTTTGATACTTAGCCATTAGAGCCTTCAATACTTAACTCTTCTTCCTTTTATTGAACTGGGTTAATTTGTTCTTCAACCAAAAATTATTTTTGATTTACGGTGAGGTCCTTTCGAGGATACATAGCACCTTGAGATCAGGGTGGGACCAGACCCTGCTCGGTCCTCACCTAATTTCATTAGGGTTCAATTTCAATTTATTTTCTCTCGAGCTGAACCGGCTCAACGCCTCCCAGGCCTCGCCCTCCCAGGGCCACATGCAATGCACACACCCACACAGGTGCTCGCAGGCACACACACATATGCTCGTTTCCATTTCGTGCCCAGCGCTTGTCGACTGAAGAGACATATTAACAAAAATGTTTTATACTAAGGCAAGCACTCCAAAACTTCTGATGTGGGACTATACTTTCCCCATCCAGACCTAACTTCAAGTAAGGAGAAGTCCTAGCTCAGAGTCCAAATCAAGAGATTCAAGGCTTGTTAGAAAGCTCTCGAGAAGCTCTACAAGATTGCAGGGTCAATTTAATGCAAAGGGTATGTTTTCCTCTTTGATTTGAAGGGTGAAACTATGGGCTTAATACGGTTCTAATACTACCTGGAAATGGTATTCAGGTTAACAGAGTCCATAGTTGGACTTTCTCACTTAACTAAGGTTCTAAATAGGTTTTGCAAGGGATTCCACATCTGCTAGTGTAGGTTTTGAGCTCTTGAAGCTTCAAGCAACATGGAGAAGCTCAAAGCTTCTCTGAAAGCTTTAGAGAAAGGATTTGAACTTCAGAAAAGGTGTAACAGACACTTGGGATCATTTTTGATTGATTGGAACAACTTCTAAGTGATGTAACAAACTGATCTGGTAGGATTTGCATTCAAATTTCATCAAAAATCTACTGCCAACAATTTGGGTTCGAAAACTACCCAAACTGATAGGTTTGAATTCCAACCAAAATCACTCATTTGAGATCAATAAAGTCATTCTAAAATCATCCAACAGATTCTCAGATACGATTCTAACTTCTGGATTTCTCAGATTGAGCTCAGAATCAGAGTTTCCTCTTCAGGGTTGACTATAAGGCTTGAAAATTAACTTTCTGATTTAAGCCTTTTTACAAGGAATTAAAGCCTAGAAAAGAATCCTAACAACCTCAGGAACCTATCCAATCCTTTAAACAGATATTCTATCCCTAGAAATTAGGGTTCCAGGCTCGTCACCTGAATTTGAAAAAGTGTTTATTCGACAGAAAGATTGGCAGATTGCTACACTAATCTAAAGGCATAGATAGCTTTAGTGCACTGCACTGAATCTTCTAGACCTGTTAAATGTGACTCTTAAGCTTCTGTACAGGCCTCTCTGACTCCGTTGGAGTTGGGGATGATGAAGACTAATGTGTAGCTCCAGATGTTAAAATCCCAATTTAAGTATCTCAGCATAATCAATGATCAATATCATGTCAATCTGGAGCTTCTTAACAAATTCTAAAGGCTGAAGATAAAAAATGACTTGCCGAAGCTTGTCGGAGCTCCGGTGAGTCCAGAAATATACAAATTGTGTGCAGAAATGATGAATCTGTGCCATTTTTGATTTAAAGAGGATTTTGAGGTTGCAAGGGACCTCAAAATAACATTTAATTCTTCTTTAATCCATTACATGAATGATGAAACAGTAAATTCAATTCGAATGAATTTTTAGTGGATTGAAGCACAGGACTTGCTCTCCCATTTAATTGAATGGTTGAGAGAAGTCAAAAAGTAATTGCGATCATAATTATATAATTAATTAAGAGATTCAACTACTCTTGAGTTGCCATTGACAGTGAGCTCAAGAGCTTATTTAAAAATTGGGTGTTTAGATTATTGGTAGTAATTATAAAAATTAAAGTGTAAAACAAGGTCCTTTGGTTGTGAATAGGTGGTGGAGGACCCTATGGAGGTGGATCTAAGATCAGATACTGTCACCATGTACAGCGACAGTGTCTGTTGAAGGTGAAGGTGAATTAGGCGAACAGTGATTGAATTTGAGTTTTAATGGATTAGAAATGGTTGTGAGGGTTAAAGGAAGGTGATCAGCAACTTTAAAAGACAAAATCAAGACTCTGACGAGCTCAAGGAACTCACCAGAGTCGAAGAAGATGAGGTCTGAAATCTACAATTAAACTAAGCTAACTAACTACTTAACTACCTAAACTACTCCTACTCCTACACCTAATCTACCCCTAGCTACTGTTACCTGGACGATGAGGTCAACGGGATTCCACCGATGGCTCATAGCGGAAGACGAAATCAGAGGGATTAAGAAGAATCTCTGGCGAGCAAGTTTGGACGGAGCAGAGGATTCCTTGGTCGATGCTTGTGTCCAAAGATGCGGCTGACCTCAGCGAATCTCCTCAACTAATCAAGTTGGATGGAGGAAGTCAGAGAATGGCGTGGAAGATCACCAGAGTTGTAGACGAATAGCCTATTAGGTCAGCTCAGTGTTAGAAGAGGGACGTGAGCCAACTTGAGAGAAATCGAAGGGGTAAGGGGGTATTTATAGTGAATGGCGATGAAGAAAATGGCGAAGTCTCGATGAAGAAGAAGCTTGGAGAGCTTAAGCTCCGACATCATCTCTGAGGACGGTGAGGTTAACTCCCTCGAAAAATTAGGATTTTAGAGTAATCCAGATCGATGGATGAAGATGGGATGGTGAACACAAGCTCCAAGAGCTTGGAGAAGGAAGAATGATGTCGGCAGGGTGGTGATCGCGCGGTGGAGTCACTCTCCGTCGTCAGCCGTTCAATCGGCTGAAGAAGAAGAACAAGAAGAAGAAGACGAAAGGGAGCTAAGTGCAGTGAAACTTAAGGACCTATATGAAAATTAAGGGCCCGATTCCAATGAGTTTTAAGGACCAAACTGTAAACTCAGGTTTTAAAGGTTTATTTTAACTTAGATTTTTTTCAACTTTTTGTATATGTCAATAAATAAGGTAACTATTATGTTTAGACCTTGAATTACATTTTCAACCATTTTAGGTCAATTTATTAGATTAAGTAAAGTTACTTAAGTTATTATATACTTATGCATGCATTATGTTTAAGTTACTTAACCTATTAATTAAGGAAATGATCAATAAGTTCTGGAGTCTAATTATTAATTAGGTTGTTAATGATATTAATTGAATGATAAAATATCATTTTTAACTTATTTTAAGGTCCTATACTAAATATCCCTTATTTTATAATTAACCCTTATATATTCATATCCTTAACTAATTAACTAGGAAGACTAGTTAATTAGGGGTAATTAGAGATCATGATGAGTCTCTCATCAGCGCTTAATTATCAAAATCACGCAAATGCATTAATTCTGTTCTTAAAAATTTGCCTAGATTAGGAGCGACTGATCAATGCAAGTTGATTTGGAGGAGTTCCCAACGTGGAGAGGCAGGAAATTCCCCTCAAAGATGTGCAATAACATACCATCTCCTTGGTGCTTGTTCCTAGGATATCTAGATATCCTACCAGTTGCATGTAAGCACCTTGTGCTGGTTCAGATGCCATGGATGGCATTATCACGAAATGTCGATTGCTAGGGTTTGGATTTAGCTACAAACGCCAAGGGCGGGATTATCCCGAAATCTCGAAAGCTAGGGTTCTAGGGGTTACCATGGGCAGTGCTATCTCAAACCATCGATTGCTAGAGACCCTGCGAGGATTGATGGTGGGAGCTAGGAATTTGATACAGACCATGTTGAAAGGCCAATCCGGAGCTAGAAATAAAGAAAGAAAAGAGAAAGAAAACTCTCCAAAAATAAAGAAAAAAATTCCTCTGTTACTCTTACAAAAACACACTACAAACTGAACCTAGGCTAAAACATGTTACAAGCACAGGTGCTTTAACCGTGGAGTTCAACGAACCTTAGGTTAGTTCCTGTGGGCCTTAGAAACCTTCGCGGCAGACTAAGGCTAAAGCTGGTCAGGTCAGGATCTTGGTTGGTACTTGAGTACCTCTAGGCCTACTATTGGCATTCTGACCTAATCTACAAAAGAAAGCACACAGTAGAAATCTAAGCATAAAAAGGCATATGATCTAGAATTTGAGTTAATTCCAAGAGATTTTGCTAAGGGACTAGCAAAAGCTAAGCATGGAGGTATGATGGGAACACCATCATGAGCCATAAATAGCTCAATTTAGTCATTATCAAGGAATAAATGCTCCTACAAAACTACCAGAGAGCCATAGTTCATTACATAATCATTCTTTTTTTTCGAACAAAAAGAAAAGCTATCATCTTACGATAGCAATCCGGGAAGATAATCTATTGTACTAAATTAAGAGGAATTACAATTCAGATCCCCAAGTATGTATGAGGGACCAGCACTCTTTTACAATTTGCTCACAGCAAACCGGTCTCTCCTAAAAAAGCCTTATTTCTTGCCCTCCACACACACCAGAGAGTTACAACCATGTGCATATGTAGCCTCTCCATTACAACAAAACCATAATCATTCTGAGAGAAAGATGGGAAACCAGGGTTAAAACTATAATTTTACCATCAATTCTTGAATGAAAAACAACCACGGGTTTTTCCAGGGGCTAATTAACAGTCAAATGGTCTTAAAAGTCCAACAAGTGGGTTAATATAGATAGAAAAGTGTTTTCACGTGTTTTGAGAATTAAATGACTTCTGAAACCCTAAAAATTGACCTGCTTAATTAACTGAGGTTCTGGTTAGAATCAAATTCACCTAAACACTCTAAAATTCATAGAAAAATATTCTCTAGGGTTTGGTGCCTTCAATTTGACCATCAAAACCCATCTTGACCCAAAACAGAGTCTTAGACTAACATTTACCCTAAGTTGGGTTTTTGCATAAATTATCTAGTCAAACTAGGTCAAAACCAAAATCCAACATCACCATTGGATTCTGTAGGTCAAAATTAGATTTGTACCAAAATGTGGGCTTAATCTGAGATTGCCTTGATCTAGTCTGCAATTTGTTCCTGTCTGATTCTTTTATTTCACACATATGGCCTTAACTTTCAAAATCCTTAGAAAAAGGCCCCTAAACTTGTCATCATTTTCACAAACAGGTCCCTTCCTCCATGAATCCTATTCCTACAAACTCCAACAACCTAAATTTGGCAAGTTCTCCTTGATCCTTGATGAATCCCTCTCAAATTTGAAAGGGAAGTTCGTCAAGGAATTCCCTTCCTTTTGAGCCAATTCCCAAGCTCTCGAACTTTCCCAATCTCTCATGCAAACGCACAAGAGATTTGGGTATCATGGGATTTCTTTCTCCAGTGAGCTTTCCAAGCCCAAGATGCCGTCTAGAGCCTTATAAAAGGACCCTTGTGGCCTTACGCTTTTGGCTAGCATGTTTTGGCCTGAGAAATCCTCCTTTACTCCATCTCCGGACACCTTCGAACTTAGCTACAGTGACTCCTCTCCCCTCTCCTCCTCCATCCGTCCAACCATCAAATTTGACAGCAGACTAGCTTCCCCTCATCGTCGCAAACCTCTCCGATCAAAGAGAGGTCGCACCTCTGCCTCAGTCGACGTCGCCGCTTCACTGATCTCTTCTCCTCCTCCAGCGTCGGTCTACCACCACCAGCTACCTTCGCCCCTCTACCTCCACTCTAGGTCCCTCTATCTCTCCCTTTTCCTCTCTACATTATTCTCCTACTCTCGTAACACACACACGACTACCGATTCTCCCTCAACGCTGTCACCTTCCTCTGCTCCGGCGATGCCTACACACCGCCACACATCTAGAATCTCATTGTTATCACACCCATTAGCATCGCCACCTTCCAGAGTGCAAAAGCCCTCTGGTTCACTCAATTGGCCTCTCTATAGGCCTCCCGAACAACCCATCACCTTACCTCCAGTCCCGACTCTGTCCGACCACCACAGCCACTCCCACTCCATGCTGAACCCCTCACAACATTTGCTGTCCCAAGGCGATCCCTCTGGACTATTTTGACGTGGCCGCAAGGACGTATTTTGCATTTTAGGGGTTTGCCGGATAGCTGCTGCTACCTCTGCCTTCTCCGACTTCGACGACCTTTTTCTCATAGTATTCTTCCGTGCCTCCACTCCCAAGTGGTGTGGAATCCCTCCAGCTACAGTTCTAGACTTTTAATTGAAATTGCCAATGCCTTCCTCACTCGCAATTGCAAGCTCGACCTGCTGCTGTTGACGCACAAAGAAGTTGTGGGACTTTAGTCTCACATCGTGGTTTGCTGAACCGCACACATGACTTAAATTGATTTTGTGCATTTTCTTGGTTGCCTCAGCATGCACAGTGGGTGAGGTCCCCGCATGCACATGCATACACACACCCTTGCCGATGCTCATGCCTCGCGAGTCTGGGCTTGGTCCATTTACCGAAATATCGGGTCTGGTCTGGTTTGCTGGTTCTGTGAGAGGAAGAAGAGGAAAAGGAGAGATGACGGGGGGGTTTTGCTCTACCGCCCTCCTCTCAACACTTGTGAGATTTGAGAGAGGCCTTTGCCTCTACTAACATGCTAAGTCCTGTGCTGCACCTTCTCTGAAGCAAAGGGAAAAAGAGATGGAAGAGGAAGAGAAGAAGAGAAGAACTTGAAGAAGAAGAGGCCTTTGCCTCTGTTAAGGCATCTGAGTGCCTATTCTGTCGTCTAATATCTACTGATACCTTGGTTCTGTTGATTAAATTGAGATTCTTTTGGCTTATATGATTTGTTACTTTGAGTAGCTTGCAATTCTTGTTTGAAATTCTAATATTGCATTTGAATTGTGAACTTGAGAAGTATTTTGCCAATTGCTCCCTGTATTCGACCTCGGATTTCTTTCAAGTATAAATATTATTTATTTTTCGCGCTAATTCGAACTATACTACAACACAATGATTTTTAAACCCGATTCAGAGCGTATAAACAACCATGAAGTGGCTCTTTTCCTAGGAAAGAACCAAATTCATGTTGATGCATTGCCTGAGGATTTGGACCAAGTGCTGGAGGCAATCATCAAAAGATTCTCCAAATATTGAGAAGTCATCCATGAAGACTTCAAGGTATTCACCTACCATATCTGAGAATATGGCAAGCATGCACCACTGAAAAGTAGTAGCTGCATTGCAGAGACCGAATGGCATCCTTCACAATGCGTATGTTTCGAAGGGGTAGGAGAAGGTGGTCTTCTCTTGGTCCTCAAGATGGATTGCGACCTAGTTATAACTGGAGTACCCATCCAAGAAGCAGAAGAATCGATTTCCTATTAGTTTCTTGAGGATCTGATCAATGAACGGTAGTGGGAAATGATCCTTTTTTGTGGAGAAATTGAGTCTTCTGTAATCAATGTAGACTCTCCATGAGTTTGCTATACGGGTCGGTATGGTTTCTCCGATTTCAGTCGTGATGACGGTGAGCCCTGCCTTCTTAGGCACAACTTGGATTGGACTCACCCACCGATTGTCGGAGATCGAGTAGATGATCCCTGCATCTAACCACTTGATGATCTCCTTTTTCACGACATCCTGCAGATTTGGATTTAGGCATCTCTACATTTAATAGGATGGTCGTGAGCCCTCTTCGGTATATATGTGATGTGTGCAGTATGAAGGGCTGATACCAGTCAGATCATCAAGAGTCCATCCAATGGCTCTTCAATGATGCTGGAGAATAGAAATCAGGAGTGTTTCCTGATCAGGTGAGTCGGGAGTTGATAATCATAGGAAATGTCTGATTGGAACCTAGAAAGATGTATTTCAGATGATCGGGAAGAGGCTTTAATTCCATGACTGGGTTGTCAGTAGCAGCAGGTGGTTCAAGGTGGGTGTCGGGAGCAAAGGATGGAGTTATGGGAGTATATAGGTTAGGTTCAGGCTCCTCAAATTGCAGGTTTTGATCTTCTTGTGGTTGATCAGAAATAGTGGTATGATGGGAATACCATCATGAACCATAACTAGCTCAATGTAGTCATTATCAAGGAATAATGCTCCTACATAACTTCTAGAGGGCCATAGTTCATTGCATAATCAATCTGAGAGAAAGATAGGAAACCATGGCAAAAACTGTAATTTTACCATCATATCTTGAATGCAGAACAACCATGGGTTTTTCCTTGATACATAGGTTGTCAACCATAGCTTCCATACCGCAAATTTATTCTATAACCCCGTAATTAATTCCCTGTTGGGCCTTAAAGATGTCGATCTTCAGTGTCTTGCTCCCAAATTTTAATTCAATTTGGCCCTCCTCACTATTAATATTGGCGCTAGCTGTGGCCAGAAAGGGTCTTCCTAATATGATCGGTGTATTCTTCAAGTTCTTAGGAGAATCCATGTTTTAGACAATGAAATCCATGGGAAAATAGAAATCGTGTATCCTAACTATGACATCCTCGAGAATTCCTTTTGTTGACTTAATTGATCGATCGGCTAATTGCAAAGTCATCTCTATCGGTTTAAGCTTAGATTCCCCCAAGTAGTCTAATAGGATGTGGGTATCAAATTTATGGAAGCTCCTAGGTCCAATAAGGCTCGATCAAATTGTATATCACCAATAGCACAAGAGATCAGAGGGTGCCTAGGTCTTTTGCCTTAGGTGGGAGTTTGCTCAAAATAACGAAGCTTGATTGCTCCGACAGTATAATTGGGTTATCACCTTTGGTTCGTGGCTTACGCTTGGGTGTACAAACGTCTTTCAGGAATTGTGCGTAAGCTGGTACGTGGCATATCGCATCCATCAAGGGGATGTTTATATGGACCTGCTCAAAGAGCATAACTAGGTCCTCCTTAGGTGCCACAAGTTTGGCTGTCCTCGAGAAATGGAACCATTATGGGTTCCTCTAGAATCGGTCTAGATTTTTGATCTAGGATAGAGGTATCCTGGATGACTATACTAGGGTTTGAGTTTGCATTACCAAGCTAGGAGTGGCTTAGATAAGGTGGGTCCTGTGTTGCTTTGCCACTACAGGTAGTAACAGAATTTAGTCATACCTGGTTTTGGGTTAGTGTGGGCAAAAGAGGTGATTGCTATTGATAACCTGCGTATGATGTCGAAGCCTCCATCCCATTAGGTGAGGGAGCAGAAGGGGCCTGATAGACAAAGCAAGCTTGGCCCTGAGTCGGGTTCATAATGCGCCTCTGGTTTGGCACATTATTCGGATTCGGCAGAGGTTGGCAGGGATTTGCCATCTAGGTGAGTTGATTTCGAACCTCTGTGATCTCGCCTTTGTGCTGTTTTTGCATAATCGCATTTGTTTTCTAAATGTCAGCCAGAGTCTGAAGGATGAGAGTCATCTGATCTTCGTGAGTTGGCCTGGATTGATAAGTTGGGTTGGGCCGAGGCTGAGGCGGCTGATATGGACGAGAAGCTTGTGGTCGTGGCTGATATTGAGGTCTTTGATTTTGATTGTTCCCTGACCACGTGAAATTATGATGATTACAAAATCTAGGGTTGTAGATGTTTGAGAATGGATCATTCTGAATGGCATTGAGGTCCTCGCAGTTCTGAGGAGACTCGGAAAGGTTAGAATACAAGGGTTTAGAGTTCCTCCAACTTGAATGGGTAGCTCCAGAGTTTCCTCCGAACCCTGAATTAGATGGGGGTGGATACAGGTCCATCCCTTGAGAAGATCGATGGTAAATGTTATGCACAGCCTCCCTGCTAGAGGGCGGTTGCGTGAACGGGTTTTGCGCAGAAGTGGCTCACTGCAAGTGTTGAGTTAGCTCATCCACCTTCTTCTCAATAATAGAGACCTTGTCCAGGTGACTAGCCATCAGTTCCAAGTCAACGGAAGAGGATAGGCCCTACGTCTCATGTGCTCCCTTTGGATTCGTCATTGTATGGGCATTCGTCCGGTCGAACATGCCCATGAATTCATTATTGATGGAGTTCTCACACATATTCTCGAGAATCTCCCACAAAGTGTCTTCGTGTTGACCCATGATGTTTTCTCCACAGGTCGCATTGACGAATAATCAAATATCCTCACGGAGTCCCTGGTAAAAAGACTAGACTTGTTCCCATTTAGGAACTCTGTGGAGGGGGCACTTTCGCATGAGATCCAGAAAATGATCCCATGCCTTGTGAAGCGATTCTCCTGCTTGCTACGTGAAATGCGTGATCTGGTGCCATAGAGCATTTGTCTGACCAACAGGGAAGAACTTTTTCTGAAACTCGAATTGTAGTTCCGCCCAGGTGTTGATTGGACGTGTTTGGGTTTGGTACCAGTGAGCAGCCTTGTCCATGAGAGAGAAGGAGAACATTTTCATGAGTAAGACATCCTGATTTTGAGCTTCTGACGTAAAGTTTTGTGTTAGATGCTTGAGTTACTTGATATGCTGGAAAGGATGCTTGGAATTACACCCACGGAATTTGGGAATAGCATGAATCATGTTGGGCTTGAGTTTAGTATCAGGACCTCCAGCAGGGATTTGGACTCGAGGTTCGATTGCCACTGCAGCGGGATTGTAATGATCTTGCATCATAGGACATTGCGGTGGGTTCACAAATGCTTGGAATAGATCGTTGAGGCACTGAAGCTGATTTTCAAGATTGTTTTCTTCTACTGGTTGTTCCATAATGATGGATGGAGACTTCGGTTCAGATGAATCAGAAGAGATATTGATCGGGTTGGGTTGTTGCACAAACAGGGTGGTAAAGGCTTGGCCTCAACGGGAACGAGTAGCTAATGGAGGCCTCATGGATGGTCTTAGAGACCTGCTCTCGAACATGCACCGATGGAGTAGATGAGAGGTAGAATGTGATGGACCCAATCAAGACACCCAAAAACTTTAGATGACTATAGAGGTTCGGGGCAGATGATACCCCTTAGTCAGAAAGCCATCAACTTGAGAATTACCTGGGCAGCCAGAGAGGGAGAGTCCCGTGAAGACCCCTACACAGTAGAGTGCCCCCATAAGTTACAGGGCTTTCCTCACCCGATCTCTCTTGTCACTGATGATCCACATAGACTAGAATGGGGACTTGACCTCTTAAGTCTACCAGTTTTAAGTTAAGAGCAAGGGTTCTTATGATTTCTCTTGAACTTTTAAGATGTTTTTGTGCAAAGTAACCTAATTTGAAGATTGGTTAACCTAACAAGGTGGGTCAACTTCCCCTGTTTTGTCCTTTGAGAAATTTAGGTCCCTCTTTTAGTATTCAAATGAAATTAAGATCTTGATTTTAGGGATTTCTTGAATAGATCAATTCAACCAAGGCTTAGGCACACACTATTTGGGAAGATCAATTCTTGATTAAGCAAGTGTGTCTCTAAAACCCTAAACTTGAAACCCTAATTGGCTCTAATTGGTCGAATTCAATTTTGTCCAAATGTCGTACCTAGGGCTCAAGCTAGAAGATGATAGCCCTAGATACCTTAAGATCCTAAGTAGGTGCACAATCAGGGTTTGGATGTTTCTCTGGAATGTATCAAATCAAGAAACTTGATGATTTATCTAGAAATAAAATGCAAGTAGCCTTAATTGATTTTTTCCTTTTTTAGCTTTTTAGAATTAGGGGCTTAGAGGAGGGTGAATGGAGTTTACCTGCCCTTGGAGTGACTGATGTGCAGTTGATCTTCTTTCAATGAGTCCTAAAATAGATCACAATCAAAAGAGATAGAGTAAGTTAGTACCAGATTAGATATTGCAATCAAGAGATCAAATTGCACGTTGCTCCCTGGTAACGGTGCGAAAATGTTATTCGCTCTAGAGCGGGTTTTAAAATTGTCGTGTTGTAGTATAGATCGAATTAGCACAAAAAACAAATAATATTTATACTCAAAAGAAATCCGAGGTCGAACACAGGGAGCAATTGGCAAAATACTTCTCAAGATTACAATTCAAATGCAATATAAGAATTTCAAACAAGAATGATATATAAATGAAATCTGATGTCAATAATGCAAAAAGAAGAGAAGGTAAAATGGTGATTTGAATCACCAAATTACCCTACAATGTTAAGCTTTGCAAGCTACTCAAAGTAACAGAATCATATAAGCCAAGCAAATCTCAATTTAACCAACATAACCAAGGTATTAGAAGATGTCAGACGATAGAATAGTCACTCTAATGCCTTAACAGAGGCAAAGGCCTCTTCCTCTTTTCTCTTCAAGCCTCAAGGAGAGGCATAGACTTCTCTCTTCTTCTCTTCTCTTTTCCTCTTCCTTCTCTTCTTCCCTCAGCTTCAAAGAAGGCACAGTACAGGACTCAGCATGCTAGTAGAGGCAAAGACCTTTTTCAGATCTCATAAGAGTTGAGAGGAGGGCAACAGAGCAAAACCCCCCACTCTCCTCTCCTTTTTCCCTTCTTCCTCTCTTAGAACTAGCAAACCAGACCAGACCTGGGTATTCGGGTAAACGGACCAAGCCTAGACCTATGAGGCGTGAGTGCGGGTGAGGGCGTGCATATGTGCATGCGTACGGGGACCTCACCCCCTGTCCGTGTTGAGGCAACAAGGCAGAGGCACTTTTTCCTCTTATGTGCTGTGTGGGCTTTAGGAATTGCCGATGTGGGACTAAAGACGCCAGCTTCTTCCATGTGCACTCTTCAGCAGCTGGGGCTTGCAATTGGTATCAAATGGATGGCTGATGGCTTTAATTGGCTGCCTGGAGATGAACCTGGAGCGTCCCCTCACAATCTGGGTGTAGCACCTGGAGTGGAAAGCGTAAGAACACGACGAATAGGGTGGCAAAGGAGGTGGTGGCGAAGGAGTTCCGACGAGAGAATTGAAATGAGAAATACGAGCTATAATCCCTAGTTAAAGTGCTCAGGAGGATCACCGTGGATCGGCAAGTGTGACGGTGGCGTCGATTTGGTGTGTGTGTGTGTGTGATTGTCCGTGGTGAGGTCGAAGAAGGTGCATGGAGGTGGGTGTGCTCGGGGTGGTGTTCAAGAGGCCAACCCCTCAATTACTTAAGGTGTTTTGGTTGTGATGACACGACAGAGGTTTTGGATCAGTTGGTGAAGTGGATGGAGTTGTGGAGCGACGGAGACGGTTGGCCGGAGTTGAAGAAGATGAAGTGCGATAGGGCGGTGTAGTGGTCGCAGTGGTTTGTGAGTACGAGGGAAGAGAATAGAGGGACAGAGGAAGAGATGGAGTCACTTAGGGTTAAGGTAGAGAGGTGGAAGGCTCTGGTGTTGGTCGACCGGAGCCGGAGAAGGAGGTAGTGGTGGCGAGGCGACGATGAGGACTGAGGTAGAGGCACGACCTCCCTTTGGTTGGGGAGGGTCGCGACGAAGAGGGTAGTCAAGAGGATCGACCAATTTGGTCATTGGACGAGTGAAGGAGGAGGGTCAAAGAGATCGCCAGAGGAGGAGGGTCGAAGAGATCACCGGAGCAGGTGTCTATGGTCGTCGAAGGTAGGTTTCTAGGGCCTTTTGACGTGCCAAGACTTGTTGGGGAAATGTGCAAGCCCGCGGGGGTCCTTTTATAGGGCTCTAGACAGCGGTTTGGGCTTGGGAAGTAAGCCTGGAAAGCTTGTTGGAGAAAGAAATCGCAAGATACCCTAATCTCTCATGCATTCACATGAGAAGTTAGGAAGGTTTGGGAGCTTGGGAATTGGCTCAAAATGAAGGGAATTCCTTGACGAACTTTCCTTTCAAATCTGAAAGGAATTCGTCAAGGAATCACGGAGAACTTGCCATATTTAGGTTGTCGGAGTTTGTAGGAATAGGATTCATGGCAGCAGGGACATTTTGTGAAAATGATGACAAAGTTAGGGACCTTTTTGTAAGGTTTTAAAATTTAAGGGCATACGTGTAATATAAAAGAATCAAACAAGACCAAATTGCAAACTAGGTCAAGACAGTCTCAGATTGGGCCCAAATTTTGTAAAAACCTAATTTTGACCTAAGGAATCCAATGGTGAAGTTGGATTTTGGTTTTAATCTAGTTTTTCTAGGTAATTTATGCAAAAAATCAAATTAGGGCAAATGTCAGTCTGAGACTCTATTTTGGGTCAAGACAGGTTCTGATGGTCAAATCGAAGGTATCAAACCCTAGAGAATATTTTTCTATGAATTTTAGAAGGTTTAGGTAAATTTTATTCTGACCAGAACCCCAGTTAACTAAGTAGGTCTATTTTTAGGGTTTTAAAAGTCATTTAATTCTCAAAACATGCGAAAGCCTTTTTCTGTCTATATTAACCCACTTGTTGCACTTTTAAGACCATTTGACTCTTAATTACCCCTTGGAAAATCTCATGGTTGTTCTGCATTCAAGATAAGATGGTAAAATTGTAGTTTTAACCTTGGTTTCCTATCTTTCTCTCAAAATGATTATGCAATGAACTATGGCTCTCTGGCAATTGTTTAGGAGCATTTATTCCTTGATAATGATTGAGCTAGTTATGGCTCAAGATGGTGTTCCCATCAACGACGGGTAGGATGGCGGCATGACAAGGATCTTCTTCCGGAAGGTAGTGAGGAACGACCACAGGATGCTCCACGAATGGAGGTGAGAGGTGGGAAAAATATTTGATTTCTACTCTAGAGTAGCATCCTGGGCTTGGGACAAGTTCTCTCTAGAGCCTTGAAGGTGGTGAGGGAAGGAAAGGAAGAGATGAAGAAGAATGGGAGCATAGGGGTCCTTTATAGTGGAGTAGAGGCTTCTAACACGTCGCAATTAATGACATCCATAAACATTGTTGAAGACCCATCGCAGACGTCGTTGAAGATAGCTCATGTGCCCATGCTGCTGCACTGCTAGCATATGCTCTGTGCGTCCTTGCTACACGCTGTGCTGCTCGCACCCCATGCTACGAGCTGCATGTGCTACGCACACGCAGCTGCTACAGCACTCAATCAAAGAATTGGGGGCCTTGCGGGTTTCGAACCGATGACCTCCTCTTTTCTAAAGGGCTCAAGACCACCATGCTATCCTTCCCTTTATGTCAAGAAGGTGAATTCTTTGCTTCGGCTGGTGATGGTGGCGTGGTAGTGAAGCGCGATTCTGTACGTGAGAAGATTTGAGTTGGAAACCCATCATTATAGTGCATAGAAATCCACTAACCAAATAAAATTTATAACAAAAACTCGAGGTGAGTCCTGGGTCAAACACAGAGAGGCGAACGTTTGGTTTTGAAATCTACACTTCGATTTTATTTGTTTTTGCTATTTTTTTATCTTTTGTTATTTTTTTTGGAATTTTTATACGACAAAAGATCAGGTCGACAACATAATTATCTAGCTAATATACTTGCAAAGTAAGAAAGAGAGAGAGAGCAAGAGAGAATATATCAATGTTTAGCTAAACAATGTATGGTATAGATATGAAAGCAGAAAGCTACACTACAAAGCAGTAAAAGATGGAGTGGGTTGAGAAGAGTCCCCATCAATGGTCACTTGGAGGATGGCTCGCTTTGACGTTGCCTAGATGAAGCTGGTGGGAAGTTGGAGGAAGGAGAATGACGACGTAGAAAGTACGGGTAGGACGACATCGCTGTGAGGATCCTCTTCCAGAAGGTGGTGAGAGGATGGCCACGGGATGCTCCACAAACTGGGGTGAGAGGTAGAAAAATATTTTGTTTTTCTACTCTAGAAGAGCATCCAGGGCTTGGGATAAGCTCTCTCTTGAGCCTTGGAGGCGGTGAGGGAAAGAAAGGAAGAGATGAAGAAGAATGGGGGGGATATGGGTCCGTTAATAGTTGACGATAGAAGACAATTCGCACACGGGCAATTAGTGACATCTAAAGACATCACTGTAGACCTACCTTAAATGTTGCTGAAGGTCCCCAGCCAACGCTCGTGCACGCTCACGTACGTTGGTGCTCATGTGCCCACAACAGTCGTGCCTTGTCGATGGAGAGTCATTCGATCGAGATCAGGAAGATGAGGATGAGCAGAGATCATGTGCTCAAATTACGTGTGAGATGAAGTGTCGGTCCGTGCGTGCAATCACACGTGCACATGGGGGTGTATCCTTGCTCATCGGTTGCACTGTGTGGCTGCATTTTGGCCTCTCGATTATGATCGAGCGGTCGAATTTGGGTGGGCCTCACCGTTGGGCTGGGTTTGAGGTGTTGGAGGAGTTGAATGCTTGCCATGGCTTTGATAGTGGCCTTTGCAACCACTGTACTACACGCACACAAGTGTTGCGATTTTGAATTTATCGCAGTCAATGGTCAAGTGATCTTAGCCATTGGATTTTCATCCAACGGGTAAGATCGCGTAATGGAGGCACTTTTGAAGAAGGGCGAGCGACGTTGGGCAATCTGGATGTTGCCACATGGCACCATCCAGACCTTCCAACTTCTTTTTCTTGTAGAGGATGCCTAGGTACTCGAGTCAAGATGATTTTCACATTGGCAGACTGCGATCGTTGCTCCATATCCATGCGTACGGTCAGATTTTTCATTCAAAGCCCGAAAGATGTTGCATTGCCCCTGGCCATTGATCTTCCTCGGATTGCATAATATGCTATAGAACTCTGATCAAGATGATTTCTAAGGCGTTGGACTTCGTTTGTCGTCCTGATCAGATCCGTACGGTTGGATCGTCAATTCGAGGCCCCAAAATAATTCTCCTTCTCTCCTAGCCATAAAAGGACACGAATTGACCTAAACTTTATACAAACTATTCTAAATGCAGAATGATGCTTGCTATGCGATATTTATACTATGGAATGCATGTCTAAACCAAGGAACATGCATAAATAGGCATTTTATCCTAAATGGATGTGTCACATGATAGCCCCATGCCTATCTTTTGCTAGTCCCTAGCAAAATCAAACTAAATGCTATGTATAAAAATAGAATTAGGGTCTAATCACTTAGGCCTAAGTTGTTTATTAATAATAGAAAATTTCAACTAAGATCCTAAATTATGAAAACTCAAAAGTACGTGGGTGTCCGCTAGAATGCAGACTGCCAAAGTCTAAAATGTCGGATAATGGGTAGATTTGATTTACAACATTCATTTGTCCACTTAGAGTTTATCTCAGAAAGATAGTCAATTGTTATGTACTTGGGTTGCACATCCTCAATGTCAAAATTATAATAAGGGTCCTAGTAGAAGGTAGGTGGTTTCAGGTCAACAGGAACTCTTAAATCAAAAATTGTATTTCACTCAGAATTAGCCTCCCAGATTTTAACTTCCAAATTCCTATCCTCCAAGTTCTAGTGTTCAGTTTCCAGGACCTCAAGATCGTTGTACACCCCATCTAAAATATCCAAGTCCAACAATTGTGGTTGAATCAGGATTGACTTGGGTACAATCATTTCCAAATCAAGATCATAATCAATCCCTTCAGGGTGTGGTTGAGGATGGCACAATTGATTGAATCTTCTAGTAAATCAAGATTCAGATCCTCCAAGTTAGCCCCAACAGGATCACATTCTTCAATGATCGGGCTATCAAATAGTTCATCAGATTTCTCAGGCCCATTTGTCTCACTAAAGCCATTTTCTTTGAGCTCAAGTGAAACCTCACCTATAGATTCTTCACCCTCACAATCAGAGAATTCTTAATCCTCATTTATATATGTCTCAAAATCATATGTTGTTCCATGGTCTATAGAGACATTTTTCCTCGCTCCCTAACTCTGGGATCTCGGGTGAGAAAATTGATTTATCCTCAATGGGTTGCTTTAGACCAGTCTGGTCAACCCTGGTCTCAGAAAATGTGTCCCTCCCAACAGGTGCCTGAGTGGGTTCTAACATTGGCTCTCTTGAAGGGGGTTCATCCATGGAATCATCCCAAGATTGAACTAAGGTAACCATAAATTTCATCCTCAATCTTGACAACTTCCTAAGTAAAAACTCACCTGGGCCCCTATCCTTAATATCTTGGAGCCAATCCAATAAAGAACTATTAAGTTTATCAATTTTTTTTATCATAGGCTCCAATGCTTCTAAAGATTGCATAGTGTTCCTCAAGTTAGCCAACACCCTATCTTGGACCTGGTTCACTTGAATGGAATGGTTCGGTTCAAGGTTGGGTGGGTTTGGGTTTAATCTAGGGGAGTTAAGATATTGAGGTTCTAGGATCCTCTCTGATAGTAGGTCATTTCAGATTGTTCAAAGAATGATGGTGATCTATATTCAGTATAATCCTAGGGAGGGTAGGTGTTATATCCTTCTTGATTATAGATCTGGTTGGTTTGTTCATAGGAGGGTGGTCATCTATAATCAGTGTAGCTCTGTGAAGGATAGTAATCATGATCATAATGTCCAGGGTTAGGTCCTGGACATTAAGGTCTAGAATCATATCCCCAATCAAAGTTATCCCGACTAGGAGATGGGTAATCATAAGTCGAGTTGAGATAGTAATCATTTTGAGGATAAGTGGTGGTAGGAGGGTAGGATTGGAATTATGTGTATGATGTGGAAGAATACATGATGAAGTAGGTGGGAAAACAAAACAGAGAAAGGTGCCCTGTGGTACAATCAACCAAACCTATCGTTAGGTGGGTAGGCTAAAGACCTACAGACTCCCAGGACCCATCTTGAGATGATAGAAACAATTTCATCTAGTTCTATCTGGTGAATCCAATTAGTTAGAGGAAGGGGTTGGGGAGAAGGTTCTTCCATTGGCTTTTACCTCCGGTTCCTTTGATACCCCCCAACCACGGTCGTTTGACACTGCTCTCATAGCTAGACATCAGATGGACCGGTAGAAGCAGATTAATTGAAAAAAATCTCCCTTGGAGTCCAAAAGAGCGAGTTAATCTTTAAGGCCATTGTCTACTTAGTTTTAATTAGGCTTGGGATGATTGTGCTCTTGGAATGTGATGGGCCCTTTAGATGGGTTGTGCTCTTAATGATCAATTCAAATATGTGTGTGTGCACAACCAGGGTTTTTCAAACAAGGTTATTTAATGATGTGTCTTTTAGGGTTTAACTTTGTTTAGTAGCTTTTAGGGTTTAATCTTAGGTGTATTCAATCAAGTTCAGGAGAATACTCCAAGTTTTGCAAGCATCGATGATGATATATTCCTTTAAAAATCAGAAATAATCTGGAGTGCCTAGTTCAGCCCTAAAAATCAACCCTAAGTGGCAAGCTACTTGATGGATCATTTTTAAAATGAGTGGTGTGGCCGAAATAGTTCAAGCAATTGGCTTGTTGCACCACTTGATTAAGGCACACGAAAATGTTTAACCTAATCAAATTTCTACCCACTTATTTGTGTGCTGAGTTAAGGTGTACCAGATCCACAGGTCAGATTCAGGTTAAGTGGTAGAATCAATGTGATATGCACCTTAGGTCAAGAATTATGGGTGTTTAATGTGTATAACTTTCAATAAATCCCACAATCAGATAGTTTTTTTTATTTTTTAATTTATGTGGGTGGGTGAGGTGAGTGAGTGACAATCAAACAACCAAGATCTAACCTAGGATTTATACAAGCACCTAAGTTGATTTGAGTTTGAGTTATTAGGTGATGGAATAGAAATCTAGTGGGTGGGTAGGGGGATACACTTACAGAACCTTCTAATTGCACTTTACTCCGATCTATCCACCTTGGCTCGCCTTGGAAGGGTACCTATAATCACAGAAAGAAAGAAGCAAAGTAAGCTAAAAGGTTAAGATGGAAAACATGGTAAAAACCAAAGAGCATTGCCTCCTTCGCAACGACACCAAAATGGTGAAGCGTGATTCCGTACGCAAAAAGATTTGAGTTCGAAACCTATCATTATAGTGCGTAGAAATCCGCTAACTAGATAAAATTTATAACCAAAACTCGAGGTGAGTCCTGGGTCGAACACAAGGAGGTGAACTTTTGGTTTTGAAATCCGCACTTTGGTTTTATTTATTTTGTTGTTTTTTTATCTTTTGTTATTTTTTACGGAATTTTTATAAAATAAGAGATTAGGTTGACAACATAATTATCTAGCTAATATACTTGCAAAGTAAGAGAGAGAGAGAAATATCAATATTTAGCTAAACAATGTTTACTACAGATATGAAAGCAGAAAGCCACACTACAAAGCAGTAAAAGATAGAATGGGTTGAGAAGAGTCCCCCTCAATGGTCACTTGGAGGACAGCTAGCTTCGACATCGCCTGGATGAATGTGGCGAGAAGCTGGAGGAAGGAGAATTACGGCGAAGGAAGGAGGACGGGGCAGGACGGTTTCATGGCGAGTAATTGTGTAGCAACTCACATCTCTAATTTGGTCATCATATGCTAGTTTCTAACATTGGTAATTAGATTAGATAGGTTTACATGCATCTTGTAAATATTTGTATTTGTTATTTTACGGAGAGGAAGATAGAGAGAGATTGAGCCTCCATTTTTACCTCATTCCCATTTCATTTCCACCAAATTTCTACCTAACACAACACCACATCACCTACAGTAATTTGATGACACTTCAAGTGCATACATGCAAAAGCCCCACACACAATTCCCACACCTCAATGGCCTCGCCTTCTCATCTTCTACCCCCCTCATCTATATAAACTCCATCACCTCAATCCACATAAGTCATCAGCACCCATAACTCCCCACGCCTTCACCCATTCCCTCTACCTCCATATCCCTAAGACGCACACACACCATCACACAGACTGCTGGCCACTCCACCTAAGCTCTCCACTCTCCCTCTCTTCCCCTTCTTATGCTCAGCACCCTCTTACAAGTTGAGGGGGACGTTGAGAATAGAGGAGTTCTCTCCTGTGGCTACATCCACCACACTGAGAGAGCACCACCGCCCAGTTCCATCGTGAGCAGGTGGGCACGGTGAATTCTCCTTTTTTATTTATTTTTGCTACTTTTATTTTGTTTCATTTTTTTTCTTTGTTTCTATTTTATTTGTTTTTTTTGTCATCGCCACTTTCAAAGAGTGAAGCTCTGAAGCTTCTCCACCATCCACTCGCTCCAGCTCCACCGCATCCCTCACGGGCCTCTACGTGCCTCTGCCAACAACTTAGCGTGCTTTCCAGGTGTTTCGCACTCTCCCTCAGTGCCTTCATTGCCTTCCCTGTGCGTGCACCAGTCAGTCTCATCATGATAGTGCTGGTTGCATTTTTGCCCCTACACTTTAGCCGCGACCTTTTGTGGCTACAGTGCACAACCGGCTTGCTTCTCACTTATCTGGTCGACGTGGTGCTCTCTCTCCTCCCTGCGACCTGCTCCAGCCGGTTGCAAGACCCCAGGACAGCAGATAAGCGCATGCCACACCTTTCTTGTGCACTATGCGCTGGTCTGTGTGCCCTTCCCAATGCCTTAGCACACTGCACACCCCTATCCTTGCACACCTGTACGTGGTGCGGCATCTCCTCCCAGCTCCTACGCGTGGTGCACTCTAGACACACACACACACACCCTCTCTCTCACAAACATAGACATACATACACATCCAAACTCTCACTCAAACACATACATATTCACATACACACACATCTTTACATATATACATATATATATATAAATATATATATCTATACATATATATATTTACCTATATAGATATATATATATATATACATATGTATACATAGATATACATACTTATAAGTAGATACTTATACAAATATACTATACATATACATATATATTTATGTAGATATATAGAGATATATATACTTGATGGGACACCATCATGAGCCCTAATTAGCTCATTTTGACATAGGAAAGAGAATAAAAGCTCCTACATAACCTAGAGAAAGGCCTAATTCAAGAGATTACTGTTCTGAGAAGAAAACATGAAATAAAGGACAAAACTGTAATTTTACCATTGCAGCACATCAACGGGATTTTTCAGGGGCTAAACATAGGTCAATTGGTCTTAACAAGATGAGAAGTGGGATGGTTCAATCAGAAAAGGGTTATTGTGAGATCTAAGAATTAAATGGCATTCTGTAACCCTAAACCAAATCGACTTAATATAACAAGGTTCTGGCAAGGATAAAAATCATCTAAACCCTCTAACATTCATGGAAAAATACCCTCTAGGGTTTAGAACCTTCAATTTGGCCCTTGGAACCTATTTTGACCTATATTAGGGTTCTAGTCAGATATTTGACCTAAATTGGATTTTTGTGTAAAATGTCTAGTCAAACATGGTCAAACCTAAAATCCAACTTCACTATTGGATTCCTTAGGCCCAAATTAGGTTTTTCAAAATTTGGACCCAAGGGAAGGTCATCTTGACCTACTTTGCAAAATAGTCCACCCAATTACATTTTGACCCCTAGCTTTTGAAAACCTTCGCGTGGACCCCCCTATCTTCCTCTCCACTCTTTGCATTTAGGTCCCTCCGCCATTCTAGTGGAGCAGTCCTACTTTGGCAAGGATTTAAGGAGGATTTCTCCTCGATTCCTCAGAGATCTCCTCCCAGATTTGGAAGGGAGATTCTCTAAGGAATTCCCTATCATCTGAACACAATCCCTAGATCTGATTCGCACCCAATCTCCTGTGCGAATGCTCAAGAGAAATGGGTATCATCTGCACCTTCCAAGAAACTATAAAAGGGCCCCCTGTCCTTGCCGCATCTCTCAAGCTTGAATTGGCTGCAAAAAACCCCTAAATTCATCCTCTGTCATCTCCGGCCAATAGCCCGCAAGCTCCGGCGATCTCTCCTCCCTCTTCTCATCACTCTGCCACCATACCAGTGATAGAGTCTTCTTCTCCTTGCTCCTCCACGTCGCGCCATACCTACGCACGCTTCTCCAACCCCTTCATCGTCATCGTCTTCCTCATCTCAGGGCTTTCATCTTTGACGACGGGACACACGCACCGCTCGCCCTCCGCCTTCCCCCCTTCATCCAAATACCCTCAGTAAGTTCCTCTCTCTCTACCTTTCACTTTTCCCCTCAACAGCCATCGACCACCTCTATCTTCCTCATCTGCGGCAGACCACCGGCGAGGCACAACCATCTCTCCACTCATCCACATGCCTCGCCACCTACCTCAGAACCTCCACCATCACTCACTAATCATCTTTCGCCCCTTCACTAACTGCCACACACACCCTACACTTCCACCAAACACACGCACCTTCACGGTCAGAATCTGACCTAGGCACGCATGCCTAGGTCATTTTGCAACACACCACCCACTGCTTCACCTTCGCTGTGACATGGCGAAGCTACCTACGTGGTTTGACAAGGTCGCAAGGTCGTATTGTTGAGTTTCAGGTCTGACCCTTACCACCATTGAAGCAGGCGTGAAGGAGCTCGCAAGCTCACTCCAGGCCGTGTCTCTCCAAGCAGAAGCGTCCCAGGTGCACGGAACCATCCTACGAACCTTTTGCAGCTAGCAATCATGGGCCTTAGAGACCGCAGCTGCATCAATTGGACGGGCATTCCTCCTGCACGCGCGTGAAGAAGTGGGTGGGACTTTAGTCCCTCCTCGGAAATGTTGGGCATAGGTAAGTGATATAAGTTGCTTTTGTGTTCTCTGCTTATCGCTTGAGTTACAGTCCCCTCACCCATGTCACTTGCCTTGTCCACGACCCACGCCTATGTGGACTTGGCCGACCCATTTACCCTATACTCCTCACGCATCACCCACGCCAGTGCTCCTGGACCCAGGTGTGCTTAACCTGACCTGTATAGCTGAGTGGCTGGCTTTGGGAGAGCAAAGAGAGAAATAGAGAGAGAGCATACGTAGGGGAGGGTAGGGGTAGGTTTTGCACTCTCATGTGTGTAGGGAAGGAAGACAGAAAGAAGGAAGGAAGCCACTGAGGAAAAGCTAAGGAAGGAAGAGCCAAAGCTTAACGGTAGGAAAAGCAAAGGACTTCTGAAGGCAGAGGCTGAGGAACAAGAAGGACGTGAAGGTAGAAGCTGAAGAAGAACGAAGAAGAAGGCACTGCTAAAGAAGAAAAGAGAAGGAAGAAAATCAGAAGCTAAGGAAGGAGCCGTAGAAGAAGACAGAAGAGAAAGAAGTCACAGAGAAAGAAAGAAGAAATCAAAGAAGGAAGAAAAGAGAAGAAGAAAGAAGAAGCCATCAGAGAGAAGAGAAGAAAGAAGGGAGAACATTCTATTTCTTTTTACATCCCTATTCTTCTCTGTAGCTTTCATATACATTGAATCTCATTCTATTGATTGTTGAACATCACATTTGATTAAATTGAGATTGTGATCTTAGTTTTTAAATACCAAGTTGCTCCCCGTGTTCGACCTCGGATACTTAGGTTTTCAAGCAATGAAATTCTTATTTGTTTTCAAGGCGATTTCATTTATACTGCAATGCTGCATCATTTAAACCATCGATTTTGCCTTGTTACCAATACTTATGTATATATACTTATATATACTTATATAGCTACCATATATGTACATATATACGTACACACATATAGTTCACTTCCTCCTTCACACACTTACACATATCTCTCTCACAATACCGTGCACGTATCCATTCACCGCGCATCATATCACGGATATATTCACACATATCAAGCCTTCCGCCCACACCTCCACACGTCCGCTCCACACCCGCATGCGGCACCTAGGTGGTTAATCCCATCTTTCTAGATGACGATTAACCTAGCATTGTGCTACATTTCTATGGAATCCTAGATTCAAGATTCACTATCCTATTATCTAGTTATATATACTTATACCTATATATATATATCTATATCTATATCCTATATATATATGTATATAGATTCTACATATATATAATCTAAGTATTTCCATTCCTTTTCATTTTGTATTTTCTTTTCGCATTTCCTTTCCTTGTCTTTTATTTTGTTGGTAAAGAAAAGACCAAAAAACCTAAAATAGAAAACATAACTCTTGTCTTTGTAGGTACATGATCTTGCATGTAGCAAGATGCATTTTAAACTTGATTTTTGGCGAATCACCAAGGACCAACTTTTGGTGGAAGCCAAGAACAAGTTTTTGAGGGTGTGCCTCAAGGACAAGATTATCCAAACAAATTATAAAACCAAGAAAAACCAAAAGATATAATAAGCAAATGGAATTGATTCAAGCCATAGTAATCGCATAGAAACATATTAACCCCAAACCCGCCTCCCACTTCCATTATACACAATTTGACGCTAATTGCAACTAATTAAATAACCCTATTGACGTTCTAACAGCGATGGTCTTCTTCCAGAAGGTGGTGAGAAGACAACCATGGGATGTTTCATGAATAGGGGTGAGAGGTGGGAAAATATTTTGATTTTCTACTCTAAAGGAGCATCTCGGGTTTAGGACAAGCTCTCTCTAGAGCCTTGGAGGTGGTGAGGGAAAGAAAAGGAGAGATGAAGAATGGGAGGGATATGGGTCCTTTTATAGTGGAGGATAGAAGACAATTCGCACATTGAAAATTAGTAACATCTAAAGACATCACTGTAGACCCATCTTAAACATCACTGAAGGTCATTGGTCAACATCCGTGTGCGCTCACGCATGTTGGCACTCAAGCACCCACACTTGTTGCGCCTCATCGATGGAGATCCATTCGATAGAGATTGAGCGGTTGAGGATGAGTGGAGATCGCGCACTCAGATTGCATGTGAGATGAATCGTCGGTCCACGTATGCATACGTGGGCATATCCGTGCTCATCCGTTGCACCACGTGGCTACATCTTGACCACTCGATCACGATCGAGCATGATCGAGTTGTCAAATTTGGGTGTGCCTCACCGCTGGGATGAATTTGAGGCGTTGGAGGAGTTGAACGCGCACTACATCTTTGAAAGTGGACTTCACGACCACTATGCTATGCACTCACAAGTGTTGTGGTTTAGAATTTATCGCAGCCGATGGTCAAGCGATTTGGCCATTGGATTTTCATCCAACGACGAAGGTCGTGGAATGGAGGCACTTTTGAAGAAGGGTGGGCGACGTTGGGCTATCTGGATGGTGCCACTTAGCACCATCCATATCGTCCATCTTCTTTTTCTTGCAAAGGATGCCACGGTGCTCGAATCAAGATGATTTTCGCGTTGGTGGACTACAATCATTGCTACGTATCCATCCTTACGGTCGGATTTTTCATTTGAAGCCCATAAAGATGTCACATTGCTCCTTTGCCATGGATCTTCCTCGGACTACACAATGTGCTACAGAACTCTGATCAAGACGATTTCGGAGGCATTGGTCTCTGTTCATCATCTTGATCAGATCTGTATGGTCGAATCGTCAATCCGATGCCCTGAAATAATTCTCCTTCTCTCCTGGCCATAAAAGGACACAAATTAACCTAAACTTTATACAAACTATTCTAAATGCAGAATGATGTATGCTATATGATATTTATACTATGGAATTCATATCTAAACCTAGAAACTTGCATAAATAGGCATTTTATCCTAAGTGGTTGTATCTACGTCATGTGGCCTCCCCATGGTCGTTGGATCTTGATCCAACAGCCTAGATTTGATGGGCGTGAAAGAGTGAGGGCGGTGGCAACGACCCTTGGGCAAGTTGGATAGTGCCACTTGGCGTGATTTGGGCCATCTATCTTCTTTCATTTGTAGGGGATGCTACAGATGTTGGATCGAGATGAATTCCATGTTGTTAGACTGCGATCATGGCTCCGGATCCATTCGTATGGTTAGATTTGTCGCTTGATGTTCTGAATTGCATCACCTTGCCTCTTGGTCGCTGATCTTCCACGGACTCCATATGGTGCTATGGGACTCAGATGAAGGTGATTTCAGAGGCATTGGACTCCAATCATCATCTTAATCAAATCCGTACAGTCAAATAGTCAATCCAAGGCCCCGAAATAGATCTCTTTCTCTCCTAGCCATAAAAGGATACAACTTAACCTAAAATTTATACAAACTATTCTAAATGCAGAATGATGCATGCTATGTAATATTTATAATATGAAATGAATCTATAAGCTTAGGAACATGTATAAGTAGGTATTTTATCCTAAATAAATGTGTCTAAATCGCCATGCCTAATCTAAAATTGAGTAGGCATTGGCCCTTGGATCCATAAACTCGTTTCTGGGTATTTCTCGAACTGTGGTGCGAATTTGTGATGACTGCTATTTATAGAAGATGCTAAGTTGGGGGGCCTGATTATCAAATGACTTAAGTAGGTAGGGGTTTGGCATAATTAGTGGCCTTCGGGACACCCACCCTCTAGTTCGCCACCCCAACTTAACCAACTTCTGGATTAAGGACAAGGAAAAATTTGTATTATGGTTTGAATCTATCTTTGAGCCTAGGTTCTTAGGCAACCCAACTTAAGGACATGCTTGTATTATTGTGCTGCAGGGTTCTATTCTCCAGTCCTTCCAACCCCTTCCCAGTTTATGCTTGGAAGGTCATTGAATCCTCGTTTGGAAGGACCATTAGACCATTCAAGGAGGCGTAGGTTGAATTTTAGTGAAGTAGATCCCAAGGCTGATCGACCACCTCCTCTGCCTCCAAATTAGCATGAGATGCTGCAAAGGCAGCTAGAACACTTGCAGCAAATGCAATCATGGTTCCAGCAAATGCATGGTTAGGGTGCTCAACCCTTCAAGGATTTTTATGATCCTTCTAATTATGGAGAACATCTCGGTGTCCAGATTCCAGCCGGTGATGTGGAAATCAAGCCCCAGGTGTTAAGCCTAATCAAACATTCTCATGGGCTTGGCTTTGAAGACCTGTTTTAGCATTTAGAGGACTTGACCACTTTGGTCCAAACCACCAAAGCATGAAACATGGACGAGGAGCAAATGATGTTGAGGCTTTTCCCCACTCTCTTAGTGATAAGGCCACACATTGGTACCGAACTATTTGAAGGCCGATAGCTACATGGAATGATCTTAAATCAGCCTTCCTAAAGAAATTCTTCTCTGTTGGGCATACCAATGCATTGCAATGGGCAATTACTACTTTCATCCAGCAGCTAGGAGAACTACTTCATGGTGCCTAGGAGCGATTCTAGGATCCGCTGTAAAAGTGTCCACACAACGAGGTGCCAAAATGGCAACTCGTGCAGATCTTTTATCACGGGTTGACTAAGCAACTCCATAATCATGTGGATGCTTCCTGCAGAAGCAATTTCCTCAACAAGGATGCAGATAGTGCGCATGATTTGTTTGAGAAAATGAGTGAAAATTCTATCAAACATGCCTCCATGGATGCTTTCAATAGGTCCTAGCAACCCAAATCGAATGTTAATGAGGTCTACGACTCTCATTCATTTGATATGGAACTGATTTGTAATAAACTTGATAAAGTGGATCTGGTTGCAAAAGGAATGGAAGAGTGGATGGATGAAAACTCTACAAATACTTCTAGATCCACTCAATCCCAGGCTTTGGGATTCCATTCTTCACAAGCTCCTATTGGATAGGAGTTCGTAAATCAATTAGAAGCAGCTCAACCTATGAGCCAGCATTACTCGAAATCCCACGGTTTCCAAACTAGGGCCTTTGATTCCAGTTTCTCTAATCCTTCTCCTTCTTTCCCGCCATCCTCGCCCTATGAGGATGCGTATGCTATATAAGAGAATGTTAGGTCCAACCCATATTCTAACTCTTATAATCCAGGTTGGAGGAACCATCCTAACTTCTCCTAGAAAAATCCAAGGTAGCAGACCCAAATCCAACCCAGCACTTATGCACTGCAAAAACCAATGGGTCAGGGTCACGTATACACTCAGCTACCCCGTAATCAAGTCAATCAACCAACGTGGAATGCCCGTCAACTCGTTGGGTAGGTTGATTTGAACTGTCAGATGATAGAAATGCAAGGATCCATGCTCCAACTCATGCAACAAATGAAAACCTCATTGGACAACTTGCAATCCAAGCTTATTGCTAACACTCGTCAGCCCGGGTCTCTACCATCTCAACCCGTACCGAACCCTCGTAACATACAATATTAGGGCAATCAAGAACTATTTCTATGTGCTTGGTGATAGACCGGATTTGGAGAACTATTTGTGGAGAGGCCATGTCCCGCATGGGATGAATTGTGGACAAATTTTAGAACATCAGGCAAGCCACACATCTACATGGTTGGAGTTATGTGGTGTGTCTGGTGTGCTCACAATAAAAAAATATTTAGAGGGACACTAATAAATGTGGGGAATATTGTTCGGGAATGTTGGGATATTGTAGGACCATGGAGAGACTCTTTATAAAAAACCATTTTTTGATTTATGAATAAAATGCTCCCAGTCTACTATCGTTAATGATAGCACTCCTTACCTTTTCAAACAAAAATATATATATCAGGGAAATCGAGCCCAAGGGTACGAGAATCAGAGGGACCTACACATACATGCTCAGGTGGTTGATCAAGGCCCTTCTACTTCTTCATCCAATCCTGGATATCTAGCTAATCAAGCCCCTCCGATCTTTCCTAACCCTCCCCAAAATCCAAACTCATACGCTTCTGCAAACTCTGTTACCTTGAGAAGTGGAAGGCAAGCCTAAGACCCAAAATTACCATCTTCCAGTCAATCAAACCTTGGTGATCCTGAGGAAGGAAAGGAGAAAATAGAAGAAACCAAGGCCCAAGACCTTGAATCTAATGATTTTACTCATGTCCCATTCCTTGAAGCCTTGTTAAAACCCAGGAAGAAGAAGCTTGTCAATAGCAATGAGAAGCTCTTGAATATATTTAAGAATGTCGAAATAAATATCTCGCTCCTTGATGCTATTAAGCATAGTCCAGCTTATGCTAAGTTTTTGAAAGATTTATGTACTCAAAAGCTTAAGTCGAGGGAATCTACCCCAAGGAAGGTGATACTCTCTGAGCAGGTGTTGAGCGAGAATCTACGCTAACGTGTTTGGTTTTGGAAAACCCGTCGTTGTAGTTCGAAAGCGAAGGATTCGTGTTCAACAAATAAAATTTATACCGAAATAAGAATTCCGGGTCGAACTCAGGGAGGCTACGTTGATCTATATTCGCAATTATGTTTTTTTAGGATTTTTGATAAACAAGGCGAAATAATTACAATGGAGCTATCAAATTGAGAGAGAGAGAGAGAAAGAGAACATGCATTCAATATTTCAATTGTTTATACAAGCAAACGAAATTAAAGTTACACTAGAAAGCGGGAAATCAATTACACTATAAAGCAGGAAAATTCTACACTAGAAAAGCTGTAAATAAGAATGGGAGAGAGAAGTTATCCTCCTCGACGGTCGCTTGGAGGACGAGCCGGACGGAACGACGCCTGGACGAAGGAGAACGAGGCGGGACGAAGGAGGACGAAGCAGAAGAACGGGAACGAAGCAGCACGCCGTCGTCGTCGCGGGATCCACTTCCGAAGGGGGACGAAAATTTGGACTTTATCTCGCGAGAAGCATCCCGGGTGTGGGACAAGCTTCTCTTGAGCTTTGGAGAGGTAGAGAGGAGAAGGAAGGGATGAAAATTTCGTATGGAGGGGGTCTCCTTTTATAGTTGCAAGGAGTGGGGGCAAAATGGACATTACATCTTCAAAATAATAAATAAGGGGTCTTTAGTGACGGATAAAACCGTCGCTAAAGCCCCGCCATCGCCGTCGCCGCCGCACCCACACGCGCCCGCTCGGCTGGCCTGCGCGCGTAACGCAGACGCACGTCCGCGTCGTCTCAGCCGTCCGATCGCGAGATCGGACGGCTTAGATCGCGTCCGCGCCCGCTGCGTAGCGCGCCGCCCGCGTGCGATCGCGCGCCCACCAGAGCGTCCAATTGCGCGTCGGCGCTATCGGGCGCGCGCGGCCGTTGGATCTTCATCCGACGCTCGTGCGCGCCCGCTCGCCCGCGCCTTCGACCCCCCTCTCCGCGGCTCGAACCCGCGACCTCCGCTTCGCCCGCAGCTGCGTCGCCGCTGCGCTACGCGGGCGAAATGGTCGCGCGACCACAGCCGTTGGATCGAGATCCAGTGGCGGAGAGGAGACGTTGCGCGGTCTTCACAGGACTCCTGCGGCCGATTGGGCGGCTGGGATGGCGCCACGTGGCGCCATCTTGGCCGTCCATCTTCTGGAAGTTGTAGATGGTGCCACGGATGTCGGATTGACTCGATTTTTGTGTCGTTCGGCTGCGATCGTCGATCCGAATTCATCCGTGTGGTCGGATTTTCCATCTGAAGTGCGGATTTACACCATCCTGGCCCTTGATCTTCTAGGGTTCCCCGGTCTCTATCTGATGCTACGGATGCCTGATTAGGGCGATCTTGGAGTCATTGAACTCCAATCGTCGCCCTGATCATATCCATACGGTTGGATCTTTGATCCGAGGCCCCGATAAAATATTTGCCCTGTCCAAGCACATAAAAGGAGACAATTAACCTCCATTTTATTCAAGCTACTCTAAATGCAAGATGATGCATGTAATGTAATATTTATATCATGAAATGCAATCCTATGCTTAAGAACATGCATAAATAGACATTTTAAGTAGTGTAAATGTGTTTACATCATACCCCCATGCCTATCTTTTGCTAGTCCCTAGCAAAAACTATATGCTATTTATAAAAGAATTAGGTTAGATTATTTGGACCTGAGTTATTTTCAATCATTAAGAAATTGTCTACTTAAGAACTGAACTTTCAAAGACACAACAGTGCCCGGGTATCAGCCAAAATGCAGATCGCCTCAAGCCTCGCCTTATTCAAAGAAAAATTTCTTTTTCTGTTTTTACTCTTTTTTTTTTTTTTTTTTTTTTGGATTTTCAAATTTTAGGGTTTAAGAGTGGCTTTCTACGGCCATTCAACTCACCCAAGATTTGATGAGAACCCTAAGTTTTAAGCATCTTATTGTGATTGTGATAGACTCGTTGACCGGCAATTAAAACGGACTTCGGATTTCTACGCCTCTAGGTGACCTCAAAAAGAATTCTGCCTAAAGTTGTATCTTTACAACCGGTAGCTTTCTCCCTACTTTTATTTTTTTAACGGGGTCAACACAAGGGTGAATCCAGTGTATATCTCCCCGGTTTATTCTACTTCTCCGCTTCTTCCTAAGTGTTTTGGGAATTTTTAGTGCATTTTCTGAGCTGGGTTCTGGACAACCGGTCGATGAGCTGTTACCACCGACAACTTGCCAGCCATACTCGTGCGGCGAAGTGTGGCTTATTTCTTTTTGTTCTTTTCTCCTTTTTGATTTTTTTTTTTTTTTTTTTTTTTTTTTAAGTAGGTGGCTTCCCTGGTCTAAGATTTACCTAAAGGCAGCAAAAAGAGAAAGGTCCAGTGACTGGGCTCTGGACAACCTACCTATGGGCTGTTACCCACGATAACTTGCCAGCCATATCACCCTAGAAGGTTCATTAGCTACCCAATTTCCGTTAAAATCGCCAAACAACGAGTCAGTGCAAAGAAAGTGTGTAGATGCTTAAGACTCAAAATTCCCTTAAATCAGAGGGTGGGTTGACAAGTCGTGTACTTATCACCCAACCTTATTTATTCCAATTATAATAGAATTAAGATGGCGAGAACTCAAAGACAAATCCACATTTTAGTAGATACACAGGCTAATTAAGTCCAAAGACCTGAGGGGTCTTTGTGTTCAGATCCTAATGTAAAATTTCTTAGGATTGAAAAGTCCTAATGTCCAACTAATCCTTCCTATTTTTTTTTTTTTTTTTTTTTTTTTTTTTAGAAAGAGAGCAATTTATATGGATTTCACAAAGCTGACCAACTAATTCAAAAATGAATCCACCCCCCCATGCCTAGCTGATGCAATGTCCTCATTGAAAAAGAGACATGAAAGAAAGGGTAGAATATGAAAGATGTCACCTGGATATGAAGCTCGTATCAGCCTTGTGTTATATGTACAACTGCTGAGTTTAATGCCGTCAGCTAGGCGAAGTCCAGCCAAAGAAGTCACAGAATGGCTAGAGCAACAGAGTCTGAAACGGGTTCTGGAAGATTATGGTCAACAACAGGCTTCAGACGTTGACCGTTGACTTTAAAGGTGTTACCCATCTTTGGGTCAGAAATCTGAATGGAACCATTTAGAAAAATCTGATCAATTATGAATGGGCCACTCCATTTAGATCTAAGTTTACCAGGAAAGAGCTTAAGTTTAGAATCGAATAACCAGACCTTCTGGTTTGGCTCAAAGCTCTTGCGGGAAATCATTTGATCATGTAGAGCTTTGGTCCGAGCCTTGTAGATCTTGGCATTCTCATAAGCATCATTTCTAAGCTCCTCCAACTCAGATAATTGGAGTTTCCTGGTCTTCCCAGCTAGATTTAGATCTAGATTGCATTGTTTGATTGCCCAGAATGCCCTGTGTTCAATCTCTACGGGTAGATGACACGCCTTTCCATACACCAGACGGAATGGAGACATGCCGATAGGTGTTTTATACGCCGTACGGTAGGCCCAAAGAGCGTCCTCAAGCTTTTGAGTCCAATCCTTGCGATCGGGCCTAACCGTTTTTTGCAGAATGTTCTTGATCTCTCGATTAGAGATCTCGGCTTGTCCATTCGTTTGGGGATGGTAAGGTGTGGAAATTCGATGATTAACCCCGTAGTTGGCCAATAAACTCCGGAATTGGGCATTAGTAAAATGAGTGCCACCATCACTGATGATAGCCCTCGGAATCCCGAATCTACTGAAGATATTTCTCTTGACAAAGTTGATGACCACCTTGTGGTCATTGGTTCGGGTGGGAATTGCCTCAATCCATTTAGACACATAATCAACAGCGACAAGAATGTACTGATGTCCAAATGAAGGGATAAAGGGTCTCATGAAATCAATGCCCCAAACATCGAAAATTTCGACAGGAAGAATAGGGTTTAAGGGCATCATGTCTCTCTTAGTTATGCTCCCGAGTGCCTGGCATCGAGGGCATGACTGTGAGAACTCCTGGGCATCCTTGAATAAAGACGGCCAATAGAAGCCAGATTGCAAAATTTTTGCAGCCGTCTTTTTCCCGGAGAAATGTCCACCACACCCAGATGCATGGCAGAACTCAAGTATACTGTTGAATTCATTCTCCGGTATGCATCGGCGAATAATCTGATCAGAGCCGATGCGATACAGTTCAGGGTCCTCCCAAAAGTAGTATTTGGCCTCAGATTTGAGTCTATCCCGTTGTTGCTTGGTCCAATCCTGGGGGATTTGACCAACGGCCAAATAGTTAACAATGTCAGCAAACCATGGGGTGTGGACACCTAAAACTGTAAGAATGGTTTCGTCCGGAAAAGTGTCAGCAATCGGAATGTCCGGACAAGAAGAATCACCTAGGAGTCTCGACAAATGATCCGCCACCACATTTTGTACCCCGGTTTTATCCTTGATTTCAAGATCAAATTCTTGAAGAAGAAGAATCCAACGAATAAGCCGGGGTTTAGCATCCTTTTTAGCCAAGAGATGTCTCAAGGCCGAGTGGTCGGTATAAACAATAACATGAGACCCCAAGAGATAAGCCCTGAATTTTTCCAACGCAAATACTACAGCGAGTAATTCCTTTTCAGTAACAGTGTAGTTCCTCTGGGCTTCATCCAAAGTTTTACTAGCGTAGTAAATGACAAAGGGCTTTCGATCAATTTTCTGACCCAGGACAGCCCCGACCGCGTAATCAGAAGCATCGGTCATGATCTCAAATGGGGTTGTCCAAATAGGTGGTTGCAAAATTGGCGCACAGGTGACTGCCGTTTTTAAGAAATCAAATGCCTTTTGGCATGATTCGTCAAAAACGAACGGTGTTTCTTTGGCAAGAAGATTGCTCAAAGGGCGGGCAACCTTCGAGAAGTCCTTGATGAATCTTCGATAAAATCCCACATGGCCAAGAAATGATCTGATTTGTTTAACTGATGTGGGAGGAGGAAGTTTAGCGATAGCATCAACCTTAGCTTTATCCACTTCAATTCCCCGTTCAGAGATTACATGACCCAAAACGATGCCCTCTTGGGTCATGAAATGACTCTTTTCCCAGCTAAGGACCAATCGTGTCTTGATACATCGCTTAAGAATCATTTCCAAATTAACCAAACAAGAGTCAAATGATTCTCCGAAAATGGAGAAATCATCCATGAAGACTTCCATAAAATCTCCCACCATGTCGGAAAATATGGCTAGCATACACCTTTGAAAAGTCGCAGGTGCATTGCATAACCCGAAAGGCATCCTACGAAAAGCAAAGGTTCCGTAGGGACAGGTGAAAGTAGTTTTTTCCTGATCCTCGGGATGGATAGGAACTTGGTTGTATCCCGAGTAACCATCAAGAAAACAGAAGTACTTCTGCCTGGCTAATTTTTCCAGGATTTGATCAATGAAGGGCAGGGGAAAATGATCCTTTTTAGTGGCAGTGTTCAGCTTCCTGTAATCAATACAAACTCTCCAAGATGAAGCTGAACGAGTTGTGACAGATTCTCCTTTCTCATTAGTCACAACAGTAATCCCGGCTTTCTTTGGAACAATCTGAACGGGACTTACCCAGGGACTATCAGAGATTGGATAAATAATTCCTGCATCGAGCCACTTGATGATTTCCTTTTTGACCACTTCTCGCATATTTGGATTCAATCTCCTCTGCATCTGGCGAGAAGGGCGGGATCCATCTTCCAAAAATATTCTATGATTGCAGTAAGATGGCTCGATCCCCCTAAGGTCATGAATGGTCCAACCAATTGCCTCCTTATGTTCCTTTAGAACCTTAATCAATTTAATCTCTTGCTCCTTTGTCAATTTAGCACTGATAATCACAGGGAGCGTATTCTGAGGTCCTAAAAATTGATATTTCAAATTCTCGGGCAATGGTTTCAATTCGAGCTGGGGTGGGGTGATGATTGATGGTCGGGTAGATGCTGAAGATTCAACAAGAGGGAGAGGTTGTGAGTGGACAAAATCAGTAACCTCTTCCGAAGATGTTAAGTCAGAGGGTTGCGGGTCAAATTCATCAACCAAAGAGGAACTTTCAATTGAAGAAACTGTCAAACAAGTTTCAATATTAATATTATCCTCATCAAGTTCCTCAATAACTCCACAATCCTCAAATTTATTGATCGCCTTAAAAATATCTAATTTCATACGTTGATCCCCAAAGGCGATTTCCATGCTACCGCTTTCACAATTAATGTTGGCCTTTGCGGTAGCCAGGAACGGACGCCCCAGAATGATGGGCGTGTTCCTCAGATTATCTGGTACATCCATGTCAAGGACAAGGAAATCTACAGGAAAATAAAAATCCTTGACCTTAACTATAACATCTTCAATAACGCCTCGCGGGTTTGTGACCGAACGATCTGCTAACTGTAGCGTTACTGAAGTTGGCCGAAGTTCGCCTAACCCAAACTTCTCGTAAAGAGAAGTCGGAATTAGGTTGATGGATGCACCGAGATCCAAAAGTGCTCTATCAAATGTGTAATCTCCGATAACGCAAGAAATCAAAGGAGCACCAGGATCTCTCCTTTTCTGAGGGAGGTAGTGCAGGATAACAGAACTAGCCTGCTCGGAGAGTACCACCTTCCTCGGAACAGATTCTCTCGACTTACGCTTTTGTGTACATAATTCCTTTAAAAATCTTGCGTAAGTCGGTATGTGCTTGATAGCATCAAGGAGCGGGATATTGATCTCAACATTCTTAAATAAATTCAGAAGCTCCTCATTGCTATCAACAGACTTCTTCTTCTTTGCTTTGGTTAAGGCTTCAGGAAAAGGAACACGAGTCAGATCTTTGGAATCGGATTCCTGAGCCTTGATTTCTCCTTTAGAATTCTCTTCTCTCTCCTCAGATTCTTCAGGATTCAAAAGATTAGAATAATGTGGTTGTGGATCCTGAGTCTTCTTACCACTTCTCAAAGTGACAGAATTTGCAGAAGCATAAGAATTTGGGTCTTGACGAGGGTTAGGAAAGATTGGAGGGGCTTGATTGACCATGAATTGTTGATTTACAGAAGAAGAAGATGAGGAACCCTGCTCAACCACCTGAGCATGCGCGTGTGGGTCCCTCTGATTTCCGTACCCTTGGGCTTGATTGCCCGAATTTGTAATGTTTCGTGGGTTGGGTACGGGTTGGGATGGTAGAGATCCGGGTTGGCGAGAGTTAGCAATGAGCCCAGATTGCAAGTTGTCCAGTGAGTTTTTCATTTGCTGCATGAGCTGGAGCATAGATCCTTGCATCTCTACTATTTGATGGTTCAAATCAGCCTGCCGTGCGGGTTGACGGGCATTCCAAGCTGGCTGATTGACCTGATTCGGAGGCAACTGAGTATATACTTGACCCTGACCCATTGGTCGTTGCGGAGCATAATTGCTGGGTCGGAATTGGGTCTGTTGCCCCGGATTTTTCCAAGAGAAGTTAGGGTGGTTTCTCCAACCTTGATTATAGGCATTCGAGTAGGGGTTGGATCTAGCATTCTCTTGTACAGCACAGACATCCTCATAAAGTGAGGATGGAGAGAAAGAAAAGGAAGGATTAGAAAAACTGGGATCAAAGGCCCCAGTTGGGAACCCATGGGGTTCCGAAAAATGCTGACTCATATGTTGAGTCGCATCAAGTTGATTCACGAACTCCCATCCAGAAAGAGCTCGTGAAGAATGGAATCCCGAATTTTGGGATTGAGTGGATTGAGAGTTGTTCATAGAATTGCCAGCCATCCACTCTTCCATTCTTTTAGCAACCAAGTCCACTTTGTCAAGTTTATTACAAATCAATTCCATATCAAATGAATGAGAGTCATGGACTTCATTGACATTTGATCTGGGTTGTTGGGACCGGTTAAAAGTATCCATGGAGGCATGATTTATTGAATTCTCACTCATTTCCTCAAATAAATCATGTGCACTATCTGCATCTTTATTAAGGAAATTGCCTCCGCAAGAAGCATCCACATGGTTTCTGAGTTGCTCAGTCAACCCATGATAAAAAATCTGCACGAGTTGCCATTTCGGCACCTCGTGGTGTGGACACCTCCGCAATAAGTCCTGGAATCGCTCCCAGGCCACATGAAACTGCTCCCCCGGCCGCTGGGTAAAAGTAGTGATTGCCCGTCTTAAAGCATTGGTACGACCGACTGGGAAAAATTTCTTCAGAAAGGCCGATTTCAACTCATTCCAAGTTGTAATTGGTCTTCCTATTGTCCTATACCAATGCGCGGCCTTATCCCTAAGAGAGTGAGGGAAGAGCCTCATGATCATTTGCTCCTCGTTTACGTTTCGAGACTTGGTGGTCTGGACCAAAGTGGTCAAGTCCTCCAAGTGTTGAAACGGATCCTCGGAGCGAAGCCCATGATAATTTTTAATCAGGCTTAACACCTGGGGCTTGATTTCTACGTCACCGGCTGGAATCTGGACGCCGGGACGTTCCCCGTAATTTGAAGGATCATAAAAATCCTTCAAGGGCGGAACGCCCTGCATTCTCTGGAACCATTCTTGCATTCTCTGCATTTGTTCCAGCTGCCTTCGAAATTCTTCCTGTGGATTTCCAGGCAGAAGAGGCTGTTGTTCGGCCATGGGATCAAATTGACCAAAATCTAACTTGCGCCTCCTAGAATGTTCTAATGGTCCTTCTAATCGGGGATTCAATGACCGTCTTCCCAGCATAAACTAGGAGTAGGTCGGAAGGACCGGGGATAGGGACCCTGCAGTACAACAAAACAAGGCTGTCCTTAAGTGAGGTAGCCTAAGGATCTACTAACTCCCAACACCAGCCTTAAGACTGTAACTGATTTACTCTACTTGCGTCTGTATAATCCAACCAGTTAGAAGGAGGGACTGGGGAGAAGGTTCTTCCTTTGGCTTTCGCCTCCGGTTCCTAGTGTACCCCCCAGCCGCGGTCGTTTGACGCTACTCCCCTAGCTAGACATCAGATTAATCAGTACAAGTAGGTTAATCAAAAAACAATCTCAGACTAGGCCTTGAAGAGCGAATCAAACCTTAGGGCCAACGTCTACTCAATTTTATTACGGCCTGGGATTGTGGTGCTTATGGAATGTGATGGGCCCTTATAATGGGTTGTGCCCTTAATGATTGATTGAAATTTGTGTAAGTGCGTGCACAACCAGGGTTTTCAAGCAAGATTATTTATAATGTGTGAATTTTAATGTTCAAATCCTGCTTAAGTAGCTTTTAGGGTTTCAAATTAGGTGAATTGCAATCAAATTTCTAGGCAAACCAAGTTGTAAAACACGGGTGAAGATTGTTTTCCTTTAAAATCAGAAAGAAAGCGGAGTGCCTAGAATATACCTAGATTGAAAACCCTAAGGAGGAGCTACTTGATGAGTTGGTTTTAAATAAAGTGGTGCGGCCCAAACAACTCAAACAATTGGCCACAATTGCACCACTAAGTTAGGCACTCAAAGATGGTTAAGCTAGAATGATTTCTACTCTGTTATGTGTTGCTCTGTGTGTACCGGTTCCACAGATCAGAACCCGGTTGAGTAGAAAACAAATCAAGTTAATCAAGTGCCTTGAATGTGGGTGTGTGTTGTGTGTTTGTTGAAAGTTACCCCACAAAATTATCTTTTTGTTATTATTTTTTTATGAATGAGGGTGAAATGAGTGTGAGTAGAAATCCAAACAACCAAACTATTCCTAGGATTTATGCAAACACCTAGGTTAATTGGAATTTGGATTTAATGTGGCGAATGAAATCTATAGAGGGGGAAAGAATGGGGGAGCACTTACAGTTGTCTTCAACTGCACTTTACTCCAGTCTACCGCTTGTTGATTCCTTGATGGAGGTCTCTGCAAAACAATAGACACAAGAGAAAGCTAGTTAGAAAACAAATAAAGTGCAAGAAATGCGAAGAAAAGATCGGAAATCGTTGCCTCCCCGGCAACGGCGCCAAAATGTTGAGCGAGAATCTACGCTAACGTGTTTGGTTTTGGAAAACCCGTCGTTGTAGTTCGAAAGCGAAGGATTCGTGTTCAACAAATAAAATTTATACCGAAATAAGAATTCCGGGTCGAACTCAGGGAGGCTACGTTGATCTATATTCGCAATTATGTTTTTTTAGGATTTTTGATAAACAAGGCGAAATAATGACAATGGAGCTATCAAATTGAGAGAGAGAGAGAGAAAGAGAACATGCATTCAATATTTCAATTGTTTATACAAGCAAACGAAATTAAAGTTACACTAGAAAGCGGGAAATCAATTACACTATAAAGCAGGAAAATTCTACACTAGAAAAGCTGTAAATAAGAATGGGAGAGAGAAGTTATCCTCCTCGATGGTCGCTTGGAGGACGAGCCGGACGGAACGACGCCTGGACGAAGGAGAACGAGGCGGGACGAAGGAGGACGAAGTAGAAGAATGGGAACGAAGCAGCACGCCGTCGTCGTCGCGGGATCCACTTCCGAAGGGGGACGAAAATTTGGACTTTATCTCGCGAGAAGCATCCCGGGTGTGGGACAAGCTTCTCTTGAGCTTTGGAGAGGTAGAGAGGAGAAGGAAGGGATGAAAATTTCGTATGGAGGGGGTCTCCTTTTATAGTTGCAAGGAGTGGGGGCAAAATGGACATTACATCTTCAAAATAATAAATAAGGGGTCTTTAGTGACGGATAAAACCGTCGCTAAAGCCCCGCCGTCGCCGTCGCCGCCGCACCCACGCGCGCCCGCTCGGCTGGCCTGCGCGCGTAACGCAGACGCACGTCCGCGTCGTCTCAGCCGTCCGATCGCGAGATCGGACGGCTTAGATCGCGTCCGCGCCCGCTGCGTAGCGCGCCGCCCGCGTGCGATCTCGCGCCCACCAGATTGTCCAATTGCGCGTCGGTGCTATCGGGCGCGCGCGGCCGTTGGATCTTCATCCGACGCTCGTGCGCGCCCGCTCGCCCGCGCCTTCGACCCCCCTCTACGTGGCTCGAACCCGCGACCTCCGCTTCGCCCGCAGCTGCGTCGCCGCTGCGCTACGCGGGCGAAATGGTCGCGCGGACGTTTTTAAACGCGCGCGACCGCAGCCGTTGGATCGAGATCCAACGGCGGAGAGGAGACGTTGCGCGGTCTTCACAGGACTCCTGCGGCCGATTGGGCGGCTGGGATGGCGCTACGTGGCGCCATCTTGGCCGTCCATCTTCTGGAAGTTGTAGATGGTGCCACGGATGTCGGATTGACTCGATTTTTGTGTCGTTCGGCTGCGATCGTCGATCCGAATTCATCCGTGTGGTCGGATTTTCCATCTGAAGTGCGGATTTACACCATCCTGGCCCTTGATCTTCTAGGGTTCCCCGGTCTCTATCTGATGCTACGGATGCCTGATTAGGGCGATCTTGGAGTCGTTGAACTCCAATCGTCGCCCTGATCATATCCATACGGTTGGATCTTTGATCCGAGGCCCCGATAAAATATTTGCCCTGTCCAAGCACATAAAAGGAGACAATTAACCTCCATTTTATTCAAGCTACTCTAAATGCAAGATGATGCATGTAATGCAATATTTATATCATGAAATGCAATCCTATGCTTAAGAACATGCATAAATAGACATTTTAAGTAGTGTAAATGTGTTTACATCAGCAGGCTAGTTCTGTTATCCTGCATCACCTTCCTTAGAAGAAAAGAGATCCAGGTGCCCCTTTGATTTCATGTGTTATCGGAGATTACACCTTTAACCAGGCACTCTTGGATTTGGGTGCATGCATCAACCTAATTCTGACTTCTCTCTATGTAAAGTTTGGATTAAGTGAACTCAGGCCGACCTCAGCAACGTTGTAGTTAGTAAACCATTCAATTACGAACCCGAAAGGCGTTATTTAGGATGTTGTCGTCAAGGTTAAGGACTTCTATTTTCCTATAGATTTCCTTGTCCTTGACATGGATGTACATGAAAACATGAGGAACATGCCCATCATCTAGGGGTGTCTGTTCCTCGCTACCACTAAGGCCAAGATCAATTGTGAAAGTGGTAGTATGGAGCTTGCCTTTGGGGACAAAAAACTGAAACTTGATATTTTCAAGGTGTTTAACAAATTTGAGGATTGTGGATATATTAAGGAACTCGAGGATGATGATCTAAACCTTAAGACTTGTATGGCTGTTACCGTTTTTGAGAATTCCTCCTACACCAATGAACCTAACCACAACCCTCCATGGTAGACCTACCACACCCTGAAGAGGTTGTTGATTTTGTTCACTCCCAACCTCTTCCATTGAACCATCCTAATGAATCTTCATCAGCATCCTCCTTACCCTCCATCTTGAACCTGCCTTAGCTTGAACTGAAATCATTGCCTAACAGTTTGAAATATGAGTTCTTAGGGCCCAAGAAAATGCTCCCTATGATTATAGTGCAAAATTAACAAAGGAGCAAGAATTAGAACTGCTTAGGGTCCTAAAATCACATAAGGAGGCAATTGATTGGACCATCCATGACCTTAGGGGGATCAAGCCATCTTATTGTAATTATCATATTTTTATGGAAGATGGATCTTGTCCTTCTCGCCAGATGCAGGGGAGATTGAACCCCAATATGCAAAAAGTGGTCAAGAAAGAAATCATCAAGTGGCTTGATGCAGGAATCATTTACCCAATCTCAGATAGTCCCTAGGTTAGTCCCATGCAAATTGTTCCAAAGAAAGTTTGGATTACTGTAGTGACTAACAAGAAAGGTGAATCTATCATGACGTATTCATCTTCCTCTTGAAGAGTCTGTATCGATTATAGTAAAATGAGCATAGCCACGAAAAAGGATCATTTCCCTTTGCCCTTCATCGACCAAATTCTTGAAAGGTTAGCTGGGAAAAAGTATTTCTGTTTCCTAGGTGGTTACTCAAGATATAACCAAGTCCCTATCAATCCCGAGGATCAGGAAAAGACAACTTTCCCCTGTCCCTACAGAACCGGAATGCCATTTGGGCTTTGTAATGCACCTGCGACTTTTCAAAGGTGCATGCTAGCTTTCTTTTTAGACATGGTGGGAGATTGTCTTGAGGTATTCATGGATGATTTCTTCATTTTCGTAGATTCATTTGAGTCTTGCTTAGCTAACCTGGAATTGATGCTTAAGAGATGATCAAAACACAGTTGGTCCTTAACTGGGAGAAGAGTCACTTCATTACATAGGAAGGCATCATCTTGGGTCATGTAGTTTCTGATCGGGGAAAGGAAGTTGATTGAGCTAAGGTGGATGCTATCTCCAAACTTCCTCTACCCACATCTGTTAAACAAATTTGATCATTCCTTGGTCATGTGGGATTTTATAGGAGGAGGTTCATCATCGACTTTTCGAAGGTTTATCAACCTTTAATCAACCTTCTAGCCAAAGACACGTTGTTCGATTTTGATGAATCATGCCACAGGGCATTTGATTTACTCAAAACAGCAGTCACTTGTGCTCCGATGTTGCAACCACCGGTCTGGGCAGCCCCATTAGAGATCATGATCGATGCTTCTGATTATGCAGTTGGGGCTATTTTGGGTAAAATATTGATAGAAAGCCCTCTGTCATTTACTATGCTAGCAAAACACTGGACGAGGCCCAGAGGAAATACATTATTGTAGAAAAGGAATTGCTAGCCATACTATTTGTGCTAGAAAAATTCAAGGCTTATCTTTTAGGATCTCATGTAATCATCTATACTAACCACTCGGCCCTGAGACACCTCATGGCCAAAAAGGATGCCAAGCCCTAGCTCATCTGATGGATCCCTTTACTTCAAGAATTTGATCTTGAAATTAAAGATAAATTCAGGGCACAAAATGTGGTGGCGGATCATTTTCGAGAATCCTAATTGATTCTCCCCATCCTGATATTCCAATTACTAACACTTTTTTGGGCAAGACTATTCTTACAGTTTTGGGTGTCCAAACCCCTTGGTTTGCTAACATAGTGAATTATTTGGCTATTGGTCAAATCCTCCAAGATTGGACCAAGTAGCAACGGGATAGACTTATATCCGAGGCCAAATATTACTTTTGGGATGACCTTGAATTGTACCACATCGGCTTTGATCAAATTATTCACCGATGTGCTCCAAAGAATGAGTTTCAAAGTATGCGTGTGGTGGACATTTCTCTAGGAAAAAGATGGCTGTTAAAATTTTGCAATCTAGATTTTATTAGTCGTCTTTATTCAAGGATTCCCAAGAGTTCTCGAGGTCATTTTCCCGATGGCAGGCACTCGGGAGCATAGCCAAGAGAGACATGATGCCTCTAAACCTGATTCTTCCTATCGAAATTATTGACATTTGGAGCATCGATTTCATGGGACCCTTCCTCCATTTGGACACCAGTACATTCTCGTAGTCGTTGACTACGTGTCCAAGTGAATTAAGGCTATTCCCACCCGAACCAATGACCACAAGGTGGTCATCAATTTTGTTAAGAAGAATATCTTCTGTCGGTTTGGGATCCTAAGGGCTATCATCAACGATGGTGGTACCCATTCCACCAATGCCCAATTCTGTAATTTACTAGTAAAATACAAGGTGAATTTCTACACCTTAACACCTTCAGATGAACGAACATGCCGAGGTCTCCAATCAAGAGATCAAGAACATCTTACAAAAAATGGTTAGGCCTAATAGAAAAGATTGGACTCAAAAACTCGATGATGCTCTTTGGGCCTACCGTATGGTGTACAAGATGCCTATTGGCATGTCACCATTTCATTTGGTGTATGGTAAAGTATGCCATTTACTTGTAGAGAATGAACACCAGGCATTGTGGGAAATTAAGAAATGTAATTTCAATCTAGGCTTAGCCAAAAAGACTAGGAAACTCCAACTATCTGAGTTGGAGGAGCTTAGAAATGATGCATATGAGAATGCCAAGATCTATAAGGCTAGGACAAAGCTCTTCATGACCTATTGATAACCCGAAAGAGCTTTGAGCCAAACTAAAAGGTCTGACTCTTTGATTCTCAACTTAAGCTCTTTCCTGGAAAGCTTAGGTCAAAGTGGAAGACCCATTCATCATTGATCGGATATTCCCAAATTGGGCCATTGAAATTTCTTACCCAAAGATGGGTAACTCTTTCACGGTTAATGGACAACGTCTAAAACCTTATGTTGGCCATGTTATTCCAGAACCCATCTCCGACAAGGTTGCTTTAACCTTGATTTGAATCCTTTGGCTGGACCCTGCCTTGCTGTTGACACTAAACTCAACATTTGTACAATCTGACTCGGAGCTAACTAGAGCATCATGAAATACAGGTGATATTTTTCCTATTCTACCCTTTTCTCACCCTTTTCTCATGCCTTTCATTTTCAACGGGGTCATTACATAAGCTAGGAATGGGGGGGGTGGATTCATTTCTGAATTATATTATCAGCTCTATGTATTTCTTGTAAATTTCCCTTATTTTTCTCTTTATTACAAAAAAATTTGAATTAGGAAAAGAGAACTTGGGCATTAGAGTTTTTCAACCTTAGGAAATGATACAATAGGACCCAAACACTTGGACCCTTCAAGTCTTTGAACTTAATCAGCCAAGGTATCCACTAAAATGTGGACTTGTGCGTCGAGTCCTCACCATTCTGAGTTCATTTCTATTTGGTTAAATAAGTTGGGGTGATAAGTACATGACTTATCAACCCACCCTCTGATTTGAGTGGATTTATAATCTAAGCATCGGCACATTATTTGCATTGACTCACTTTTAGATGGTTTAACTAAAATTTGGTAGCTAACGAACCTTCTAGGGTGGTATGGCTGGCAAGTTGTCATGGGTAACAGCCCATTGGCTGGTTGTCCAGAGCCTAATCACAGAACCATTCTCTTTCTACTACCTTTAGGTAAATTTTAGGTTAGGGAAGCCACCTACTTAGAAAAGAAAAAAAATATATAGAAAAATATCCAAAGAAAAAGATGAGAAATAGAAAAGAAGAAAAAAATTATAAATAAGCCACACTTCACCGCACAAGTATGGCTGGTAAGTTGCCGTGGGTAATAGCCCATTCTCCTACTATCCAAAACCAAGCTCACAAGAATGAACATATAATTCTTAAACACTTAGGAAGAAGTGGGCAAATAGAATAAGCCATGGATATATATACTGGGTTCTCCCTTGTGTTGACAGATAAATGCCAGTTTATCATTATTCTTATGCATTAAAACAAACCAAGCTCTTAGGATTTTACTCCGCAAACGGGTTTTTGGGCTACATTTAGGCATTAATTAGGTTAGCCATGCATTGCATTTTTTATTGTCTTTTTGATGTGTTCTTGTGAGTGTTAGGGATGAATAGATATACAGATCCCTAAAATCGTACCACTCAAGAAGGCAAATGGTGAAGGAGGAGCTCAGACTAGCTGGAACTCAGCTTGATCCAGCTCACCACAGTTGGAACCTAGCTCACTTAGACTAGGGTTAGCTCATCCCAGCTCCATTCATCTAATCTCAGCTGAATGGCAGCTCAAGAGAGCTCATCTTAGCTCACCCTAGCTCAGGTCAACTCAGATCCAGCTCAACTAAGTTGAGTCTAGCTCATCTTAGCTCCCACTAGTCCACAAGGAGCTCTAGCTAGCTCAGCTGAGTTGACTGGAGTTCACCCTAGCTCAGATCTAGCTACATCCAGCTCCACTCAACTCTGGCCAGCTGAAGATGAATTCATCCTAGCTCAGGAAGCTCAAGTCCTGCTCCCGGGGACTCAGCTTAGCTCAACTTAGTTGAGCTAAGCTACCTTAGCTGCCTCAACCAGCTTGATCCACCCCAGGAGCACCAGACCCAGCTCACCTCAGCTCATTTTGGTAGAAGTCAGCTTACTTTAGCTTGGCTTAGCAGCTAGCAAAGAACTAGCAAGCTAAGCCAGTTAGAGTAGCTCCATGCCACCCTCTTCAGCAGCTTCTAGCTCCAGTTCAGCTCCAGGCTTCTCCCCCTCAGCTCCTCCCTCCAAACCCTAGCTCCAACACCCCCTCCTCTACTCCATTATTAGCTAAGCTAGCTTAGCTATGCTCCAGCTCTCTTGGCTTTTACCACCTAAAAACCCTTCCCAACTAGCTCCACCTAAGCTCCACATAAGTTACTGCTACTTCCACCTCACCTTGGTGCCAACCTAACCTATCCACTACCTCCAAAAGACACCATAAAGTGGCACCACTTTTTCCCTCCGAAACACCCCCACATCATGGCCCTACACATAACCCTATAACCCATCCTAGCCATCCCCCTACCCCTCCTTCTAGAACCCTACATGGCACCACAAAATCTCCTCTTCTAGAAGCCATTTTGGCGCCAACTTCAAGGGGTGCCACCACCCATAACCACCCCCTAAGTGCCCCATGGGTTGATGCCAATTACCCTTAGCCATAGGATCCCCAACCATCTCCATCTTCCCATATTAGCCCTCCATTTCAAGAGTCACCTTAGCCCCCTTCCTACTCTATATAAACCCACCATTTACCACCATTTTAGAGCATCCTCCTTTAGTGTTTGCTTCCACCTACATCGACCTATACCTATGGCCAAGAAGAAGGAGTAGAGAAGAAGATTAAGGGGGCACATCACCAGTCCCTTTGGTGACTTCTTCTCCCCACTTTCTTCAACTTGTGCCATGCCAAGGAGGAGGACATTTCCATCTCAAGGAGGATGGCCAGGCAAAGGAGGACCTAGGGTAGACATCCACCCTTGGAGGAGGAGAATTAAAGGTGGTAGCTACCACCTTGGAGGACATCATTTGGAGGAGCATCTCACCCCAAGAAGAAGGAGTTGTCTTTTCAAGTCAAGGAGCTACTTGTCTTGGAGCAAGAAAACCTCTTCTTCACCATCTATCTAAAGGATTTGTGTTTTATTTTTTTTGTATTTTGAAGTAGAGTGGAAGCATTCCTCTATAGGTTTTGTGTGCACAATTTTGATTTAATGCAAATTGCCTTCTTTCAATTTCTGTTGCATAGCTTGTTACAAATTTTGCCTAGCAATTGTTTCACTCCCTCTCCCTAATTATTCTAGGCCTCCACATGCCTAGGGTGAGCTTAGGGAGAGGCTCTACCTGTCACCTTATGGAATGTTTCTTGAATTACGTATTAGTTGTTTTCTAGCTTTCAACAAGAACATGCATGTTGTCTTTATTACAAAAATCATAAAAACTATATATTCAAAAATACCAAAAAAGAAAGTTGAGATTTATTTTCCAAGAAAAAGATTTAATTTTTGCAAACTTGCCTCCTTGGACAACCCTAGGTACCCCACTATCTAGGAATATAAATTTAAAAGCAAATCCGTTTTGGTGCGTTGCAACGACTTAAAACCCCACTTTAACAAATCGTGCAAAAATGCAATCACTTTTTCGAGCCGGTGCCGAGGAGGCATGGCTTTGCTTAATTTTGTTTTCTCTTGCTTGAAGTGGGTCTCATCCCCTTCTCTTTCTTTTCTCTAGTGTGTGCAGGAACTACAGTGGGGAATTGAGAAGCGAAAGCTCAAAGTTCCTTTTCTTCCCATGATTTCAGGTTGGTTCCCCATTTCTTGTGACATTTAGGCTAAAAGACTACAAAAAAAATATTAAACTTGGCTTTCAGGACCTTAAACACTTTAATTAAGGGGAGTGGTGCCCATAAAAATCCATTGTTTGCTTGTATGCTTCACTAAACACCACTCCAATCCTAGTGTTGGTGTTCTGCTTTTCAAGTCTAGATTTCTATCCAGACTTGAAAAATCAATCCCCAACACTACAGGCCTTCTAAAATCATAAAATTTCATATAATAATTTCAAATTAAGTTAGGAACATCTGTTCCAAATTTTAAATCAATTTCCTTTGTATTTAATTTCTAAAAATTTGTGGAGTGTAGAGGGGTCACACCCTCCAATCTTCTTATTTTGCTACTATCCGTGAATTTTTAGAATTTTTATACTCATACAATTTTTATGAAATTTAGCTTTCTGGAATCCTTGTGAAATTTTACACATCATATAAAATCACCAAAATTTTATGTGGTCAGTGGTAATATTGAAAAGTTCAAAATACCCATGGGTATCATTTCTAGACTTTGACACAACCCATCTATATCTGGTGTTTAGGCTGAGGAGCCGTGTCAAACCACCAGGCACGGGTTTGTACAAGCACCTGGGGTTTTCCCTGGGAAACGTTTGGGCCTAACCTTCCCTTAAGCAACTTGGTTAGATTTGTTGATAGAAAGGGTATTCACTATTGATAACTTATTTCCTACATAGATCAAGCCTTAGCTTTATTTTTTTAGGGAGTCACACTTAAGTTAGGTCTAGCTTTGGTTGCTTGTGCGCACACTTCTCTCATCTCCATCTCTTCTCCTCCCCTCCCATTCTTCCATTTTATGCATGGGCGACAGTCTCAAAATCCGCACCTAGAAGAACCATTTGATTTCGCCCCCTGCACAAAAAGGCCACTTTTTCTGTCTTCTTCTTCTTCTAAACAAAAAATGGAAAATCAACAAAATGGGTCCACTAATGCTTCCACTTCCACCTCTAATCCTACCTCTAACCCCACTAACCCTAATTCTAACCCTTCCACCCAAAACCCACCCACCTTTAACTTCCCACACTTGGAGCTCCCTAATCTTGAATTTCCCCAAACACAACATCAAGACCCCTGCCTGATCTTTTAAAATTAATGGTTGAGCAGATTGATAAATTAAATTCAAATCAACAAACATTGACTAGGAACATCCAAAACCTAGCCAATCAAAGGCCAAACCCACCACCCCGTCAACAGCTTGTTATTCCTCTAAAAGATTTTTATGATTCGTCTTATTATAAGGAACAACCAGGGGTGGTCATATGTTTGCACCTCAAAATACGCCTGCAATAAAGCCTTCTTATGCTATTTCCTAGCATTAACAATGCATATTAGGATTCTATAGTTGCATTTGTAAAAACACTTGCATTCATGCATTTAATTGAGAGGAGAAGAGAATGGAATAAATGGCTTTCATATTTACATTTTTTTCGTAAGTGCCTCTTTGCAAAAAGTCCCCTCTCTATTTTTTATTTCCTCTTTCTTTCTTTTCTCTTCCCACACATGCACTTCTCTTCCCGCAACTGCATGCATTTACTCCACGTCATGTCTCCCTGCCAACGCCACTCCCTACAGCTGCCAATCCCACGCCCTCTCCCTGCTGCAGCAGGCATGCCACTCTCTCCTCCTCTATAAGAAGCTGTAGCTTCTTCCTCGCGAGACAAACGTGGCTGCAGAAGAAAAACCCGCAGCCACCACCTTCTCCTCCACCATCCTCCCCTCCCATACGTCGGCCCTCCTTCGAGGAGGCACCCGGCGAGCAGGAGAACCCACTGTGGTGCACACCACCGCCCAGCTCTTCAACAAGCCAGTGGGCGTGGTGTCTTCTTTTCTTTTCATTTTGGTCTCTACGCCATTGCTGCCACTTCAAGCTCTGAAGCTCGAAGCAGCAGCCAAACTGCGGCGGTGGCAGTAGCAGCAGACCCCCTCGCCTCCTCCGCGACCTTCCCCGCAGGTGCTCAGCCCTCCGCACGCGCCTGCGGGGCCTCCTCTGCTCCGTTCTCCATTCTGTCGCCTCCGCCGTGCACCCACAACCGGCCGCAACGCGCACTGCAGCAGCCGGCCAGGCCCTCTCGCCGTCCCCTACCAACCCTCGCGCCCCTCCGAGACCACCTGCAGACCTCCTCCGCGTTCACTTCCCCGCGCCATCGCCCGCTCTCCGCCCTCGCGCCGGCCTGCAGAAGCCCCACGTCCTCTGCGAGAAGGAGTGCTTGCACCCGCGACGTCCAGACGTCCGCCGCCTTCTACAGATGGCTTAACTCGCGACGCTCGCCCGCTCTCTCTAGCTCTCTCTCGCTCCTGCGTCCGCTCCCTCCCGCTCTCTCTCTTTTTCACTCACTCACAGCACACATTACACCAACGCACACACACATCCTCACCGACACTTTCACACACCCGCACACACATAAACACTAGTATAAGTATATATATATATATATAGTAACATATATATATATACATACATATATCTATATATATATATATCTACATATACTTATATATATATACATATATACTTATATACATATATATATATACACATATATATATACATCTATATAGTAATATATATATATATATACTTATATACATGTATACATATCTATATACATATATATATACATCTATATAGTAATATATATATATACTTATATACATATCTATATACTATCTCTCTCTCTCTCTATATATATATATACTTATATACATACTTATCTATATATTTATGTATACATACATATATATAATATATATATTATATATATGTATGTATACATAAATATATAGATAAGTATGTATATAAGTATATATATATATATATAGAGAGAGAGATAGTATATAGATATGTATATAAGTATATATATATATTACTATATAGATGTATATATATATACGTATATATATCTATATACTTATACATATAATTATATATATACACATACTTATATACATATATGTTTAGTATTATATATATATACATATACACCTATAAATATATATACATATATATATCTATATATATCTATAAATATATACCTATACATTTGTATACATATAGATATATTTACTTATATACATACATATGTACATATATTTTCACGTTATTTAGTATACGCTGTATCGCGGGAATATCTGCATCAGTTGCTGATATTCCCCGATACACGCGTACAAAAAAAGTGTGGACACATTCATCATCCATCCTCCATACACATTCCACACGGCACCGAGTCGTGTTGGTTGCGTCTCTCTAGACGTCGACTGACTCGACATAGTACTACACTCCATCGCTGCCTCCACCCCCACCCCTTTATAGATATAATATATATATATACTATATTTACTTTCTGTCTGTTAGCTTCTCTCTTAGTAAAAAGATAAAAAAATTATATGAAAGAGAAAAGATAATTTTTGACTTGCAGGTATCCCGTCTTGCGAGTAGCAAGACTTGTTTTGGAATTCTTTTTTGGCTAAAAGTCAAGGACACAATTTTGAGGGTGTGCCTCAAGAACAAGGATTATCAGAAAAAAATCTAAATAAGAAAAGCACCAAAAACAGAATAAACGAATGGAAGAGACACGTTTTAAGGAAAACGTAGAAACTCAACTTGAACCCCACTTCCCTGAGTTCGACCCTGGGCCTAAAAGTGACAAGATAAAATCAATTAGGTCAGGTTAGAATTTTGTAAAGAGATGGTTAGGTCCGAATTAGGTTAACCACTATACACATTTCAACGATAAAATCTCCATATTAACAACCTATCCGAGCCGACCGATCATCCTTTTCTGGCGCCATTGCTGGGGAAGTGCACCTTCAAGTAAGTTTTTATTAAATTGCTTTCAATTTTTCTCTTCTCTCTTCCCGGGTATTGTTGTTTTTGGTGTGCAGGTGAACCTGGTGTAAGGAGAAGGAAAGCAGACGAAGCCGAAGACGTGAGCAGATCCAAGGCGGGAACGAGAGCGTGAAGACGTTGACACCGCATTGGAGCTTCGCACACGTTGCCGAACAAGTAGGTTCTCTTTTTCTTAGCAAAATAGGGTTAACTTGCCACCTCAATAAAAAGAAAAAAAAACTAAAAACTAAAAAACTAGAAAAACTTCTTGAGATTTCTTGGGGCAAGTTGATTAAAATTCAATTGTTTGATTGTTTGTCTTCACTCCCACTGCCCTGGGATTTCACGCCACACTTCGCATAGCGAAAATCCGAGAATCTTGATTCTTGGATTTATCGTCGTGGGAAGTATTATTTGAGGCAAAGAAAAAGATTGCTTGCATCCCTCTTTTGCCTCACTTATTTTCAATTCGGGATCACATTTTTTGTGGGGAGACTTGGAGTTGAGTTAATTCCAACCCCATCACAACTTTTAAACTTGCCTGAGATTTGATCCTGAATACTTCAACATGAACAACTTTATTTTCTTTATCTGTTGGTTGAGCCTTGTGTGGACATTTTTCTTAGTGATTGGGAGCACTTGAATTGAAGTGCTTTGGCTCCCTTTCACACTGATATAAAACTGATTCGTGCATCCACACATAGAAATCTCAATTTAGGGTAGTCCATTGCATTTTAGCATGCATTAACTAACTGATAATTGAAGAAGGGTTTTTTGGGCTTAGAAAGAAAACTTATTCTCACAAAAACTCGGAGATTGGTTGAATTGGTAATTCAGCAAAACCCTAAAATTCATACTACTTAAGGCTGAACTCTAATAACCATTCACCAATTAAAAACTTCAATTCGGGGAGATTTTCCCGTTGCATGCTTGTTTTACACACTCTTAAAATCAATCACTTGGGCATTACCCTAAACAACGCCCTTCACATTCCAAAAGCACTTGACCCTAAGCCTCTAATTAAAACTGGTAGTAACTTGACCCTTTTTAAGGATTGGGGATCTAACTACCTGCGTGTAGCGGCCACGTGCTGGTGAGAGTCCCCGCATGCTATCGGGTGTCTAAGACTGGGGCAAACGGCCTTTCAATCTGGCCCGGTGGTTCCACGGTGCTCGCATTCGGTTCTGTAGTTAGAGATAGTAGGTAACTTAGATCTTTAGGTCTAAGGGCACACTGTAGAGGTTAGGAACTTGATTGTATTGATTTGTAATCAAGTGTACCTTTTCAGCGTCATTTCTCTCATCGCTTTTCCCTTCTCATCTCCCCAACTCTTCCTGCGGTAGTGTACATTTGGGAGGAGGTCACAAAACCCTGAACTGTTTGAATTGACTGCTAAATTTAGAAAAAGAGTCGAATCGTCCTCCTCCTCCACAAACATGGCACACACCCCCACCTCACCAATCCGCCACAATTCCAAGTCTTTCAATAGCAGGCTTATCCCGAGAAACCCTGCAAGACCTTCCTTATCGAATGTCGCGCCAAGCGACTCGGTAAGTCATGTGGAACTGGCTTTTGCAAGCCAGTATTTCAACACGGAGGACCAAGCCTCCGTGTGCTCGGACACATATGCGGACATGTCTTCTAGCATAGAAGATGCTTGCACCCTGGGGAACAACCCATTTTCTGCCACGTATAACCCAGGGTGGCGCAATCGTCTGAATTTTGCATGGTCCAACAACCCGCAGTGCCAAAACCCTGCTGGTGGACCGATGCGATCGCCCGCACCCGTCATCCCAAGGGCCTAGTCTAATCCTATGGCAAATCCACCATCAGGCCCTTGTGTACCGCAAACCAAACACACATCAAAGCCTCTTGATAAATTGATGCGAATGATGATGGAAATGTCAAAGCGCCATAAAGAGAACATGACCTCCCTTCAGCAGTTGGCGCAACAGAATGCTGAGATCAGTCAACTAAGCATGGCGACTCGATCTTAGGGCACTCTTCCTGCCCAACCTATTCCAAACCCGCAAAACCTCGTACCCTGTGATCCGAACCACAGGTACAACCTTCTCAGGAACATATTCATCAAATTCTACAAGCTCCGAGTATTCCATTGGGATTTCAGGTTAATCCCACTGCAGCACTGCACTCTCATGCTGATAGCGATTACATCAAAGATGACACGTCTGACGAGGACATGACTGTCAGTACGTGTATTTAACTTATTGGAACCGATTCAGACTGCTGCGATTTACCTGACGACTGCCTGACCAACACAAACTATGACGTTCCCCAATCCCTCCCTATTCCCGTACCTTCTCCTGACCAGACTTCTGACGAGGTTTTCTCCGCTTCCCATACCTCGTGGTCTGAGTCATCATCGGGCTGCTCATCGCCGGTCCACACAATGGAAGACCGGATTGCCCTTTCTTTCCCGCCAAATCAGGCGGATTTGCAACTCCACACTGGGACCTTGAGCCCACATCTTACTCACCGGGGCTATTCCCTTTTGGATCCATCTATCCAAAGAGCCCCTCTTCTTGGCCAATCTAAGGGCTAACTTCTTCTTCCTGATCTGTTTTCTGATCCTCCTGGGACACTCTCGTCCCAGAAAATGCCAAATCTCTCACCATCCACCATCACTTTTCACGCCTCTATCGCGATTACTTTACTTTTCTCTTCACCACCCACCATCCACCCACCCTACCACCCTGATCTATACCCTGAACCTCAGCTCTTGTTACCCGATCTTGCATCCTTTCTTTGCCTTTCCCTGTAGCATATGAGGACATAGCATTGTTTGGCATGGGGGGGTGGATAGGTATCCATAGGATCCAGGTATTTTATGGTATCATATAGTTCCCACCTATTTATAAATATGCAAGAAAAAGAAAAAAGAAGAAAAAAAAAAATATATAATAATAATAATAATAAATGGTGTTTAGTAATGATCTGAAAGTTGAAACAAAAATGCAATAAGTGTTTATGGATATTCAACCTCTGTTTGAAGACTTTCTAGGCCACAAAAGCTTGATTCGCTCAGGATCGGCTTAATTCACTTAAAGCATTGACAAAATAGATCAAAATCTCTCCTAACTAAGGACGTATTCTTGTACCTGAGACACTAGTACAAGATCCGTTGGTTTACTTTTTCTTGAGAGCTTAAGTAAACTTGGTTCACACTACACATATCAGGAAAGACCAGGTGAACATAAGATCCAACCCTAGTGTTCATTAGGGAAGGTGGAGTCCTTACCTGTGCGCGCAGGTAGACTTTTTATCCCAGGCTTTAGTCTTGTGTTTAGGAACGACTCTTTCCACAAAAAAGAAACTCTCCCACCAAAAAGGAAAAAAAGTGTGCTCTTTCAAAATGTGTTGTAAGAGATATACTGACACGTGTTTCAAAAAAAAAAAAAAGAAAAAAAAGAGTTGTCAAAAAAAAAAAATGATGTTGCAAAAGAGTCAGTATATCTCATAAATGTCTATATACTTTCTTTCTTTTTTTTTTTCGGTGAGCCACAAAAAAAAAAAATTAGAAAATGGGAGTTGAGTTTTCTGTAATCGTCTTAGGTGTCAATCTGAAAACACGAGCTAAAACTGGGACCAACCTGTACTTAAAAATTCATGAAACCCTGGGATCGAGTCTTGATGTTCATCTGGTCAGTCTTGATCCTTCACTATGCACAAACCATAACCTCTTGAGCTCTCGAGTATGGCAAAAATCTCCTGGGTCTTGGAAATCATACTTAAGGTTTAAATATCAAGAGTCCTGGTTAGTTGAGAGATGATTTATGTCATGTGAGACTTAAAGTACTGGTAATCTTCGCTACAATTGGTTCTCATAATATCCGACAATAAACACACCTACATTACCCCAGAAGAAAATCTTCAGCTTAAAGATCATTTCTAAATACTATTTTGCTAGGGACTAGCAAAAGATAGGCATGGGGGTATATGTTTGCACCTCAAAATACGCCTGCAATAAAGCCTTCTTATGCTATTTCCAAGCATTAACGTTGCATATTAGGATTCTATAGATACATTTGTAAAAACACTTGCATTCATGCATTTAATTGAGAGGAGAAGAGAATGGAATAAATGGTTGCATATTTACATTTTTTTCGTAAGTGCCTCTTTGCAAAAAGTCCCCTCTCTATTTTTTATTTCCTCTTTCTTTCTTTTCTCTTCCCGCGGTTGCACTTCTCTTCCCGCAGCTGCATGCAATTACACCACGTCATGGCTCCCTGCCAACGCCACTCCCTACAGCTACCAATCCCGCGCCCTCTCCCTGTTGCAGCAGGCACGCCACTCTCTCCTCCTCTATAAGAAGCTGCAGCTTCTTCCTTGCGAGCCAAACGCGGCTGCAGAAGAAAAACCCCCAGCCACCACCTTCTCCTCCATCGTCCTCCCCTCCCATACGTCGGCCCTCCCTTGAGGAGGCACCCGGCGAGCAGGAGAACCCACTGTGGTGCACACCACCACAGTGGGAACACCATCGCCTAGCTCTTCAACGAGCCGGTGGGCGTGGTGTCTTCTTTTCTTTTCGTTTTTGTCTCCACGCCATTGCTGCCACTTTAAGCTCCGAAGCTTGAAGTAGCAGCAGTAGCAACCAAACTGCAGCGGTGGCAACAGCAGCAGACCCCCTCGCCTCCTCCGTGACCTTCCCCGCAGGCGCTCAGCCCTCCACGCGCGCCAGCAGGGCCTCCTCCGCTCCGTTCTCCATTTTGTTGCCTTCGCCGTGCACCCGCAACCGGCCGTTGCGCGCACTGCAGCGGTCGGCCAGGCCCTCTCGCTGTCACCTGCCAACCCTCGCGCCCCTCCGCGACCACCTGCAGACCTCCTCCGCATTCGCTTCCCAGCGCCATCGCCAGCTCTCCGCCCTCATGCCGGCCTACAGAAGCCCCACGTCCTCTGCGAGAAGGTGCGCTTGCACCCGCGACGTCCAAACGTCCGCCGCCTTCTACAGACGGCTTAACTCGCGGTGCTTGCCCGCTCTCTCTAGCTCTCTCTCGCTCCTATGTCCGCTCCCTCCCGCTCTCTCTCTTTTTCACTCACTCACAGCACACACTACACCAACGCACACACACATCTTCACCGACACTTACACACACCCACACACACATAAACACTAGTATAAGTATATATATATATATTTATTTATATTTATATATATATATATATAGTAACATATATATATATATACTTATACATACATATATCTATATATATATATATATCTACATATACTTATATATATATATACATATGTACTTATATACATATATATATATACACATATATATTTACGTCTATATAGTAATATATATATATACTTATATACATATATACATATCTATATACATATATATATACATCTATATAGTAATATATATATATACTTACATACATATCTATATACTATCTATATATATATATATACTTATATACATACTTATCTATATATTTTTGTATACATACATATATATATAATATATATATATATCTATATATATATACATATACACCTATATATATATATACATATATATATTTATATATATATCTATAAATATATACCTATACATTTATATACATATAGATATATTTACTTATATACATACATATGTACATATATTTTCACGTTATTTACTATACGCTGTATCGCGGTAATATCTGCATCAGTTGCTGATATTCCTTGATACACGCGTACAAAAAAGCGTGGACACATTCATCATCCATCCTCCATCCACATTCCACGCAGCACCTAGTCGTGTTGGTTGCATCTCTCTAGACGTCGACTGACTCGACATAGTGCTACACTCCATCGCCGCCTCCACCCTCACCCCTTTATAGATATAATATATATATACATACTATATTTACTTTCTGTCTGTTCGCTTCTCTCTTAGTAAAAAGATAAAAAACGTATATGAAAGAGAAAAGATAATTTTTGACTTGCAGGTATCCCGTCTCGCGAGTAGCAAGACTTGTTTTGGAATTCTGTTTTGGCTAAAAGTCAAGGACACAATTTTGAGGGTGTGCCTCAAGAACAAGGATTATCAGAAAAAAATCTAAATAAGAAAAACACCAAAAATAGAATAAACGAATGGAAGAGATGCGTTTTAAGGAAAACGTAGAAACTCGACTTGAACCCCACTTCCCTGAGTTCGACCCTGGGCCTAAAAGTGACAAGATAAAATCAATTAGGTCAGGTTAAAAATTTTGTAAAGAGATGGTTAGGTCCGAATTAGGTTAACCACTATGCACATTTCAACGATAAAATCTCCATATTAACAACCTATCCGGGCCGACCGATCATCATACCAGAAGGGGACTTCGAGATCAAGCCTACAGTTCTGAACCTGATTAAACACTTTCATTGCCGTCCTAGGGAAGACCCTTTCAGCCACCTTGAACAGCTGACTCTTGTTGCACAAACAACCCGTTCCCGAAATGTGCAAAAGGACATATGGCTGATGTGGCTTTTTCCATTATCTCTTAAAGATAAGGCCGCTTATTGGTTCAGGACCATTGGCCGACCCATCACAACTTGGCCTCAGCTCAAGAGCGCCTCCCTCAAGAAATTCTTTCCGATAGGTTGTACTAATTCCCTGCGAAGATCTATTACGACCTTTCACCAAAAATATGGTAAGACTTTCCATGATTCTTAGGAAAGATTTCAAGATCTCTTAAGAAGTTGCCCGCACCACGAGATTCCTTTATGGTAGCTCGTGCAAATCTTCTATCATGGATTAGAAGATCCAATTCAACATTTCGTCGATGCCTCGTGTGGCGGCAACTTCTTAAATAAGGATGCTGAAAGTGCCTATGACCTTTTTGAAGAAATGAGTGAGAACTCATTTAATCAAGCTTCCATGAACACATTTTGCAGAACTCAAAACCCGCAGTTTGGTGTTCATGAAGTAGTCACTCAATCTATCCCTATCACCCAAGATGATCTTCAAATGATCACTCAAAAGCTCGACCAAATGCATATTAATCAAAAGAAAATTGAGGAAAGATTGGCCACATCAACCCAAGCTGGACACCGAACACATCTAACCCAACCTAACATTCCACGAAGAGAAAATTTGCACATCTCAACACTACTCCTACTGATTATTACCAGTATTCTGAGGTTGCCCATGATTCACTAGGGAATTACAACTACCCAGATCTTAACCCCACTCAAAATATTTTTGCCATCCAGGAGCCCTTTAAAAATTCTTCCAATTGGAAAAATTACCCAAACTACTCCTGGAATAATCAGGTTCCTTCCCAACCAGATCATTTTAATGGGTATGGGTCGAATCCAACCTTTCATCCTGGGCCATCCCAACAAGACATCAATACCCAGATGATGCGAACCCTGCAGGAAATGCAAACGAAAATGACGGAAGTAACCCGCACCATCACAAATTTGAACAATCAGATTGGGGTTACTCCCACGCAAAGACCTGCAGGACATCTTCCGTCCCAACCCATGCCCAACCCTAATAACCAAAGGAACCAATATTCGGGTAGAAATCCACACTACCCGAATCAGCCTCCTACTAATCCACCACCTCAGCAGCCTCCCAAGTTTCCGCAACCGTAGGCCCCCCCACCTCCTCTAAATAATAATCCAACTGCACATGCAGTTACATTGAGGAGTGGGAAAACCACCACTGATCCTGGGCCTTCACACAAACCTGGTGAAATCCCCAGCACTGTGTAAATTGACTCCCCACCTCCCTATCAGGAAGAAAAAGAAATAAAAAAATCTCAAGACACGATTCCTATCCCTTTCCCTCAAGCTCTCCACCCTACCACCAACAGAAAAAAGAAATCTAAGCCCACCACAGAAGAACTCATGGATCTATTTGGGCAAGTTCAAATTGATATTCCTCTCCTAGATGCCATCAAATATATACCTGCCTATGCCAAATTTTTGAAGGAGATCTGTACTCCTAAAAGGCAGGCCAAAAATCTAGGATAGGTGCATCTTTTAGAGACAGTAAGCTCTGTCATACAGAGCAAGCTGCCTCCTAAGATGAAAGATCCAGGGGTGCCTTTAATTTCAGTAATTATTGATGATACTACCTTTAATCGCACCCTCCTTGATCTTGGTGCCTCAGTTAATATTATTCCCATGATTTTATTTGAAGAATTTCAGATCGGCGAATTAAAACCCGTCAAGGTTACCCTGCAATTAGCTGACCGATCTATAATCAAACCTCGTGGGAATGTCGAGGTTGTTTTGGTCGAGGTCAAGAATTGTGTCTTCCCTGCAAACTTTCTGGTCCTTGACATTGAGGTACTTGAATCCTTACTAGACTCCCCCATAATCCTTGGCCACCTCTTTTTGGCCACTACAAAGGCAAATATCAATTGCTACACAGGCAAAATGGATATCACTTGTGCCAGCCAAACTATCACTTTAGATATTTTCAAATCCTCCAGGAGATTCCATGATGATAACTTCTTTTTTTTTTAAACAGATGAAAACTTTTTTGAGGACTCAGATACAAAAATTTCCAATATGGTGGAGACAATGTTGATAGATACCCTTACCGACCATAATTTTTTGAGGACTCTAATTCAGAATTAGTTGTCGGTGAAATCTATGATCTGGAGACTTGTCTTAACCCCAAATCCATTCCTGATGCACCCCCTGATCACCCTAACCCACCCACTATTCTCGCACCCCATTTTTCTACACTAACTTCACCTAATCCTCACCATCCCTTCCCCGACTCCTTTCTTATGGACCAACCACCAACCCTGCCTGAGTTTGGCATCCAACCTGATTTAAAACCATGGCTAGACTCGGGCTACACTTATCATTTTCCATCCAACTTTGATCCCAATATTGCTTCTAATAAATTTTCTAGGGATCTAGAAGAAACATTTTTTGTGGGCATCCAAGTGTCCAACTATTTACATGATTTTCCATCTTCCGTGCAAACCTCCACGCTTGGCTGAATGGCATAAAAGATAGCACTGGATGGGAGGTAACCCATCATTTCTTTTCCTGCTTCCCTTGTTCCTTCTTTTTTCCAAGTTTTGACCATCCTAAACCTGACTGCTCTTCATTAAGGTGATCCCTTTTCCCTCCTAATGCATGAGGACATTGCATATCTTAAGCATGGGGGGGTGTTTTTAAAATTTGACGATCGATTTAGGATTTTCAAAATCTAAAAACATGCATTTTTCTTTAGTTATTTTATTTTCCTACTTATGTACCCAAAAGAATAAAAATGTTGAAAACTTTTTGAGGAAAAATTTTGAAATCGGGACTAAGGTTGAAAATTTCACTTTTGGGTACAATGGGATTTAATCTTTAACAAACTAGGGATGAGAATGTGGATCTGATCATTAGAATTTCAAGGTCTATTTTTAGACTAGATCAGATATCCTTCTCAAAAATTCCACCTGAGCTCATGATAGTTCAGGTGACTTGATCCTATTTTGTAATATGGAAAGTATTTGACTTAGTTTCTGATTCAAAAACTTACATTTCTTAAGGAACTTCTTGTGTCAATTTTCACACACAAGTCAGCACTTAAAAAATAACTAAAAAATTGAAAAACTCCCTTGTTTGGACTTAGTAAAAGTCTGAAGCAGATCACTCGATTGAGTTCCCACCATCGAGAAGGAGGAAAATGCCTCCTTTGAGGACGCGATGTCAACATGTTAGCGCCTCGACGCTGCTCCATACCTATATTTCATATCTTTAGAAGGAGCATTAAAGCACATTTTAGCAGCTCAGGTGTCTTGGACGGTGCTCTACGTATAGTGTCGGAGTAAGAGTTTGAGTTTGCTTGGAGCGCCCCTTTACACCGCATTGTGTTTTGGGGTTGTGAGCACCTGGGTGGTGTCATCGACAGTGCTACCCTGATGTACTGGTGCTAGAGCCCCCTCAAGGATAGGTAACAGGAATGATCATCCTGACACATCTGTTGTAAGAGTAAGCTAAAAATAAGTATTAGGGAGAAAAAAAAAAGAAAAAGAAAAAATAAATAAATTAAAACTACGTTATAAATGTTGGCTTTTCACAAGCACGGACACAAGGTTTTAAAGGATTATGCAAGTTGCAAATCAGATTCATGAGCCAGAAAAATCCTAAAAACAAAAAAATTTCAAGTCATCTGAATTAACAAGGGGTTAATTTGTGAATTTTCTGGAGGAAATATTGATCCCGTTTTGTCTAATGGTTGGATCCAAAAATAAATCCCGATTTTTACCACTAACAAATCCCATGCCTCCTGTGTTTAGATAAACCAAGGTCCCCTAATCTTTTTCTCCTCAAAAGTCAAAAAAATTAGATTTCCCAAAGAATTCCATTTTCCAAAAAAATTAAAGTTTTGCTAAGAGACTAGCAAAAGGTAAGCATGGGGGTGTGATAAATGGTAGTTTATTATCATTCTTATGTATTAAAACAAACCAAGCTCTTAGGATTTTACTCCCCAAACAAGTTTTTGTGCTGCATTTAGGCATTAATTAGGTTAGGAATGAATTGCATTTTTTTGCCTTTTTGATGTGTTTTTGTGAGTGTTAAGGGTGAACAGATATACAGATCCCTAAAACCCTACCACTCAAGAAGGCAAATGGTGAAGGAGGAGCTCAGACTAGCTGGAACTCAACTTGATCCAGCTCACCACAGTTGGAACCTAGCTCACTTGGACTAGGGTTAGCTCATCCCAGCACTATTCAGCTAATCTCAGCTGAATAGCAGCTCAAGAGAGCTCATCTTAGCTCACCCTAGTTCAGGTCAGCTCAGATCCAGCTCAACTTAGTTGAGTCTAACTCATCTCAGCTGCCACTAGTCCATAAGGAGCACTAGCTAGCTCAGTTGAGTTGACTGGAGTTCACCCCAGCTCAGATCTAGCTACATCGAGCTCCACTCAACTCCAGCCAGCTGAAGATGAATTCATCCTAGCTCAGGAAGCTCAAGTCTAGCTCCCGGGGACTCATCTTAGCTCAACTTTGTTGAGCTAAGCAACCTTAGCTGCCTTAACCAGCTTGATCCACCCCGAGAGCACCAAACCCAGCTCACCTCAGCTCATTTTGGTAGAAGCCAGCTTACTTAAGCTTGGCTTAGCAGCTAGAAAAGAACTAGCAATCTAAGCTAGCTATAGTAGCTCCATGCCACCCACTTCAGCAGCTGCCAGCTCCAGTTCAGCTCCAAGATTCTCCCCCTCAGCTCCTCCCTCCAAACCCTAGCTCCAACACCCCCTCCTCTACTCCACTATTAGCGAAGCTAGCTTAGCTATGCTCCAGCTCCCTTAACTTTTACCACCTAAAAACCCGTCCCAACTAGCTACACTTAAGCTCCACCTGAGCTCCACATAAGCTACCTCTACTTCCAGCTCACCTTGGTGCCAACCTAGCCTACCCACTACCTCCAAAAGACACCATAGAGTGGTGCCAAAACCACCCTAATTGCCTCCTTATTGGTGCAACTTTTTCCCCCCAAAAAACCCCCACATCATGACCCTACACATAACCCTACAACCCATCCTAGCCATCCACCTACCCCTCCTTCTAGAACCCTACTAGGTGCCACCTGAGTCCCTCTTCTAGAAGCCATTTTGGTGCCAACTTTAAGGGGTTCCACAACCCATAACCACCCCCTAGCTGCCCCTTGGGTTGGCGCCAATTACCCTTAACCATAGGATCCCCAACCACCTCCATCTTCCCATCTTAGCCCTCCATTTCAAGAGTCACTTTAGCCCCCTTCCTACTCTATATAAACCCACCACCTACCACCATTTTAGAGCATCCTCCATTAGTGTTTACTTCCACCTACATCCACCTATACCTACGGCCAAGGAGTAGAGAAGAAGACAAACGGGACACATCACCAACCCCTTTGGTGCCTTCTCCTCCCCACTTTCTTCAACTTGTGCCACGCCAAGGAGGAGGACATTTCCATCTCAAGGAGGATGGCTAGGCAAAGGAGAAGGACCTAGGGTGGACATCCACCCTTGGAGGAGGAGAATTAAAGATGGTAGCTACCACCTTGGAGGACATCATTTGGAGGAGCATCTCACACCAAGAAGAAGGAGTTGTCTTTTCAAGTCAAGGAGCTACTTGTCTTAGAGCAAGAAAACCTCTTCTTCACCATCTATCTAGAGGATTTGTGTTTTATTTTTCTTGTATTTTCAAGTAGAGTAGAAGCATTCCTCTATAGGCTTTGTGTGCACAATTTTAATTTAATGCAAATTGCCTTCTTTCAATTTCTGTTGCATAGCTTGTGACAAATTTTGCCTAACAATTGTTTCACTTCCTCTCCCTAATTATTCTAGGCCTCCACGTGCCTAGGGTGAGCTTAGGGAGAGGCTCTACCTGCCACATTAGGGAAGGTTTCTTGAATTACGTATTATTTATTTTCTAGCTTTCAACAAAAACTTGCTTGTTGCCTTTATTTCAAAAATCATAAAAGCTATATATTCAAAAATACTAAAAAGAAAGTTGAGATTTATTTTCCAAGCAAGCGATTTAATTTTTGCAAACTTGCCTCCTTGGACGACCTTAGATAACCCACTATCTATGAATATAAATTTAAAAGCAAATCCGTTTTTGTGCGTTACAACGACTTAAAACCCTAATTTAACAAACCGTGCAAAAATGTGATCATTGACCCCATAAAAATAAAAAGTAGGGAGAAAGCTACCGGTTAGACAAATGCACCTTTTGGCAGAATTTCTTTTTAAGGTCACCTAAGGGCGTAGAAACTCGAAGTTCGTTCTAGTTGCTGATAGTCAGTCTATCATAGTTTTAGAAAAAGATGCTTAGCCCTTAGAGTGCTTTTCGAGTCTTAGGTGGGTTAGGTAGCTGTAGAAAGCTACCCCAAAACTCTAAACTCAAAAATCCAAAAAATTAGAAAGAAAACAAAAAGAAAAAAAAAAGAGTATTTTCTTTCGAATAAGGTGAGGGCTTAGGCGGTCTGCATTTTAACAGACAACCCAGGCACTGTTGAGTCTGGGTAGTTCAGGTCTTTAGTAGAAATTTCTTAGTGTTGAAAAATAAATATTGCCCAAGTAATTTGTTCCTAATTTTGTTTATAAATAGCATGTAGTTTTACTAGGGTCTAGTAAAAGATAGGCGTGGGGTGTGATATGCAAATATCTAATTAGCCTAAAATGTCTATTTATGTATGTTTTTATGTCATATAAGCATCATGCATTAGAAATATTGCATCACATGCATCATCATGCATTTAGGTTAATTTGTACAAATTGTATAGTAATTCACGTCTTATTGTAGTCAGGGGACAGAGTGATATCTTTCTGAGGCCTTGAATTGAAGATCCAAAAGTATGGATCTAATTAGGGTGAAGATCAAAGTCCAATGCCTCTGAGATTTCCTCGATCGGACCTCTATAGCATCATATGTAGTCTGAGGAAGATCAGAGGCAAAGGGGCAAGATGGTGAAAATCCAGAATTCAGATGACAAATCCAACCTCATGGATGGATTTGAATCGACGATCGAAACCCAACGATGCAAAAATCGACCCAATCCGATATACGTGACACCATCTACAGAAAATGGATGGCCCAGATGGCGCCACATAGTGCCATCCAAGCCTCCCATATCCATCGCCACTCTCCTTCATTCGTGCCATCAGATCTCGACCATTGGATCGATATCCAATGGTCCAGAGCGTGCAAGCATTAATTGTAAAAACGCGACACATGTGGCCATGTAGTGCAGTGGTTGAAGGCGCTACGCGAAGAGTCGAGGAGTAGGTTCGAGCCTTGCGGTGCGAAATTAATCCACTGAAGAGGCATGCACATCAAATTCGATGATTGGATGCGTATTGAACAACGATGGAGACCACTACGTGGTGTAATGGGAGTAGTGCAATGAGGCATGTGTGATCTAATGGGCTAGCCCACACAAAAACGCAGGCCCAGGGGCGTGATCTGAACGATTAAGGCACTGTTGATCGTAGCCGTTCGATCGAGATCAGATGGCCCATGGTCCACACTCGTCAATGATCATGTTCACCTTTAGTAAGGCTTACATGCATCACTAAAGCCTGTGTATTAATATTAAGCCATTGGAAAAGACTCTTTTGCCCCCATTTCTACAATTTCACCATCCCTTCCTTCATCTCTCTCCTCTAAGAGCTATGAACTCAAGTTCTAAGCTCGCTCTAGTGTTACCAAGATATAGGAAGCTCTGCGAGAGTTAAAAATCAAAATTTTGCACTTCTCACCCCCTTCGTGGAGCTCTCACTAGCTGTCTTTTTGCCCCCATTCCAGAAGCAGATCCCATGACATTGATGTCTTGTCTCATCCCCAGTTCTTCTCGATTCACCCTCTGTCTTCCATCTTCATTCTCCTTCCACCGGGCATCGTTAATCCGACTCATCCTCTAAGTAACCATCGAGGAGGATAACTTCTCACCCCCTTATCTTCTTATCTCTTTCTAGAGTAGCCTTCTAGTTGTAGAAATTAGTTGTAAAGACATTATCATAGTTAAAAAAGTTGTTGTCTCTCTCTATCTCTATCTCTCTTATTTATATTACAAGTAGATTAGATGCTTGTAATCATTGTGAATGTCTCCTTTATAAATAAAAATTACACAAAAATATAATTGCGGATTTAGAATCTGCGTAGCCTCCCTGTGTTCGACTTGGGACTCACTTTGAGTTTCGGTAAAATTATCTTATTGACAGATTTTTATGCAACTACAATGATAGATTTGAAGCTGAATCTTTTCATATATAAAATCTCATTCATCAACTAGTCATCTGATTGTTTAACTAGATAACTAGCTACACTTAAGTTAGACGCCTGATTGGCGAATTAGATGTTTGACTTGTGAAGCCCTTTGTGTTTGATTTCTAAAATCAAACACATAAGGTGATATATCAAGTAATTAGTTAACAAGTAGCGATACCCAAGGCCTAACAATGCAGTAGTGAAACGTTTGACTTGATTATCAAATGCTTGACTACAATGAGAAATTATTCTTGTTGAATTGCAGGGCACAACATTGTAGTCAGACAGCTTGGCCAAAATTAAGTCGACTAGTAGCTAAGTAATCAGATGTTTGATGAGTCAACTTGATGTCTAACTACTATGGAACTTGGTTCTAAAGTGGTGCCTATTGTAGGCATTCGACTGGAGGGAGTTATTGGTTGACTGGGCAGTATGTAGAACTTAAGTTTTTTACATTTATTGCTTGAAATCAAATGAGATTCTATTCGACCATTATGGAATAACCTAATATCTTTATTAGAGAACATTCATTTATTTTTCCAGGAATTTTTATGGATTTTTTTTTACTTTTTTATTTATGACTTAATTCTTGCTGATGTGATCCTCGTAGAGATAGGAACATAGATTTTCAAAATCAAACAAACCCTACAAGGCTTGGCTTGAAAAATGATCATATAATCAATTAGATTAATTTCTGGATGAAAGGATTTCAAAAAAATAGGTTGTCATTGCATTCCACATAATCTCAAATTAGGATTATAATTAGTAAAATAACCAATTGTGCTCACTTAAAAAATTAGTAATCATGGGAGTGAAGGCAATAGCATCCCTTGACATGTGATGTCATGGGTTTTCATCTGTATGCCAGTTTTATTCCTCAATTCTAATGGTTTGATTGTGGAATGCATGTGATGATGAGGTCATCATAGTCATATAGTGTGAATTGATTGTGAGTGTGTCAAATTTCTAGTAGAACTGGTTCCCTTTTTCAAATGCATCAACAAACTAGTCTTGGTGATGATAATTTGTGATCCCTACTGACGAGCCGACTTTCCGCCTTGCATTGTAGTATTTAAGTGGTGGAAAAATCGACTAATCAAAAAAATGAAAATAACCACTCATAGAAGAGCGGGTCGTGTCCATAGGGAGGCAATTATGCAATAAACTCTTAATTATTTTATATTCTTTCGGATAAGTGCGAAATCCCTATTCAAATCTGACATAAAATGTGAGGGAAAGTAGATTAAAAAGATAAGGGTATAAGTGCAGTTTACCCTCACTAAAATCTTCAATAAACATATGATGATTTTGTGTAATTTTCACATGTCATATACAATAGAGAATCGGTGCACATGTTGATCCCAAAATCAATCTTAAGACAAGTGAATATCAATAACAAGCAATTATCAGGAAATATGAGTGTGCATGCGCAATTTTTCCATAATAAAATAATAATAAATGAAAAATAAAATTCTGTGGCAATGGCAATGAATGTAAATTTTAATTGACTTCAAAACAGAGCATTTACTCTCTCTCCTCCTCGAGAGAGAGAGAGAGCACCGGCAGGCGATGGAGAGGCTAGGGAGGTCGGTGAGGATGAGGGCTATCCGATGGAGGCTGTAGCGTCGACGGAGATGGTCGGAGGTGGCCGGCCGGTGGAGGAGAAGTGGCTAGAGGAGGCTGCTTGCTGTAGCCGCACACTTGCGGGGAGGAGCTGGAGAAGGGCGCTTATTGGTGGTTGCTAGCTGTCGTGAAGGCGTGCAGCGCCTTTAGGCGCGGCTGGAGGCGTGCAATGCAGGGAGCCTGTGGTGCTGCGCTAGGGCACGGCTGTGGGGAGTGAAGCGGGTGACTACGCAGGTCTGCGGTGATGGCGGGCGGACGCTTGCAGGGATGTTGAAGGCACTGGCAGGTCTATAGTGCTACGCTAAGGCATGGCTGCAGGCGTGCGCTGCAGGGAGGTACGAGTGGTGCGGTGCTAGCGCATGCAGTAGGGGCGTTAGAAGCTGAGGCGCTGGAGGCAGGTGGAAGGGAAGGCGGGCACTGGAAGGTGGGTACGCTCCAGCAGGCATCTGCGGGTGGCTGAGGGGCTAAGGCAGTGCGATGCAGAGGGTTGAAGGCGCGCGCCTGCGGGCGCGCTTGCAGTGCAGGAGCAAGCATCTTATGGTGCTGAAAGAGGTGGCACTGGAGAGGTTGGGGCGGCTGCGGTGCGGCGAGGCGGGTCTGCAGAGGGGCGAGGGCACGGCTGCAGGCACCTGCAGGGGCGCATGCCTGCAGGGAGGCACTGGAGAAGTGAGGTGGGCACGCGTCTGCAGGGCACTTGGTGCGGTGGGAAGTTGTAGATCCACAGTGCACGCTGAAAGTTCTTCACAGAGCCGTTTCCCACAGGGGGAAGTTGTCTCCTCTCCTTTCTCCGCGTGCTTTCTAAGTCCTTTCTCTCCCCGCGTGCGCCAATCAAGGGATTTTCAAATCCCTTAGCTATTTTTGGCAAGGTTTGTTGAGGGAGGGCAGCGAGAGATCGGATAAATGTTGGGAAGAGTTGTGGCTGGTTGGAGATCAGGGAAAAGATGCCGCCGGTTGTTGGGGAAATTAACTCCCCAACCCTTCCTCTTTCTAAATATAATTCCTGCACATAAAAATAACAAAATCATTACATATTAAGTTATAGAATGTTATAAACTTAAATCATGATGCCTACAAATATTCTACAACTTAATTGCAATTATTAACACACCTAAACGATACGATTAAAGTTACTTAGGCATAATATTAGTCCATTAAAATGGACTCATCAAATACCCCCATGCCTAAGATTTGCCAGTCCCTAGCAAAATGAAAAATAATAGAAGTAATCAGAAGAGTTCTTCTTTTCATACTTCAAAATTTTAGAAATCTAGACAAATGTGAAGTGCTGATAGCCTAGGTAACAGATCCAAGTGAAAGAGCCAATTCGCATTGGAAGTTCATACTTCACCCTTGGTAAATATTGCATCGGGATAGGCAATTACTTCCCTCGAGGATAAAGCAAAGGATAATTTGTAATTTGACCCCGACATTTGGCTTAGGTAGGAGATATCGAGTTGCATGGATTTGTATTTGGTGGAACACATTCATCTGGTGCTACCTATAGTTTAGTACTGCAGACTCTAGATCTCTAAATTATTAGACAAGTCAACTCTGAGCGAGGCTACACAACTGTGCTCTCTTGATGTTCCTGGGTACTCCCTCTTTTCTTTCTTTCTGAGATCACCGATCTTGCCAGATTTAGAAATTGTACTCACTATTTGGTGGCCTCACATGGCATCCACACTTCAATTAAAGTCCTAATAACTCTACAACTAAGTTAGAGTCCTCAACTAGTATTCAGGTGATCAGAAATACTAGAAGGTAGGTATGGGTCATATTTGGTGGAACGCGATAGGTGTTTTGTTGCCTTAGAAACAGTGTTACATCATAAACTTGGACTTTTTTTTTGTAATATAACAAAAAGAACAAAACTTCCAATAACAAAGGTATTTTGCTAGGGACTAACCCAATCAGCTCAAGAAAAGAAATTTTCTTTTATATAATATATATATATATAAATATGTATGCAAATATTTATAAATGCTATAAACATTCTCAGGTTATAACCCCCATGCCTAAGACTGACAATGTCCTCTTTGGAAAAATACAGACATAAAAGAATATCACTTGAGGAGAGTGGGAGGAGCTAAGGCTCCTCAAGTCGAAGTGCATCCAAAACCTAGCCATCTGAAAGAGTAATATATGGTTTAAGTCGCTAGCCATTTACTTTAAAGCTCGCACCTGAAATAGGGTTCCTAATCTCTACAGCTCCATGAGGGAAAGTATTGATAACAACGTATGGTCCATCCCTGCAGGACTTGAGCTTTCCAGGACATAATTTAAGTCTAGAATTGAAAAGCCAGATCCACTGGTTGGGCTCAAAAGTATTTCTAATGATGTGCTTGTCATGGAAGACTTTTGTACGTTGCTTGTAAGCTTGAGAAGTTTCATAAGCTTCATTACAAAGCTCCTCAAGCTCACTTAATTCTAACATACGTGGTTTTCCCGCTTTATCCAGATTTAAGTTAACATTTTTAATAGCCCAATAGGCTTTATGTTGGATTTTAACGGGAAGGTGGCACACTTTTTCGTAGACAAGACGGAAAGGAGACATGTCCAGGGGAGTCTTATACGCAATTCTGTAGGCCCAAAGAGCATCATTTAGTTTTTTAAATCAATCCTTCCGATCAGTCCTGACAGTTTTTTCTAAAATTCGCTTAATCTCCCTATTAGACACTTCAACTTTTCCACTCGTTTGGGGATGATAAGGTGTGGCTATCATGTGGTTGACTCCCAAATTTTGGAGTAGTCTTGTGAAGTGTACATTCTTAAAGTGAGGTCCTCCATCACTTATGATCGTCCTTGGGAACCCATACCGAGAAATTATATTAGCCTTAACAAAGCCCAAGACCACGGAATGGTCATTGGTTCATGTGGGTATGGATTCTATCCATTTTGATACATAGTCAACAGCCACAAGGATGTATTCATATCCGAAGGACACAGGAAAGGGACCCATGAAGTCAATGCCCCAAATATCAAAGATTTCAACAGGGAGGATAGGTTGTTGGGGCATCTCATCCCTTTTTCCAATGGTTCCCATCTGCTGGCAACGTAGACATGCGCCCACATATGTATGTGCATCTCGAAATAATGTGGGCCACCAAAAACCAAACTGAAGAACCTTATGGGAAGTCTTCTTCCCACTAAAATGTCCCCCACAGTGGAGGTCATGGCAGAAACTCAGAACACTTCTTTGATCTCCATCAGGGATGCAATGGTGAAACAACTTGTCAGGGCCTATTCTAAAAAGCTCAGGTTCGTCCCAGTGATAAAATTTAGCGTTGGCGAGAAACCTGTCTCGCTTCTGCTTGTCCCACGTACTTGGGGTAATGCCCATGACCAGATAGTTCACTATGTCAGCGAACCAAGGAGTTTTAGCTTCGACAGCCATTAGAGACTCATCAGGGAAAGTCTCTTGAATACCGCCAGCAGGGTTTTATGCCTCAATAGGGATCCTAGACAAATGATCTGTTACCACATTCTCAACTCCTTTCTTGTCTTTAATTTCCAGGTCAAATTCTTGGAGTAGTAGAATCCAACAAATTAAGTGAGGTTTGGTGTCCTTTTTAGCCAAAAGATGCTTAAGAGTTGAATGATCAGTGAACACCACAACCTTGGATCCCAAAAGATAAGATCGAAACTTTTCCAAAGCAAATACTACAGCAAGTAATTCCTTTTCAGTGACCATGTAGTTTTGTTGGGGATCTGTAAGGGTCTTGCTGGCATAATGCAGCACATGAGGTTTGCCATCAACCCTTTGACCTAAGACCGCTCCCACTGCAAAATCAGAAGCACCGCACATAAGCTCAAACGGGAGGGTCCAATCTGGTGTTTGGAGAATCAGCACAGTAATGAGGACTTTCTTCAAAACTTGGAGAGCCTCACCACATATATCATCAAAATCGAAGGAGAAATCCTTCGCTAACAAGTCGCAAAGTGGCTTAGAGATTTTACTAAAATCTCTAATGAAGTGCCTATAAAATCCAGCATGGCCAAGGAGAGATCTAACCTGATGAACATTGGCGGGCAATGGAAGCTTAGAGATGGAATTGATTTTTCCGATGTCCACCTCTAATCCTCTCTCGGAAACTATATGCCCTAACACAATGCCCTGCTGGACCATAAAGTGGCTTTTCTCCCAGCTAAGCACCAGCTTTGCCTCTTCGCAACAGGTTAAGACTCTATCAAGGTGCAAAAGGCATAGGTCAAACGACAAGCCATAAATGGAGAAGTCATCCATGAAAATTTCAACGAACTCGTCAATCATATCAGAAAAGATAGCCATCATACAACGTTGGAAAGTGGCAAGAGCATTACATAATTCGAATGGCATTCGGTGGAATGCAAAAGTGGCATATGGACTTGTGAAGGTGGTACGCTCCTGATCATCAGGAAAAATGGCTATCTGATTGTACCCAGAGTACCCGTCAAGAAAACAAAGGTACTTGTTCCCCACCAATCGTTCCAGAATTTGATCGATAAACGGTAAGGGGAAATGGTCTTTCTGGGTAGCCGTGTTTAAACGGCGGTAATCAATGCAGACCCTCCAACCAGTTGAGGGTCTAGTGGTTAGCAGTTCACCTTGGTCATTCTCTTCCACAGTGATTCCTGCCTTTTTCGAAACTATGTGAATAGGACTGACCCATTTATTATCTGAAATGGGATAGATAATCCCTGCATCTAGCCATTTCAGAATCTCCTTTTTAATAACCTCCTGCATATTTGGATTGAGCCTTCTCTGCATATCTCAAAAAGGCTTCACGGACTCGTTCGTGTATATATGACGCATGCAAAGAGAGGGATCAACACCCTTAATATCAACAATTGTCCATGTAATTGCTTCCTCATGCCTTTGTAAACACTCAAGCAGAGCACCCTCCAGCAATTTAGATAATGCAGACGAGATAATAACGGGGAGCGTGTTATTAGGGCCAAGGAAAGCATATTTCAATGTGCCCGGGAGGGGTTTCAACTCCAATTCAGGAGCCTTTTGGATTGAGGGTTTTAGTTGAAATGTCCCCACCTCAGGCAGTGGATCTATATTCACAGTCTAGGGTGGGGATAGAGACTTAGTGTGTATCCCCAACAACTTTTCTAGTTTGGGCATTTTCCTTTTAGTTTCTTTAATAATCAAGGGATGGTCCTGAGATATGACCTTCTGAAGGGGATCTCTACATAAGATTGCTAGAGTAGTCTCTTCAATTATTTCATTAACAACCTCAATCTGAGAGCAATCTTCAAATTCGGTTGCTTGTAAGTATCAAAAACATTCAACCGGATCTTCTTGTTCCCAAAGCCCATTTAAGTGCCCTGGATCTACAATTTATAGAGGCATTGGCTGTGGCCAAGAAGGGGCATCCCAGAATAATGGATGGCTTTCTGGGCTTATTATATGGGTCAGTATCAAGTACCACAAAGTCAACGAGGAAGAAGAAATCCTCCACTATCACAAGGACATCTTCCAACAATCCCCGCGGTGTCTTAAGTGATCTATCTGCAACTTGGAGGATTACTGGACTAGGCTTCAGCTTTCCTCCACCCAAAAGGTCGTAGACAGAGCTCAATAGAATGTTTACCCCTACACCCAGATCGAGTAGAGCCTCGTCAATGTGTTGGTCACTTATAACCATTGAAATATATGGGGCCCCTGGGTCTTTCATTTTGGGGGGTGTTCCATGCTGGAGTACTGAGCTAACATGGTTAGGTAGGATGACCTTGGTTTGGACTTGTTTCCTAGATTGGCGCTTCTGGGTGCACAGGTCCTTCAGAAACTTGGCATAGGACGGAATCTGTTTAATCACTTCCAACAGAGGCAAGTTAATCTGGACTTGCCTAAAAGTATCCATAATCTCTTCCATCCTATCCTTGGCTCCAAACGAGCCAATAGAAGATTCCCCAGGAGCAGATAGGCGCTCTGGATAGGGCACCCTCGACTTCTGGGTAGAGGGGTCGTCATGGTAGGAAATGGGTGGTGGAAGGACGACATCCTCATTATGGGTGATTTTGTGTGAGGAAGAGTGGTGTGGCTCTTCCTTGGGTGAAATGGAAGTCGGGTCAAGTGTGGAAGGGGAATTCTGAGATGTAACCGTAGGAGTGTTATCAGGCTTGTCAATCTTTTTTCCACTCCTCAACACAGACACTGCTTGGGCGTGCTCCCTGAATACAACCCCCTTGCCCTTAGGGTTCTCCTCAAAAGTGCTAGGTAACTTCCCCGGATCACGTTGCCTAACTACCTCAGTAAGATGGCCAATTTGAGATTGCATATCAGTAATCATCTTATTCTACGATTGGATAACCATATTCTGATGCTCTTGAATTGCTTTCATCATGGCCTTCAGTTCATCCATCTCAGAAGGCTTATTCGGAGGGGGATTTTCATACGAAGGTTGGTATGTGGTCTAGGGAGGTAAGGGTCTAGTATTCCCTGAGTTAGAAGCATCACCTTGCTTCCAAGAGAAGTTTGGATGGTTCCGCCACCCTGGATTATATGTGTTGGAGTATGGGTTATTGCGAGGGGGTGGAAACCTTGGGCCACGTTCAAGTCAGCCTGAATCAACTCAGGGAATTGGTTTGCCTGATGGCACTCCGCAGTGGCATGCGTTGTGCTTTGGCAAATGGAGCATTCTCTTGAAGCCTAAAAAATAGAGGCTGCTTGTGGGTTCATGCTGGGGTTTGCTAAAAGCCTATCAAAGTTTTTATTCAATAGTTGAATCTGATAAGCCAAATCCTAAGAAGCCCCAGCTTCATGGGCCTCTATCTTCCTCTGCAAGATTGATGGTTTTCTCTCTTGATAGGTAGAGGACAAATGTATGGAGTTGTCACTTAATGTTTCAAATCATGCCCAGGCTTCATCCTCAGTTCTGGTCTTGAAGGTTCCTGCACAGGCTGCATCAATGGTTTGCCTATGCTTTTTAGATAATCCATTATAGAACCTTTCGACCAACTGCCATCTTGGTACTTGATGGTGGGGGCATAGCCTAAGAAGGTCATTAAAGCACTCCAAAGTCTCATGAAATTGCTCCCCTTCCTATTGAGTAAAACCCATAATCTCCCTTCTGTAATGATTGGTTTTACTCATAGGAAAATACTTTTTTAAAAATTCTCCCTTAAGGGTGGCCCAATCATTTACCCTTGCATCGAGGGTATGATACCAGTGCTTGGCGTTATCCTTTAGGGAGAAAGGAAATAGAGTCCTCATCAGGGCATCATCAGTAAATCCCTAGAGCTTCACCGTGGAACAGACCTCGGTGAATTCCTCCAAATGCCAGTAGGGGTCCTCCCTAGTAGTACCATAAAAGGAGGGCAATAGAGATATGGTACTGCTCTTGATCTCATACGGATTATCACCTGCCAGTCGTCTTAGTGCTTATGCAGGTTGGTTAGTTGGAATAAAATAGTCCCTTAGGGTTCTTTGTTGATTTGCACCTTGCTTAGACATTCTTTCCTCTGCTAGGTGAGCTCTCCTAAGAATTCTCTCAGGCTCAGGATCAAACACTAGACTACCCTCAAGAGAGCGTCTACCAAGCATATAAAGCACAATTCAAGTTTTTTTTTTTTATTAAGTTAAACCTCCACTCCAAAGATAAGTGAAAAGATCAAGACTTATCCCTCTGTTCCCACGTAAGTGGTATAAGAGGGGTGTGGACTTGAAATCTTAACCTTCTTTATTGTGGATGTCGAATTAGTTAATATAAATGGCCAAACAAGTTTTGCACTACAATTACATGCCTTAATTCAACCTTCGAGTGCCTTAGGACCTATACTTTGCTTGGATGATAGTCCCAGGTGATCAAGTGAGAAGTTACTCCAAGGACGAACAAAGGGAAGCAAGTAGGGTGAACCCTTCCTTTGAGGCGATGCATATGCGATGCCCCTTAACTACCCTTTTGTTCCTTTAAGGGGTGTCCCCCTCCGTGGAGTATCAAAACACTTGGTCAAAAGATAGTATCACCATCACCACAAAGCACAATAGGAGGGTCTGCACCGATAAAGAGATCGGTGCCTATAGCCTTAAGGGATTGAGCCTTAGTGCGGTGCCTAATGTGCATGCTCAGTGTCATAGGTGTGCAACACACCGCAAATCTTTGTAATTTCTTTTGAAATTGCAGACAAGTCCCTTAGAATCAGATCAAATGTGAATTGGTTTTAGGGTTGAATCTGAATATTAGTTCCACTTTTAGTTATGTGACCACTGAATTAGTAAATTCAAACAACATGGTGGTCTTGAATTTAAATTTGAATGCAAATGCGTGAATAGGAGCTGGATGCAAAAGTTAGAAAGAAGTACCTGTCTCCAGCGATCTTCGTGCTAATATGCTTGCAATGCAATAATAAGATCTAATGTGTTGCTCAATCACCCCTAAATGCGTGCAACTAAGGGCATGCAACTTCTAAATAGGCAGCTCGAAATTTTCTTTGTTGATTTTAAAAGTAGGCAAGCAGAAAATAGAGTCACGCATGCACTAAAAATATTGGAAGCCCTAGTAGCTAAAGAATGCAGGGACAAACCCCCAAAAATTCAACCCCAATTTCTACAAGGGCGAAAAGATAGAAATAAATTTGTGATGACGGAGAATCCTTTGCGAAAATAGGATCTTGGTCTCCTTCGTCTTTTCCTTGTGTAGCTTAACTTGTGGTTGCTGTCGCCGCTTTGTTGTGCCTCGTCGCCTCTTCAGATTCCTCGCACAGTAAAAAAAAAAGATTGATCAGATAATTTCGCAACTCACAAGATTTAAAAACAATGAAGTAAATCTATTGCGTCTGTTGCCTCCCGGCAATGGCACCAATTTGATTTGCTGACTTTCCGCTTTGCGTTGTAGTATTTAAGTGGTGGAAAAATCGACTAATCAAAAAAATGAAAATAACCACTCACAGAAGAGTGGGTGTGTCCACAGGGAGGCAATTATGCAATAAACTCTTAATTATTTTATATTCTTTCGGATAAGTGCGAAATCCCTATTCAAATCTGACATAAAATGCGAAGGAAAGTAGATTAAAAAGATAAGGGTATATGTGCAATTTTCCCTCACTGAAATCTTCAATAAATATATGATGATTTTGTGTAATTTTCACGTGTCATATACTAGAGAGAATCGGTGCACGTGTTGATCCCAAAATCAATCTTAAAACAAGTGAATATTAATAACATGCAATTATCAGGAAATATGAGTATGCATGCGCAATTCTACCATAATAAAATAATACTAAATAAAAAATCAAATTCTGTGGCAATGGCAGTGAATGTAAATTTTAATTGTCTTCAAAACAAAGCATTTGCTCTCTCTCCTCCTCGCGAGAGAGAGAGAGCACCGGCGGGCGGTGGAGAGGCTAAGGAGGTCAGCGAGGATGAGGGTTACCCGATGGAGGCTGCGGTGTCGAAGGAGATGGTCGGAGGTGGCCGACTGGAGGAGGTGAAGTGGCAGGAGGAGGCTACCTGTTGTAGTCACGCACCTGCGGGGAGGCGCTGGAGAAGGGCACCTGCAGGTGGTTGTTGGCGGTCGTAAAGGCGCGCAACACCTTTAGGCACGGCTGGAGGCGTGCGCTGCAGAAAGCCTGCGGTGTTGCGCTAAGGCGTGGTTGGGGGGACCGAAGTGGGTGACTACGCAGGTCTACGATGATGTTGGGCAAACGCTTGCAGGGAGGTTGAAGGTGCTGGCAGGTCTGCAGTGCTGCACTGGAAGGTGGGCGCATGCCTGCAAGCATCTGCAGGTCTCTGAGGGGCGAGGGCAGTGCGGTGTAGAGGGTTGAAGGCACATGCTTGCGGTGCAAGAGCAAGCGTCTTCGGGTGCTGAAAGAGGAGGCGCTAGAGAGGTTGGGGCGGCTGCGGTGTGGCGAGGCAGGTCTGCAGAGGGGGCGAGGGCATGGCTGCAGGTGCCTGCAGGGGCGCGCGCTTGTGGGGAGGCGCTGGAGAAGGGAGGTGGGCGTGTGCCTGTAGGGCGCTTGGTGTAGTAGGAAGTTGTAGATCCACAGTGCACGCTGAAAGTTGTTCACAGAGCCATTTCCCGCAGGGGGGAACATGTCTCCTCTCCTTTCTCCACGTGCTTTTTAACTCCTCTCTCTCCCCGCGTGCACCAATCAAGGGATTTTCAAATTCCTTAGCTATTTTTGGAAACGTTTGTTGAGGGAGGGTAGCGAGAGATCGGATAAATGTTGGGAGGAGTTGCGGCTGGCCGGAGATTAGGGAAAAGATGCCACCGGTTGTTGGGGAAATTTACTCCCCAACCCTTGCTCTTTCTAAATATAATTCCTGCACATAAAAACAACAAAATCATTATATATTAAGTTATAGAATGTTATAAACTTAAATCATGATGCATACAAATATTCTACAACTTAATTGCAGTTATTAACACACTTAAATGGTATGATTAAAGTTACTTAGGCATAATATTAGTCCATTAAAATGGACTAATCACCTACCAAGGTGAGGGAACTATAGGCACTTGGTTGTGTTAATGGGAGAGATACCCCTAAGGATAACATTGGCATAGCATACACATGGAGTTATGTTAATGGGAGAGATACCCCTAAGGATAGCAAATAGGTAGTACATATGTCTCCCAGTTGTAGTTCCTAGCCCTCAGGTTAGGTGCATCTATGGTACTCTTGTACACAGTCATGCACATGCTTAGCGATAGTCGATGTGCATGGTATATGGTACACTAAAGGATTAAATCATATGGACATGCAAGTTGGACTTGGGAGGTGGAAGTTGTTCCTGCTTTTCTCATTAAGATTGTATAGATTGTCATAGTAGATGCATTGTCTCATTAAAGGGAAGTGTCTGGTCCTAGTTGAGGAATTTGGGTTAGTGTGCCTCTTAGTTTAAGTGTTAGATAGGGAATAGCATTTAAATTGGTCGTAGTGGGTGCCTTTGTTTTCAAAATCTCATAAGAAAGGTATTTTCATACGTTGGATTTTTAATCAAATGTTTTAATTCTATCTAAATGACAATCCTCAACCTACTTAGCTGTTTAACATAAAAGAACCAACTAAGGAGCCTTAACAATATAGATTGGATCTATAATTAAAAGCACATCTAGAAATCGATTATGTAGAGTATGTGATCTAGTAGAATAAGCAAGAGAATCCTAGGAACTCTCAGGAGATGGACTTTAATGCGAACTAGACAAGGACAATACAATTGTTTCGTGTATGTCTTTGGTTCGCTCTCCAATATGCTTCAAAAGCAACACGAGGAGGTGAAAACTGCCTCTGAGATCTTGACGAGCCTAAAGTAAATGTTTAGGGATGTGAACCAAACTAAATACTATAATGTGCTTTGGAAGTTGCTTTCATACAAGGTGAAGGCAAGGAATTCAATGAGGGAGCATGTTTGGAAAATGTACGGACACATTTCAGAGCTCCAAAGCTTAGGGATGGTGATTGATGATGAGACCCTTACAGATATCATCCTGTAATTGCTTCCAAGTTGCTCTGCCAGCTTCATCATCTCATTTCATATGTGAAAGATGAAAATGACTATAGTTGAGTTGATCTCTAACATAATTAAGAAGGTGAGCCCACCTGAGGCAATAGTTGTCGAGAGTAGTAGGAGTTTTAACTGGAAGAAGTTGGGCACAGAAAGAGTTCCAGAAAGAAGAGAAAGTTTTCAGCTGCTTCCGCACATCTTGTTTCTTCCAAAAAGATGATAGGCAAGGCAACAGATGTGTGCCACTTTTGCAAAAAGCCCACTGGAAATGGAATTGTTTGGAGTCCTTTGTGAAGGGCAAAGGCAAGCCAATCAAGGTAATAGATCTCTTCTCACCATTGAAACCAACTTGCTTATTGAATGAATGGGAAGTTAAGTTATGGATTCTAGAACATTTGTTCATATTTGAAATTTGTTGCATGGTTTTCAGGTGACCAGAAGGCTTAAGAACAAAGAAGTACAGGTTATGATGAGATCTGAGGTAATGGTTGCAGTGGAATCCATAAGGACTTGTAGACTCAAGACGTCTAATGAGCTCATCCTTCGTCTAAGAGAATTCATCTTCTTACCTTCCATTTGGAGGAACCATTTGTCTATTTCTAATCGAGTTAGATACAACTATTCTTTCTTATTTAAGTAAATTATTCTTGAAAGACGTTATGGTGAAGAATTGCTTTTGGTTCCATTACTTCTGGTGGTTTGTATAATTTGGATGGTTGTGAGTTTTTTTTGAATGCTTCTGATGTTTTGATTGAGAATCAAGCATCTTCTAAGTGTACTAGGGAAGATACAGACCAATCCATCACAATTTGGCATCAAAGACTTGGACATGTGTCTGTTAATAGGATCAATAGACTCATAAATGATGGACTCTAGTATTTCCTAAAGGTTCAACCCATGCCTACTTATTATTTCGTAGAAAATCGCAAAGATAAAAAGAGTGTTCGTTGCAGTCGGACTTTTCGAGATAGAAATAAAAAAATCAAAACTTAGGCGAGTCCCAAGTTGAACACAGGGATGCATAGGATCTATCTAATTAAAAGTAAAACATGAAGCAAATATGAACCAACTACTATAAAGGAGATGAGAAAAAGGAGATCAAATCAAGCAAATATATAGAGAGGGGGGTGACATTTCCAGAAATATTTTCATTAACTATGCCTAACTAATGCTAATTTAAGGGTTGATTAGGGTAGAATGCATGCATTTAGTTAGGTTAGTTTAGTCATATAGGTGCATTTTGTAAATATTACATAATTTTGGGTTTTTCCATAATTTTTTTCAAACTTATATCTAATGCCTTGATGTCTTTGTTTTATTATGTGCAGATACCAGGTTTGGAGTGATTTTGAGCCTTGGAGACTGGACTTTTACGTTTAAGCTCACTTATGCAGAAGCGGATGAGCCTATTTAGTTGACCAAACCTATTTAGCAATTAGGCTAGCCTATTTAGAGAGCCAATTTTTCTCAACAAAGGACCTACCCACCTAGTCTAATTAGCAACCTAATTGGGTCAATATAGGGCTTATTTGAAATCCTATTAAGTTGGCTAAATCCACCTATGTAGATCTTAAAAGCCAAAATAACTTTATCTTATCCTTTTCCTTAACACTTAGCAAAAACCCTTTAGGACCCTTAGATGCTTATCCTATGGCCTCTATCTAGATCTTATCCTAAGCCTTTTCCTAATGCACAAAAGTGCATATCCTTTCCCTCCTTTATATCCAACCATCCACCATCTTTCCTAATAAATCCTAGCCTTCCATCCTATTCCAACAAAAATAACCTAGTAGATTAAATCCTAGCCTTTGATCCTAAACCTACCCAATCCTAGCTGATGAGTCGGAAATTCATGAAGAGAAAATAGAGTTTGGAAGCCTTGTTGTTCTAGTCTTGAAAATTCAGTTATCAAATAGAAATAACTAAAACTCGATGAGTCCCAAGTCGAACATGGGAAGGTGACATTTGATTTACGATAAATCAGTGTTTGTTTTATTTCTTTTTGGTATTTTATGCTTTAATATTCTTTTTGTATCTTTTTTTAGCAAGAAATCAGGTTAAGGTAATTTCTATCTACTCCACTTGTAGAATAAGAGAGAGAGAAAGAGAGAGAACGAATATTTGATAAAATCAAATCAATGTTTATTACTACTAATTTCCTAATATAAAACTACTCTAGAAAGTGAATAAAAAAGAAGAGAAAGAAAAATCCCCTGGATGGCTACTTGGTGGACAAGGTGCATTGGCATGACGCCCAAAAGAAGGTGTGAGGAGTTGGAGGAGGAAGGACGAATCCAGAAGAAATGGGGATGAGGTAGTATAGCGTCGCAGCAGGATCCACGTCCGAAATGGGGGTGATGTGCATACATCTGATTAACCTAAAATGTCTATTAATGCATGTTCTTAGTGTCACATTAGCATCATACAATGTAAATAGTGCATAGCACGCATAATCATGCATTTAGATCAAGTTGTATAAATTGTATATTAATTGTCTCCTTTTTATGGTCAGGGACACGGAGACCTTTTATCGGGGCCTTGGATCTAAGATCCAACCGTATGGATTTGATCAGGGCGACGATTGGAGTTCAACGACTCCATGATTGCCCTAATCAGGCATCCGTAGCACCAGATAGAGACCGAGGAACCTTAAAGAACAAGGACCAAGATGGAATTAATCTGCACTTCAGATGACAAATCTGACCACACGGAAGGGTTCGGATTGATGATCGCAACCTAACGGTGTGAAAATCAGTCCAATCCAACACCCGTGGCACCATCTACAACACTCAAAAGATGGACGGCCTAGATGGTGCCACGTGGTGCCATCATAGCTGCCCAACACCGGCCACAGCTCTTCTTCTTCACCCGCTTCACAAATCTCAACCGTTGGATGCCCATCCAATGGCCAAGATCGCACAACACCACTACTCTTCCAACGCTCTCCTCTTCTGAGGGCATATGCAATGTTTGATCTCGACCGTTGGATGAAGATCCAACAGTCGAGATCAGCTGTGTGCAAAACACTTCGCGTAACACAAACGCACACTCAGCGCAGTGGTTGAGCACACTACGCGAGCGCGTGATGAGCATTTGAGCCCGCATTCGCTGCGAGTGAGCGTGCGATGAAGATGCAGCGACGAAGATCGAGCGATAATGCCCACGCGCGATCAGACGTGCAGTGCTTACACGTGATCGCACGTGGGCATGCGGCACGGGCATAGGCTGTTTAAGCCGTCCGATCTGTTGATCACATGGCTGAGAGTGCGTGTCAATATGTGCGAGCGTTGAAGGGCGCAGAGATGAGGGGGTGTGCGAGCTGTGCGCACATCGACCACGTTTAGGCCATTAGTGATGGATAAATCCGTCACTAAAGGTCCTGAATTAATGTTTTTCAAGTTGTAATGTCCAAAATGCCCTCACTTCTTGCAACTATAAGAGGAGATCCATTCCATAAAGATTTATCATCCCTTCCTTCTCTTCTCTCCCTCTCCAGAGCTCAAGAGAAGCTTATCCCATACCCGGGATGCTCCTCAAGAGCTAAAACCAAGTTTTCGCCCCCGTTCCAGAAGCAGATCCCACGATGACGGCGAGGTGCTACCTTGTTCCCATTCGTCCTACTTCGACCTCCTTCTTCCCACTCCGTTCCTTATCTTCCAGGCATCGTCTCGTCCGGCTCGTTCTCCAAGCGATTGTCGAGGAGGATAACTTCTCTCTCCCATTCTGTTTCCTATTTTCTAGAGTAGAATTTACCTGCTTTCTAGTTGTAATAATTTCTTGCTTTCTAGTGTAATCATTTCTTGTTTTCTTAGTTGTAAAAACATTTTGCAATATCAAGTGAATGTTTTCTCTCTCTTTCTCTCTCTTCTTATCTATACTGATTTCCTTGTGATTATTCCGCCCTTTAAACAAAAATAAAAAAAAAATATAATTGCGAATTTTGATCGACGTAGCCTCCCTGAGTGCCACCCAAGATTTCTTTATAGATTTTTTGGTATAAATTTTATTTGTTGAACAAATTTCTTCACTACTCGAACTACAACGATAGGTTTTCAAAACCAACTACGATAGCGTAGTCGTCCGTCATTCAACATTTTGGCGTCGTTGCCGGGGAGGCAACAATTTTCTGATCTTTTTGCATTTCACGCACTTTACTATCTTCTAACTTGCTTTCTCTTATGTCTATTATTTTGTAGATACCTCTACCAAGGAATTGTCAAGCGGTAGATCGGAGTAAAGTACAGTTGAAGTCGACTGTAAGTGCTCCCCATTCTTTCCCCTCCACGGATTTCATTTCATCACATTAAATTCAAATTCCAATTAACCTAGGTGTTTGCATAAATCCTAAGATTAGTTTGGTTGTTTGGATTTCCACTCACATTCATTTCACCCTCGCATATATATAAAAAAAATAAAAAGATATTTTTGTGGGGTAATTCAACATACACACAACATACACCCATATTCAAGCCACTAACCTAATTGATTTTCTTCTACTCAACCGGATTCTGATCTATGGAACCGGTACACATAAATCAACACATAAAAGAGTAGAAATCATTCTAGGTAAATCATTTTTGTGTGCCTAATTCAGTGGTCCAATTATGGCCAATTGTTTGAGTTGTTTGGATCGCACCATACAACCTAAAATCAACTCACCAAGTAGCTTCCTCTTAGGGTTTTCAACTCTTAGGGATTTACCAGGCACTCCACATTCTTTTAAGCTTCAAAGGAAAACATCTTCACCTGTGCTTTCAAAACCTGGTGTGCCAACAAAACTTGTTTGAAAATACCTAAAGTTGAATCCTAAAAGCTACTAAGCAAGATTTGAACCCTAAAATTTACCGCATCAAAAATAATCTTGCTTGAAAACCATTGGTTGTGCATGCACATACACATCAATTAATTATTAAGGCCACAACCCAGATAAAGGGCCCATCACATTCCAAAGCACATTCAAACCTAACCCTAAATAAAACAGAGTAGGCGTTGGCCTTAAGGATTGGACTTGCTCTTCGGAGCCCAGAACGAGATTATTTTCGATTAGTCTATTTCTACTATCCAATCTGATGTCTAGCTAGGGGAGCAGAATGAAACGGTCGCGGCTGGGGGGTACACTAGGAACTAGAGGCGCAAGCCGAAGGAAGAACCTTCTCCCCAGTTACTCCCACTAACAGGTTGGATCGAACGGACAGAAGTAGATCAAATTGTTTCTTTATCTCAAGACGAGTTCTGGGAGTTTGTAGGTCTTTAGGCTAGCCCACTTAAGGATAGGTTTGATTGTTTGTATTGCAGGACGCTTTTCTTCCTCCCATTTGTCATGAATTCTTCCACATTCTACATGCATTCCTTCGCTTTCCCTCCTATTATGACTTATCCTCAACATGATGATTATCCCAACTCGTACTGTAATCAACTCTCTTAGTTGGGATAACTCGAATTGGGGATACAGTTCCAAACCTCCATGTTCGGGGTCAAACCTTGAACACCATAATTGTGCTTTCTATCCTTCTTCGAGCCATATCGATTTTAGATCGCCACCCTTTCATGAACAACTTAATATGATCTACAATCAAGAAGGATACACTGATCCTTACCCATCCACTGAATACACTGCCTTTAGGTCATCACCACCTTTTGAACAATCCAAAATGACCTATTATCAAGAAAGGTATCTCGAATCTCAATTCGTTAACTCCTCTGCACTTATCCAAAACCTGCCCAACCTTGAACCAAGTCATTTGGTTCATGGTAACCAGATTCAAGATAAGGTTTTGGCTAACTTGAGGAGTACCATACAATCTTTAGAAGTTCAGCCAATACCTTGCATTGAAGAATTGGACCCCTGATTGAAATGATTGATGATCTTAATAAGTATTTGTTGGATTGGCTCCACGATGTTAAGGATAAGAACTGGGGTGAATTTCTACTTGGGAAGTTAGCAAAATTTATAATGAGATTTATGGTTGCTTTAATTCAATCCTAGGATGATTCCTAGGATGAACCCCCTTCAGGAGAGCCAATGTCAGAACCCGCTCAGGCACCTGTTGGGGGAGACACATGTTATGAGGCTGACCAGATTGATTTAGAGTAACCAATTAAGGATGATTTGATTTTTTCACCTGAGATCCCTGAGCCGGGGTATGAGGAAACATATGTCTCCATGGACCAGAAAGTGTTGGTTGATTTTTGGACATACATCAATACGAATTCAGATTTCTTTGAGTCTAAGGATGAAGAATCAGATTGTGAGCTCTCACATGAGTTTACAGAATACGATTTCTGTGAGACAACTTGGTCTGAGGAATCTAATAGATCATATGATGGCCCAATAACTGAGGAAACTGATCTTATTGGGGCTCACATGACAGATTCAGAATCACATTTTCTGAATGATACAATTCAATGCCCTGATTGTCAGTTACACCCCATTGAGCTTACAGATGATTCTGTTTTTGAGATAATTAAATCCAAGTCAATTTTAATTTAGTCACATCTTTTTGACATAGAAATTTCAGACAGGGTAATTAATATGCAAGAGGTCCTGGAATTTGACATTCTGAATGAGGAGGATAGAAGTTGGGAAATTTTGATTTGGGAAGCAAACTTCGGAGGAAGTAGAAGACCAAGTCTAAGCATTCCAATTAAGCTAAAACCAACAAACCAAGACCCTTATGACATTGCTAACACTGCACATGGGAGTGATAATTCTGTTAAATAGGGCCCATCTTAAAAATAAAAGGCACAACATAAGTAGAATGGGTGCATTGCATGCATCATTTACCAAGATTGTCTTAAAACTATATTAATGGCCATTTGTGTAAGCACTTGAAAAAGCAGGCCTCAGATGAGTAATCGAACCGCATGGATGGATTCAGAACGACGAACGGAGTCCAACGGACTCAAGATCGGCCAAATCCGACATCCGGAGCTCCCACAATGGGCCGAAGAAGTTCTGACCATTGATCTGGTGATCAACGGCCCTCGTTGCGCCACGTCACCCCCGCTCCACCATACGCCACTCTTCCTTCAGCTGAGATCAAATCTCAACCGTCGGTCTTTGATCGGACTATCGAGAACCACGCGCCCGCCTGCAGTCGTCGCGACAAAGTGCGGGAGTAGCACAACAGTTAGCAAGTCGCCCGTACGAACACGACGCAGGTTCAAGCCACGCGGTGTAGAGAATTAAAGATGAAGGAGAGCGCGGAGAAATTGGGCCGCCTGATCAGGAGTGGGCGACCGAGATCGCGCCACACGACGTGCCCTCGGATCGCCAGCGGCCATGCGCACGCGCATGACAGGCGACGACGCACGCGCACACGGGCACCCGAGGCGTGATCCGAGCGCCTCCAAGGGAAGATCTCAGATCGGACGGCTCTTGCGTAGCGGCCGCAGATCGGGCGTGAAGAAGAACAGCGCAGGCGGATGACCGACAGGCTAGAGGGCTTCATCGACGCTTTTGGAATGGTTTTAGTGACATCTCGGACGTCGCTAAAGCCCCTTCTTCTTTTAGAAAGCCCTTCTCCCTATTTAAGCCCCCTCCAACCACTCATTCAAGGCATTCACTTCCCTTACAACTACTCTACCCCTCTCTTAGCCCTATTGTAATCACCGGAGATGACGAGCATCCGATAGAGCCTTCTCCACCGCCATGGCTGCCTCGCTGGTCTCCCCCCTCTCTCTCTCTTCCTTTCTTTTAAGCTTTCCTTTACTTATGTTTAAGCATGTATCTAATGTTGTAATTTGTGAACTAAATCTGCATGATTAATGAAGTTACTTTCTGTTCAGTTGTTTATTTTAATTTCTATTTAAGTTCCATGATCAAGCAAGAAACAACTCTGACCCTAATCTCTCCCACTCTCTCTCTATCTCTCTCTCGCTTTTCAAACCTCACCTTTTGCAAGCAAAACTCCACGCTTTCTGTGACAAGTGATAAGCAAAATCCGATTTTTGTGCCTCCCTGAGACCGACACTCGGACTCACCACCGTTTCTTTACTTTAAAACCGACGTTGCATGTGCGACTATAACGACACTTCTTAACACACACGCACAAGCACACGTCAGTTTTTTGCACCGTTGTCGGGGAGGCAACGGATTTGTTTTATCACCTCCATTCTACATCCATTCTCACATTGTCTAATGCCTTGTTTCCTTTTTACTTGATGTTTGCAGGAATTCGGTGCTTAGACGGTGAAGCGACGTATTCCACGATGGTAACAAGGGAGTAGGCGCAACAAGGACCGATAGTCAGTAATTCTTCACTCATGATTGTTTGCTTGCGTGAGAAAACTAAAAAAAATTGTAAAAATTGAAAAAAATTGGCGTGGTGTATGATTGATTGACCCACATCCTTAACACATCACCCCACAAAAAATGTACACTCTAACATTCTGAATAAATTCTTAGAGTGTTCCTTTCTTCTTTTTTTGAGTGGTGCTTGAGAAGCCACCGTGAGTTGATCTGGGCTGCACCACTCAACCCTAAAGCTGACTCATCTAATAGAAGCTGCATGATCATTAGGATGAGTACATTAGGGTTTTAGAGCCTCTACAAAATAAAAGGAAATCTACTTTCACGGAATTGTGTACAGAACTTGATGTGCCCACTGAAACTTGTCTGAAAACATTAAGACACGTCAACCCTAAAAAGCACTAAGGTAAGGATGAAACACTAAAAGACACCACATCTTAAAAATCCTTGCTTGAAAACCATGTTTTGATAGAAGCACACACCTTGAAAGTGAAAAATTAAGAGGCACCACCCCAATCAACGCCTCATGACATAACCCTAGCACAAGCACTATCCTAGCCCTATAAAACTAAGTAGACGTGCCCTAGGCAGGATTGAGTTAAGTCTCGAAAGGCGAGGTTTTGTTCGCTAGGCACTTGGCTTTCATTCCCTTGGTAGAATCTGGTGACTAGGTTGCGGGGCAGTGTCAAACGACTACGGTTGCGGGGTCTACGGAACCGGAGGCTGATGTAAACACATTTACACTACTTAAGATGTCTATTTATGCATGTTCTTAAGCATAGGATTGCATTTCATGATATAAATATTGCATAACATGCATCATCTTCCATTTAGAGCAGTTTGAATAAAATGAAGGTTAATTGTCTCCTTTTATGTGCTTGGACAGGGAAATCATTTTATCGGGGCCTCGGATCAAAGATCCAACCGTATGGATGTGATCAAGGCGACGATTGGAGTTCAACGACTCCAAGATCGCCCTAATCAGGCATCCGTAGCATCAGATAGTGACCGAGGAACCCTAGAAGATCAAGGACCAGGATGGTGTAAATCCGCACTTCAAATAACAAATCCGACCGCATGGATGAATTTGGATCGACGATCGCAGCCCAACAATGCAAAAATCGAGTCAATCCGACATCCGTGGCACCATCTACAACCTCCAGAAGATGGACGGCCAAGATAGCACCACGTGGCGCCATCTCGGTCGCCCAAACGGTCGCTTACATTCACTGAAGACCACGCATCCACTCCCTCTCCGCCATTGGATCTCAATCCAATGGCTGTGGACGGCCGCGCCTAAAGGCTCCCGCTCGACCATCCGCGCCTCGTAGCACAGCGGTCGAGCGCGCTGATGCGAGCTGTGGGCGCGGGTTCGAACTGCAGTGAAGGGGAGGAAGGCGCAGGCGAGCGAGCGCGGGTAGGTGTTGGATCTTGATCGGACAGCCATCTGCGCTCAATTGAGATCATGCACGATTGAACGCGTGGCAAGGACGCGCGATCGTACGTGCTGGGCGGGCGCGCAGCAGCAGGCGATCACGCATCTTAAGCCGTCCGATCGCGCTAGATCGGACGGCTGAGAATTAAAGAACGTGCGGGGGCGTTGAGAATGGGCGCAGCTAAGGAGGAGCACGTGGACGTGAGTGTTACGCCCACGTTGGGGCTTTAGTGACAGATTTATCCGTCACTAAAGACCCCACATTTATTATTTTAAAGATGTAATGACCATTTTGCCCCCACTCCTTGCAACTATAAAAGGAGACCCCCTCCATATGAAATTCTCTTCCCTTCCTTCTCTTCTCTACCTCTCCAAAGCTAAAGAGAAGCTTGTCCCACACCTGGGATGCTTCTTGCGAGATAAAGTCCAAATTTTCATCCCCCTTCGAAAGTGGATCCCACGACGACGACGACGTGCTGCTCCGTTCCCATTCTTCTGCTTCATCCTGCTTCATCCTCCGTCGTCCAGGCGTCGTCCCGTCCGACTCGTCCTCCAAGCCACCGTTGAGGAGGATTTCTCTCTCCTTATTCTTTTTACTGCTTTCTAGTATAGATTTACTGCTTTCTAGAGTAGTTCTGCTCGTCCTCCAAGCGATCGTTGAGGAGGACATTTCTCCCTCCATTCTTTTAATGCTTTCTAGAGTAAATTTATCGCTTTCTAGTGTAATTGTTTTATGCTTTCTAGTTGTAATGAACAATCTCCTTAATGATAAATTCTTTGTTTATTCTACATCTCATTTTGATTTCCATGTGTAATACTCTCTCTCTTACCCTCTCTCTCTCTTTTATTTATTGTAAATAATTAGATAGTTTTAAATTGAATTACTTCGTGACAAATAAAAGGAAACATGTAGTTTTTAAATCAAACGTCCGCCTCCCTATGTTCAATTCGGAATTTTCATTTCGGTATAAATTTTATTTGTTGAACACGAGTTCTTCGCTTTCAAGCTAAAACGACAGGTTTTCCAAAATCAAATACATTAGCGTAGCAATTCAACGTTCAACAAAGGCACAAGCCAAAGGAAGAACCTTCCCTGCAATCCTCTCGTAATCAACCTAGCCATATTAGCCTTGGGAAGGGGAGTCCAATGCTTACGGACTTAATCACCCTTTGTGAGATTTCTAGGTCTCCTAAGGAATACACCATAAGGACTAGGCTTATGTGCTTGATTGAAATACATTTCTCGCAACTATTGCCATCCGCATCCCCTCCTGTTCTTCTCTAGTGTATGCACGGGAGACACTCACTGCATCCCGAGTTGCGTGTTTTGGGGCAGGAATCTAGACTATGCGATTCTGTTAGGAACATGGCAGAACCTAGGGTAGATGAGGCTGAGGATCAACCCCCACCAAACGCAATGGCCATCATCCAAGCCCAAATTAATGCAAACCACCGGCTTCAGCAACAACAAATCCACACCATCATGCAAGCCATACAACGGTTACAGAACCCACAAGAACAACCACCATCACCTTTCCAAGGCGTACAAGAGCAACCACCACTCGATATGCCACCATTTCAAGATCAGCTGAGGCCCCTCCGCAATTTCTATAATCCCTCTGCTATTAGAGTCGAGCCACACCTTTGGATCCCCAAAGGTGGAGTTGATTTTGAGCTGAAATCGAATTTCTTAAGTCTGATCCAGACCACTTTCATGGAAGCTCCAATGAGGACCCGTTCCAGCAACTAAAGGATCTCGATCGCATAGCGCGAACTGTGAAACCTAGGAACATTAGCCTTGACATTATTCTAATCAAGATGTTTCCCTTCTCATTAAGAGACAAGGCTTCTCATTGGCTTAGAACCCTAAGTAGACCGAACACCACCTGGGAAGAACTGAGGCATGCATTTTTAAAGAAATTCTTCCCCATAGGAAAGACCAATGTCCCCAGAAGAGCTATCACTACCTTTACACTCTAGGGTGGGGAACAATTTCATGAGGGGTGGGAGAGATTTAATGAACTCTTGCGGAAATGCCCACACCACGAAGTACCAAGGTGGCAATTGGCCTAGATTTTCTACCACGATCTGGACAGCAACCTACGGAACTTCGTTGATGCCTCATGCGTGGGGAACTTCTTGAACAAGGAAGAGAAGAGAGCATTTGAGCTCTTTGAGTCTTTGAGCAAAAATTCGCTCAACAATGCCTCCATGACCCAGTTCAACAGGTCCAGTCAACCCTGTGGTGGGATTTATGAGGTACAAGCAAATTCTGTAATGGTTGACATGGAAATCATTCCCAAGAAGCTAGATCGAGTGGAATTGGTGGACAAAAAGATTGATGAGCTACTGAACCAGACCAGGAACCCCTTACAGACTTTCTCCCTAGCAAAGGGAGCGCATAATATTAACCTGGTCCAGCCCTTAACCCAACAGAACCTGGAATAACCCCTAGCCACGTTCCATGGACGGACCTTTGCTCCCTCAACCCTTGATTACTCCCTTCCCTCTTCATCAACATCGGTTATCCTTGAAGATGTGCAAGCTGTCCAAGGTTATGCGAAATCGGACCCTTTCTCCAACACTTACAACACTGGCTGGTGTAACCACCCCAACTTTGGTTGGACAAACCAGAAACCACCGCAATTCCAAAACTAGCCCAGGCCAAACCAGCAGCCACACTTGCCCCCTATCAGCAAGGACCACCAGTTAGACCCCAATATAATCAGAATAGGGCAGCCTCTCCCCCACAAAATCAAATGGACACCCTAATAATGATGATGGCTGACATGAACCAGAAACATCAGGAGGAAATGGCCTTGGTAAAGGGGCAATTAAGCCAACTCTTGGACTGTAAGCAACAAGGACCCCTACCTTCCCAGCCACAACCGAACCCACGAAACATAATTAATAGAGGCCCCAATTCGCAAGGGTTCCAAGGCAACCCCAGGCAGGCTCACATGGTCCAGCCAGCCCTGCAAACACCCCCTGGGTTTGGTGCTTCTTCATCCTCGTCTTCTCAAGGATCAACCCAGGGCCCCAATGCCTTTGCGAATGCGGTGACCTTGAGAAGTGGCAACAAAACCCAGGACCCCAAATGGCTGACTCTCCCCGAGACTTCACCCGCTGAAATACCCAACTCAGAAAAGGCACCAACCAATGACCCAGAAATGGAACCAATCCACATTCAGACACCCTACCCTGAGGACTTGGAAACAATCAAGAAAAGGAAGAATGTTGTGGAAACTAAGGAGCTGTTGGAAATCTTTAAGCAAGTACAGATTAATATTCCGCTCCTTGAAGCCGTCAAGCACATCCTAGCTTATGCCAAGTTTTTAAAGGATGCCTGTACACCTAAATGTAAGCCAAGACCTCAAGCACCTAGGAAGGTTGTGCTCTCCGAACAAGCAAGTTCCATAATATCAAGCAACCTTCCGCTCAAGCGAACTGACCCAGGAGAGCCCCTAATTTCCTGCAATATCGGGGACATGACATTTGATAGAGCGCCCCTGGACTTAGGTGCTTCTATCAATCTGATTCCAACAACCCTATGCCACCAATTTTGTTTTGGAGAGTTGACACCAACCCCTATCACCATCCAGCTAGCTGATAGATCAGTGAAACCCCAAAAGGGGGTTGTCGAGGACGTGATTTTACGGGTCAAGGACTTCTATTTCCCGATCGACTTTTTGGTGCTCGACATGGAAGTCCCTGAAAAATTATAGAACGCACCCATAATCTTAAGCAGACCTTTCTTAGCTACGGCTAAGGCAAACATTGATTTTGACACGGGATGTATGGAAATCGCCTTCGGGGACAGGAAAATGCAATTGGATATCTTCCGGGCAATAAAGTCTTTTGATTGAGATTGCATTGAGGAACATGATCCTGTGGAAAATCTGATCGAGGAATGCCTCACCCTTAGTTCTGTATCAGACCACCAAACCTGTAATGACTGTTTTGACCCGTCACCATCACTACCCGTGGACCTCTGTAAGGCTGAGTACCATCACACAACACCAGTTGAGGAGATCGATGTTGATCAACTCCCGCCCTTTCCCTTCCCATCGATTGTGGTTCCACCCGCACCTGAACTTAAGCCATTGCTCGAGAATCTCAAGTATGTCTTCTTGGGAGCTAACTAGACCTTCCCAATGATTATTAATTCTCATCTAACCAAGGATCAGGAACTCAAGTTGACTGCAACCCTTTCAGAACATCAGGCCGCCATTAGTTGGACCATTTCTGACTTAAGAGGAATTAGCCCCACCTATTACACCCATAAGATTTACCTGGAAGACGGGGCACGACCCTCCCGCCAAATGCAGAGACATGTAAACCCAAACATGCGGGAGGTCGTTAAGAAAGAAATTATCAAGTGGCTTGATGCCAACATCATCTATCCTACCTCCGATAGCCCCTGGGTGAGTCCCACTCAAGTGGTTCCCAAGAAAGCTGGGCTCACCATTGTCACCAATGATCATGGTGAATCCATCCCCACTTGCACCACCACCGCATGGAGGGTATGTTTTGATTATAGGAAGCTCAATGAAGCCACTAAGAAGGATCATTTCCCCTTGCCATTCATTGACCAAATCCTTGAATGATTGGCAGGGCAGAAGTATTTTTGCTTCCTGGATGGATATTTAGAATATAATCAAGTCACAATTGCTCTGGAGGATCAAGAAAAGACCACATTCACTTGCCCATATGGCACGTTTGCATTCCTTCAAATGCCATTCAGGTTATGCAATGCACCTGCGACCTTCCAACGTTGCATGCTAGCCATTTTTTCAGAAATGGTGGGTGAATACTTAGAGGTCTTTATGGATGATTTCACTGTATTCAGGAATTCATTCGACCATTGTCTGAGCAACTTGGAGAAAATCCTGAAATGATGTATCGAGGTTAATCTGGTGTTACGTTGGGAAAAGAGCCATTTTATGGTTCAAGAAGGAATTATCCTCGGTCACATCGTATCGCATAGGGGCATTGAGGTAGATCGGGCTAAGGTTGATTTGATTTCCAAACTTCCTCCACCTAGCTCGGTCCGACAGATTCGCTCATTCCTAGGACATGTTGGCTTCTACCGAAGGTTCATTAAAGACATTTCCAAGCTTTCCCAACCCTTGATCGACCTTCTAGCCAATGACACCCTATCCCACAAGTCTTCCGATTGCATCCAGGCTTATCACACCCTCCGGGACTTAGTCTCCACCGCACCCGTACTTCAACCCCCAGACTTGTCCCAGGACTTTGAGATTATGTGTGATGCATCAGATTTTGCCATAGGCGCTGTCCTGGGACAAAGGCAAGACAAGAAGCTCGTGGTGATCTACTATGTGAGCAAAATGTTGGATGAGGCCCAACGAAATTATATGGTCACAGAGAAAGAGCGACCCACTGTAGTCTTTGGACTTGAAAAGTTCCGATCGTACTTGTTGGGATCCCACGTGACAATTTACACTGACCATTCAGCCATCCGGCACCTGTTGGCCAAGAAGGACGCAAAGCCTAGGCTCATCAGATGGATCCTACTTTTGCAGGAATTTGACCTGGAAATCTGAGACAAGGCCGGATCGAAGAATGTGGTGGCTGACCACTTGTCTAGACTTCATCCAAACCACATTTGACCCTCCCTAACTCTATCTAACACCTTCCCTGATGAACACATTCTGGATATGCAAGACAAGAGAATGCCATGGTATGCTGATAACGTCAACTACTTAGTTGTAGGACAAACCCCGCACAGCTGGTCCAGACAGCAACGAGACAGGTTCTTGGCTGAGGCCAAGCACTATTTCTGGGATGATCCCATGCTGTTTCACCTCTGTGCTGACCAGATCATCAGGAGGTGTATCCCCGAAGATGAAGTTTAGAGTGTGCTTTCCTTCTGTCATGACCAGGCTTGTGGTGGCCACTTCTCTGAAAGGAAAACAGCTGCAAAAGTTTTGCAGTCTGGATTATACTGGCCGTCCCTATTTAAGGATGCACACAACTTTGCCAAGACTTGCTCACACTGCCAAACACTGGGGACCATGACCAAGAAGGATATGATGCCCCTCCATCCCATTTTTATTGTCGAAATCTTTGATGTTTGGGGTATCGATTTTATGGGCCCCTTTCCACCATCCAATGGCTTCGAGTACATCCTGGTCTCGGTAGACTATGTTTCCAAATGGATTGAAGCCGTCGCCACCCGTCGATGCGATCACAGGACTGTCATGGACTTTGTTAAGAAGAACATCTTTTCCCAGTTTGGAATACCCAAGGCCATGATTAGTGATGGTGGAAGCCATTTTATCCATTCCCAATTCTGTGCCCTACTTAGAAAATACGAGGTGAACCACCGCATTGCTACCCCGTATCATCCGCAAACAAATGGGCAAACCGTGATCTCAAATAGACAAATCAAGAACATTTTACAGAAGACTGTAAGACCTGATAGGCATACAGGAAAGACTAGTCCACACGACTTGATGATGCCCTGTGGGCATACAGTCACCTTATCGCCTGGTCTTTGGCAAAGCCTAGCATCTTCCTGTTGAATTGGAACACCGGGCATACTGGGCTGTCAAGCAATGTAACATGGATTCCCAGTTAGCCGGTGCACAGAGGATGCTCCAATTATCTGAGCTCGAAGAATTTCGTCGGGACGCCTTTGACAATAGTTGACTGTATAAGGAGAAAATGAAAGCCGTCCACAACCGACTCATTCATAGAAAAACTTTTGAGCCTAACCAGCAAGTCTGGCTGTTTGACACCTGCCAAAAACTCTTCCCAGGGAAGCTCAGGTCCAAATGGACAGGACCATTTTAGGTGGTTAAGCCCTACTCTAATGGGGCGGTTGAAATCGCTGATTCTAACACTGGGCACACTTTTACAATTAATGGTCAAAGATTGAAGTGCTTCCTGGCCCAGGTTCCCCCAAAGGAGAGTGTCACCCTTATTGAGGGATGACACGGAGCACCGCCCAGCTGGAGGCGTTAAACTCAGCACTTCCCGGGAGGCAACCCAGAGGATTCAGACTAATATGGTAATTTACGTCACTCAGGTACTATCTTTTTGAACCCCTATGCATCCATGTACTTGCCAATGAGGACATTGTCCAACTTAAGCATGGGGGGATGGTGGTAAATTGCATAATCCTGAGCTCATTTAATCAGTCTGAAAAAAAAAATTGAATTTAGGAAGAAAACTTAGGTATTAGAAACTTGTCAATAGTGGGAAATAATACAAAAAGAACTTAAACACTTAGACTTTTCTGGCCTTTATGCTTAGTCAGCCTTGTTGTCCATTAAAATATGAATTTAGCTTTGAATCCTTGCAACCTTAAGCTATTCTAATCCACCTACTAAATAAAGTGATAAGTATACGACTTATCAACTCACCCTCTAACTCAGAAAAACTTTGAGTCTAGGCATCTACGCACATTTTTGCACAAACTCACTCCTTGGAGATTTTGACAGAAATTGGGTAGCTAATGAACTCTCTAGGGTGGTATGGCTGGCAAGTTGTCGTGGGTAACAGCCCATTGGTAGGTTGTCCAAAACCCAGCCACGGGACCATTTCTTCTTCATTGCCTCTAGGTACATTTGAGATCAGGGACGCCACCTACGAAAAAAAAAAGGGAGAAGAAAAGAAAATAAACCACACTTCATTGCATGAGTATGGCTAGCAAGTGATCGTGGGTAATAGCCCATTGGTTGGTTGTCCAGAGCCCAGCTCAATAACTACACAAAAAGAACCAAAACACTTAAGGAAGAAGTAGGGAAGTAGTACAAACCGGGGAGATATACACTAGAAAACTCCTTGTGTTGACCCCAATTATAACAAACGTAGGGAGAAAGCTACCAACCGAACAAATACACCTTCAGGCAAATATATTTCCTCTTTTGGTCACCTAGGGGCGTAGAAACCCAAAGTCTGTCTGAATTACCGTTAAGTGAGTCTATCACAATCTTCACACCAAGATGCTTAGCACTTAGGGTTTTGACCGAGTTTTGGGTAGGTTGGGTAGCGGTAAAAAGTTACCAACCCACACTGAATTCCGAAAAAAATTCTAAAAATATATATATATATATATGCATATACGATGTATAGTTATATACATTAAAGCAAGGATTCGAGCGATTCATATTTTGGCAGACACCCGGGCGCTACTTAGATTTTTTGAAGATTAAGATCTTGGTATATTTCCTCCTATTGACAAGTGACGAAGTGTCTAAGCAATTACTTCTTAAATTCTGAAAGAAAATAAAGGCTAGAATAAACCTTGCTAGGGACTAGTAGGGAGTAAGCATGGGGGTATGATAACACTGCACATGGGGGTGATAATTCTGTTATATAGGGCCCATCTTAAGAATAAAAGGCACAACATAAGTTGAATGGGAGCATTGCATGCATCATATACCAAGATTGCTTATAAAACTGTATTAATGGCCATTTGTGTAAGCATTTATCAAAGCAGGCCTCAGATGAGCAATCGGACCACACGGATGGATTCAGAACGACGAACGGAGTCTGACGGACTCAAGATCGGCCAAATCAGACATCCGAAGCTCCTACAATGGGCCCAAGAAATTCTGACCGTTGATCTGGTGATCAACGGCCCTCGTTGTGCCACGTCACCCCCGCTCCACCGCACGCCACTCTTCCTTCAGCTGAGATCAAATCTCAGCCATCGATCTTCGATCAAACGGCTGAGAACCGTGCACCCGCCCGCAATGGTTAGCGCGCATGCCCACATGCACGCAATGTGGGTTCGAGCCGCACGGTGCGGAGAATTAAAGATGAAGGAGCGCATGGTGAAATTAGGCCACCCGATCAGTAGTGGGCGACCGAGATCACGCCACGCGGCGCGCCCTTAGATCGCAAGCGCCCACGTGCACGCACACGTCGGGCGACGACGCCCGCGCACACGCACGCCCGAGGTGCGATCCGAGCACATCTAAGGGAAGATCTCAGATCGGACGGCTCTCACGCAGCAGCCGCGGATTGGGCGCGAAGAAGAACTGCGCGGGCGGATGACCGGTGGGCTGGAGGGTTTCATCGAAGCTTTTGGAATGATTTTAGCGACATCCAAGATGTCGCTAAAGCCCCTTCTTCTTCTAAAAAGCCCTTTTCCCTATTTAAACCCCCTCAACCACTCATTCAAGGCATTCACTTCCCTTGCAACTACTCTACCCTCTCTTATCTAGCTTTAGGCCTTCTTGTAATCATCGAAGATGACGAGCCACCGACGAAGCCTTCTTCACCGTCGTGGCTACCTCGCCGCTCTCCCCCTTCTCTCTCTTCCTTTCTTTGAAGCTTTCCTTTACTTATGTTTAAGCATGTATCTAATGTTGTAATTTGTGAACTAAAGCTGCATGATTAATGAAGTTACTTTCCATTCAGTTGTTTATTTTAATTTCTATTTAAGTTGCATGATCAAGCAAGAAACAACTTTGACCCTAATCTCTCCCTCTCTCTCTCTATCTCTCTCTCGCTTTTCAAACTGCACCTTTTGCAAGTAAAACTCCGCGCTTTCCATGACAAGTGATAAGCAAAATCCGATTTTTACACCTCCCTGAGACTGACACTCAGACTCACCTCCGTTTCTTTACTTTAAAATCGACGTTGCAAGTGCGACTATAATGACACTTCTTAACAGACACGCACAAGCACATGTCAGACATTTGTTCTGAGGATGACCAACCCAAGCACACATTCATTGATTATCCTTTTGAGCTTGATTGCTCTATAACCCGACTTTTTTGTCTTGGGTTGCATCCTCATAAATCGTAGGCCCGACCCTACTTGCATACTGATTTTAGGTTTTGGATAATTTTTATCCAGAACCTTGGATATTCTTGACCATGGGATATGGGTCTGCATCACAATCTGGTCCACAACTATGGACATCTGCTGGCTGGTCTTAGGTTGCATCTTTTTATTCTAATTTTGACCTGCACCTGTGAATTCTTTATTTGTCTTCTTTGTATAGTGTGCCTAGCTGATGGCACTAAATTCAACACTTATACAGTTTCTGTTTATCTCGGAGGGAACCCATTATTTACGCAATTCAGGTGCTTTCTACTCTACTCCACTCCATTTCATGTCTTTTTAATACAATGAGGACATTGCATTAAATAGGCATGGGGGGGTGGATATTCATCTCTGAATTACTTTGTTAGCTCCATAGATTCATTTTATTTTCTTTTATTTATATATATAAAAAAATTGAATTAGGAAGGAATACTTGAACATTAGGACTTTTCAATCTTAGGAAATATTACAATAGGATCCGAACACTAAGACCCTTCATGTCTTTGGGCTTAATCAACCTGGGTATCCACTAAAATGTGGATTTATTTTTCGAGTCATTGCCATCCTGAATTATATTTTAATTTGAGTAAATAAGTTTGGGTGATAAGTACACAACTTATCAACTCACCCTCTGATTTGAGGAAACTTTAAGTCTAAGCATCTACACACTATCTTGTCACCGACTCGTTGTTCGGCAATTTTAATGAAAATTGGGTAGCTAATGAACCTTTTGGGGTGATATGGCTGGCCAGTTATCATAGGTAATAGCCCATAGGTAGGTTGTCCAGAGCTTAGTCACTAGACCACTCTCTTCTTACTGCCTTTAGGTAAAACTTAGGCCTGGGAAGCCACCTACTTAAAAAGAAAAAAAAGTCAAAAAGAAAAGAAAATGAAAAAGGAGAAGGAAAAAAAAAGAAAACAAAAGAAATAAGCCACACTTTGCCGCACGAGTATGGCTGGCAAGTTGTCGATGGTAACAGCTCATCGACCGGTTGTCCATAACCTAGCTCAAGAAATGCACTAAAAATTCCCAAAATGCTTAGGAAGAAGCGAAGAAGTAGAATAAGCTAAGGAGATATACATTGGATCCACCCTTGTGTTAACCCCATAAAAATAAAAGTAGGGAGAAAGCTACCGGTCGTAAAGATGCACCTTTAGGCAGAATTCTCTTTAAGGTCACCTAGAGGCGTAGAAACACGAAGTCTGTTCTAATTACTGATCAACGAGTCCATCAAATTCGCAATAAGATGCTTAGAACTTAAGGTTCTCATCAAATCTTGGGTGGGTTGAGTAGTAGTAGCATACCACTCGTTAACCCTAAACTCAAAAATCCAAAAAAAATAGAAAAGAAGAAAAAGAGAAAAAGAGATTTTTCTTTGAATAAGGTCAGGGCTTGAGGCGGTCTGCATTTTGACAGATACCCAGGCGTTGTTGTGTCTTTGAAAGTTTAGATCCTAAGTAGAAATGTTTTGATGTTGAAAATGACATGCCTAAGTAATCCAACCTAATTTTTTTTATAGCATGTAGTTTTTGCTAGGGACTAGCAAAGGATAGGCATGGGGGTATGATGTGCATACATCTACTTAACCTAAAATGTCTATTAATGCATGTTCTTAGTGTCACATTAGCATCATACTTTGTAAATATTGCATAACATGCATAATCATGCATTTAGATCAAGTTGTATAAATTGTATAGTAATTGTCTCCTTTCTATGGTCAGGGATTGGGCAACTTTTTATTGGGGCCTCGGATCAAGGATCCAACCGTACGGATCTGATCAGGGCGACGATTGGAGTTTAACGACTCCAAGATCACCCTAATTAGACATCTGTAGCACCAGATAGAGACCAAGGAACCCTAAAGAACAAGGGCCAAGATGCTGTTAATCTGCACTTCAGACGACAAATCTGACCACACGGATGGGTTCAGATCGACGATTGCAACCTAACAACATGAAAATTGGCCCAATCTGACACTCGTGGCACCATCTACAACACTCAGAAGATGGACGGCCTAGATGGCACCACATGGCGCCATCATAGCCGCCCAACACTGGTTGCAGCTCTTCTTCTTCACCCGCTCGACAAATCTCAGCCATTGGATGCCCATCCAACAACCAAGATTGCGCCACAGCATCGCTCTTCCAATGCTCTTCTCTTCTGAAAGCGCATGCAACGTTTGACCTCGACTATTGGATGAAGATCCAATGGTCGAGATTAGCCATACACAAAACACTCCGCGCGACACATGCACGCTCAATGTAGCGGTCGAGCGTGCTACAAGAGCCTTCGAGCCAGCATTGACTACAAGCGGGTGCGCAATTAGAGCCGTACAATGAAGATCCAGCGGTGGAGATCGAGCAATACCGCCCACGCGTGATCAGACGTGCGGCGCTTACGCGTGATCGAATGAGGGCACGCAGCGTGAGCATAGGCTATTTAGTCCATCCAATCTATCGATCGGAAGGCTGAGAGCGTGTGTACGTGCGCGAGCGTTGAAGGGCATGGAGGCGAGGGGGCGCATGAGTGGCGCACACGTCGGCCATGTTTAGGCCTTTAGTGATGGATAATTCCGTCACTAAAGGTCCTGAATTAATGCTTTTTAAGTTGTAATGTCCAAAATGCCCTCACTCCTTGCAACTATAAAAGGAGACCCTTCCATATGGATTTCTCATCCCTTCCTTCTCTTCTCTCCCTCTCCAAAGCTCAAGAGAAGCCTATCCCACACCCAGGATGCTTCGCAAGAGCCAAAACCAAGTTTTCACCCCCATTCCAGAAGCGGATCCCATGACGATGACGATGTGCTGCCTCGTTCCTGTTCCTCCTACTTCGACCTCCTTCTTCCCACTTTGTTCCTCATCTTCTAGCCGTTGTCTCGTCCGGCTCATCCTCCAAGCGATCGTCGAGGAGGATAACTTCTCTCTCCCATTCTTTTTGCTACTTTCTAGAGTAGAATTTACCTACTTTCTAGTTGTAATAATTTCTCGCTTTCTAATGTAATCATTTCTTATTTTCTTAGTTGTAAAAACATTTTGCAATATCAAGTGAATGTTTCTTCTCTCTCTCTCTCTCTTCTTGTCTATACTGATTTCCTTGTGATTATTCCACCCTTTAAACAAAAGCATAAAAAAATATAATTGCGAATTTGATCAACGTAGCCTCCCTGAGTTCGACCTGGGATTTTTTTATAGATTTTTTAGTATAAATTTTATTTGTTGAACGGATTTCTTTGCTACTCAAACTACAATGATAGGTTCTCAAAACCAACTGCGATAGCGTGGTCATCCGTCATTCAACATGGGGTGAGAGGACAACCATGACACTCCACAAATGGAGATGAGAGAGAGGGAATAAAATTTATTTTCTACTCTAATGGAGCATCCCAGGCTTGGGACTAGCTCTTAGAGCTTTGGAGAGGGGTAGAGAGGTGAAGGAAGAGATATGGAGCAAAAGAGGGGGCAATGGAGTATATATAGGTGAAGGGGAGGGAAGATGGCAAATTGTTTGGCATCCACCATAGTAAATGCCACGCATGGGACATGGTGCTTGTGCACCATCCCATGCATTGCACTGAGTGTGCGGGGCACATGCACACGCATGTAGTAGCTGGCACTGATTGGGATGCACAAGGCATTGCCCTCTATCAGATCAAGATGGAGCGCTCCAGGATGGTCGCTTGCAATGCACTTAGACTGTGCATGAGATGGAATGTATGATATGCCTCTCATTTGTGGTGCCATGTGGTACTCTCGCCTTCATCCGATTGTGATCTAGTAGTTTTAGGCGCACGCATCTTGTGCACTGATGAGAAGAAGAGATATGGAGGTTGGCATGGCTCCATCAGAGCTACACAATTTGGATCGTGTGGGCCAATTTCAATTTCACATGCTTGTGGAAGCTCCCTTCAGCGGGGATCGAACCTGCACCCCCTTGTTGAGAGTGTTAGTGGCACAAGAAGGGGGGTTGAATTGTACAAAAAAAATCTGAATCAATCGCAACAACACGCCGATATTTAGAGAGGAAACCCTTGCGAGAAAAACCTCTACCTAGATCTCTCAATCTAGGACTTTTCCCTACCCAAGTAGGAGTTACTAACAACAGGTAATATTGCAATTCCCCTCTTCCTAGACAAACCCAAAGAAGAGTTTTGCCCCTCTACTAAGAGGAAACGGGAAACCCATAAACTGGGTCCCAAATAGACTATCAGAAATAGTATATTCCTGTAAACCTTGAATAAAAGAATTAGAATACTCCCTTATCAAACCTATGAGCAACAAGAAGAAGGTTTGCTCCTAAAGGAACAACAGCACAAATGGAGCACAAGAGAGCAACAAGAGAGCACAAAAAATCAAGAACTTTTCATATGAGTAGGATGTATTTTTCTTTGTAAAAAATCTTAAGGATACCTATGGGGGTATATATAGGTGTAGGAGGTTAGATTTGAGCCTAGGTAGTCGTTAGAATTTGAATTGAAATGGAATAAATTAAGGTAAAACATTTACAATGCATTTACAAAAAATTTGACTATATGAGATGTTTGAAAAACCAAGACAGATGTCTGAGAATAAACTGGGACATATGAAAAAGCTCCAAAGAAAAAAGTCATTACTGGATTTCACAAGATGAAATACAAGGATGTATAAACAAAAACTTAGACATCTAAACATATAGTTTCAGACGTCTGGAAATTAAATTGGATGTCTGAAAAGGTTCCAGGGTCAAAGTGATTGTTACTGGAATGAAATTGGATCCAAACAGGGATCTAAAGATAAATGATCAGACATCTTATTCGACATTTGGACAAAAGTTTAGACATCTTGAAAAGAATCATTAGATGTCTGAGTAAATGTAAGGAAGTTTGATTGCGATCAATTTGATCGTTGGATAGAAAGTGAACGTTGGTCAGTTTCAGATGGATCAAGAAGATGAGAGACATCTGAAAAGCACCTAAGATTATGACTGTTGTTCTGTATAGTTAAAGGGACATCAAAAACTCAAGGAGGCATCTAAAAGACAATAATAGACGTCTGAAAAATCTAAATGACATTGGTTACAAAGACTGGCTATGAATCTAGACTCTAGATAAGATATTAGATGTCTGGAGAAGTAGATCAGACGTCTTAAAAATCATACTCAGATGTTTGAAGGAAAATGAGACATTTGAAAAACAAGTAAAAGTAACTCTTTACAAAGTCAAGGATACAAATATGAATATGAAAATTCTAAAGACATCCTAAGGATAATTCAAGGCTTTTTATAATCTAAACAAATAAAATAAACTATAAAATAAATTCTTTTGCCCTTTCTTTTCCTCGATCCTTTTCTTTAAATCCTTCCTACAATATGTTAGTCTTTTCCAAGGAAATGGCTCATTTGTAATTATCAAAAATATAATTATAAGCAATTGAACAATAGAGAGGGGGGCATGTACCACTGTATTGAGGCTCGAGAGAGTGTAAATGGGTTGTTGTATCAAGATCCAACGGTTTGTAAGCACCTCTATTTTGATGCACCAAAATTATGCTTATTGCTAGACTAACATTTCAGGACTATCTCGGATTAAAGCAATAAAGCGTCTTTCAAGCCAAGTGCAGATAGTTGCTGATGTGTGTCTTTTTTATCTTTATTTGAGTCTAGGACATTATTGTATGGAACCTCAAATAAAACTCAAAAATGGATTTTTCGTGTATCTTTTCAAAACCAAGTTTTTAAGGTTATTGATCGACTAAATTAGTAAATTGATCGACCAAATTACCTTGATTGACCAACCAACTTCATCAACCGATCAAATCAGCCCATTTTAGGAAGTTGAGAAATATCCTTTTGATCGACCAACCAAGTAAATTGATCAATTAATCAGTGATAGATCAACCATCTTAATTGATTGACTAAATTGCCATTTGATCGACTAATTAACCTTAATTGATTGACTAATTAAATTTCTATTCAGGAAAAACTTTTAGTATGTAGCCCATCTTTTCATAACTTTCAAATAGAAATACCATTCAAAAAGTAGAGCTTCTTGTGCTTATTCCAAAGGCTTCTACACCCCGTTCTTCACATTTTTCAAAGCACGACTTGAACCTCTACAGAAAAATTCGATTTGATCTTTTAGTGAGGTTCCATAGAAGTTATTTCTATTATTCTATCTTGTTTCTTTGATTTATGGATCCAAAGTTTGTTTGGAAGATCTGTGGTTGTTGTTTTTGCTTCTCTTCAAGATAAAAAGCGAAGTGGTTGTAAGAGGTTGTGTCACCCTCATTCAAGTGGTGCGATTAGTGGATTGACTAGCTTGGACTAGTTAGAAAAATCCTAAGCTGGGAGTCTTAGGTAGTGATCTTCACCTGTTTTGGGTTTCCACTATAAATCAGGTGTACTTTGTGCTTAAATCTTTTGTGATTTATTTATACCTATGCATATAATTTTTAAGGCGATACTATTCACCCTCCTCTCTAGTAAACGTTGCGATCCACAGGATATCCTCCTACTTTCACTTGGTATCAGAGCCTGCATTTCCAAGATATGTTAAAGTAGAATGCCGACACATATGCTGAGGGTCAGTTGGTGGTTCGACCTCCTCTATTTGATGGAACAAACTTCGGCTATTGGAAGACCTGGATGCAAATCTTCTTGGAATCAATGGACTTTGAGGTATGGGATGTTATTGCCTCGAAGTACACAGCCCAGAAATCAAAGACGACATTGCAATCACTCTAGATCAAAAGAAAATGGCTACAAATAATGTGAAAACCATGAATGCCATATTCTACGGTCTCTCTAGAGCAGAATTCAACAGAGTCTCACACGCAAAATCGCGTACGAGATATGGAGCATTCTAGAACACAATCATATGAGATATGGACATTAAAAGATTTTGCCCTGTCATATAAGAATAACAAAATTTTGTGTGACAACTCAAGTGCCATTAATCTATCCAGGAATCCAGTGCAACACTATAGGACTAAGCATATAGATGTTAGACATCATTTTCTTAGAGATTATATCCTAAAAGGAGATATTAATTTAGACTTTATTAACATAGAAAATCAACTAGCTGATATATTCACAAAACCATTACTTAAGGAGAGGTTTAATCAAATTTGTCATTCACTAGGATTATCTAGATTAAAAGAGCTTAATTAATTTGCCTAATGAATGTATCTTTTACTATTTGATCGATCAAATAGTCCACTTTGATTTACCAAAACTTGAAATTTGCCTGGCTGGAAATCTCCCTCCAAAATTTTGACTTTTGATCGATCAATCAAAATGTTTGATCGACCAGTCTGTTTGGGTGAGACTTTTCCCTCCAAACATTCAAACTCTGATCGGCCGATTAACATTTTTGATCGATCACTTTTTCGTTTTGATCTACCAAAAACTCATTTTGATTGATCAAAACTGGTGAATTCTCGTTTCGAAGATTGCAATTTGTTTTCCTCGATCTATGTTTGCAATCACCGTTTATCGTTTCTACTCTATGTGATTAGTTGCCTAAATTGCATTTACTTATTTTACTAATCACGTTCTCTATAAAACACCTCATTTTCACTCAAACACCTATTCTTTTTTACTACCCTACCCCACATATTTGGTCCCCACTCCTCTCCACCAACTGTGTGATCGACCAATGCCACCAACCATCTCACGGCAAGCCTCCTCCATGCGTGCATCCTCCGAGCGTGGCACTTTGATGATGACATCGCACATCCTTTGACCACCTCCTCCTTTGATAGACCACTTTTTTGGTTTGATCTTGGTACATTCTAAACCTTCAATACATCATTTTCATGGATTTCTCTTGTGATTAAAACGTGCCTTGGCTTACTAATTTCTTGTTGTTACTTGTTTTTGTGTCTGAATACGATATCAAGATGTATACGTGAGCTTATCATCCGGTCAAACCACCTTTTTTTCATTCTGTTACAATTTTGGTTGACCAAACACCTTGGTTGATCGACCAAAATATCAGTTTTCAGTACCTCCATCCGGGTTATTTTTGATCGACCAATGTGTTTTTGCAATTTTCGCATGGCTCCAAAACACGCACGTACCTCCTCCTCGTCTCACCGTGATGACACCTTTGATCACTTCTTCATCACTGAGGTTGCACGTGACCGTTTTTCGTTATTTACAAAATTTTTACCTCATGTTGATAGACTCATTGACTTTACTTATTTTGAGTTTATATTCCCTGGCATTCGCGAAAATTTTGCTTACCACCAGATTTTACCCCTTTTTGAGAGGAACTTTTACGCAGGTTTCTCAAATAGCCACATACCCGGTGTTGATCTCATGGCTTGTCACCTATTTTATTCTAAATTAGAAAATATAGGTGAGGGTTTCAACATTGTGTTGGCCTCGAATGTCTATTGATGTAGATACATCCATTTAGGTTAAAATGCCTATTTATGCTTGTCTCTAGGCTTAGATATGTGTTCCATAGTATAAATATTGCATAGCATGCATCATTTTGCATTTAGAGTAGTTTGTGTATATTTTAGGTTAATTACATCCTTTTATGACCAGGAGAGAAGGTGATTTAATTCGGAGTGTCGGATTGATGATTCGACCATACGGATCTGATTAGGAAGACAATCAGAGTCCAACGCCTCTGTAATTGCCTTGATCGAAGTCACATAGCACCACATGTAGTCTGAGGAATCAACGGCTGAGGGACTAGATGATGCAATTCAGACCGTGAAATGACAAATTCAATTGCATGGATGGATTTGGGTTGATGGTTGCAGCCTAATGGTAGGAAAATCAACTCAATCTGACCTCTGTAGCAGCCCCTACAACGGAAAGAAGATGGATGGCCCAGATCGTGCCACGTGGTACAACCCAGGTTGCCCGTGCGCACGCACGTGCCACCTCACGCGGACAATAGCGTGGGCGTACGTAGAGGCAGTGCCAACATAGCCCACGTGGGCGCTGGTCGGGCTCGAATATGTTGTGTTAATATGGTGACTTAATCGTTGAAATGCGTATAGTGGTTAACCTAAATCGGGCCTAACCATCTTTTTACAAAAATTTTTAACCTAGCCTACTTGATTTTATCTTGGTCACTTCTAAGCCCAGGGTCAAACTTAGGGAAGCGGGATTAGAGGTGAATAAGTTTCTACGCCTTTCCTACAACGAATCTCTTCCGTTCGTTTATTATCTTTTTTGGTGTTTTTCTATTTAAGATTTTTTTTCTGATAATTTTTCTCCTTGAGGTACACCCTCAAACTCAGGTTCTTGGCTTTGAGCCAAATTAGGGTTCCAAAACTGGTCTTGCTATTAGCAAGACTGAGTACCTGCAAGTCAAGGATTATCTTTTCTCTTTTGTATATTTTTTTTTATCTTTTTAATGGTAGGAAAGAGAAATAGAAATAAGGTAAATATAGTATATATATATAGTATATATATATATAGGGGTGGGGGTGGAGGTGGAAATGGCGTGTAGCACGGTGTCGAGTTGATCGTCGTCTAGGAAGACGCAACCAACAGGATGAAGTGCCGCGTGGGGTGTAGGATGGATGGGTGGAAGATGTGTGTGAAGACGCTTTTTGTATGCGTGTATCGGGGAATATCAGCAACTAGTACAAATATTCTTGAGATACAACGTGTGGTAGGTGATACGAGAAAATATATATATATATGAATATATGTAAATATATATCTATATGTATGTATATAGATATGGTTATAATTATATAGGTGTGCAAGTAGTTATATATGTATATATATATAGATATGTAAATATATGTATAGATAGATGTATGTATGTATATATATATATAGAAATATATTTATAATTAGATATATATGTATGTATATATAACTATATAGATGCATATATATATATAATTAATATATGTACATAGATATATGTAGATATATATATATATGTATTTATAGTTATAGTTATATATGTATATATGTATGTATATTTGTATATTTGTATATATGTATAAATATATGTGTACATATATGTATATATATATATATGTATATATACTTATACTTAGTTGTATGGGTAATAATATATATATATAAGTATATAGATCTATATATATATATATGCATGTATGTATGTGTATATACTTATATATAATTGTATAGGTACTAATATGGATATATATATATATGTATATATATATATAAGTGTGTATATAGGCATGTACAAGTGAGAGTGTGAGTGTACACGTAAGTGTGTACAAGTGTGGTGTGTGTGTGCGCGTGAGGTGAGTGTCTGTGAGAGGGAGAGAGAGAGCGCGTCTGTTGGAGTGAAGAAGGCGTGGGTGAGTTAAGTCGTCCGGACACTTCAGCCGACGTCTGGTGGTCCATGTGCAGGCGCAAGCGCTTAGGCGCGAAGATGCGTGCACATGCTGGAGGGAGTGGGCGTGGGAGGAAGGTGTAGCGCAGTGCGCTGCACACTGAGGTGAATGCGGGTGAAGAAGCGAGCGGGTGCAAACGCTGGAGCGGGCGTGGGGAGAGATGCGGGCACGGGCGTGCATGAACGGGCTGGCGACAATAGCGACGCGAAGAGAGCGCGCGGTGATCGGATAAGTGAGAAACTTTCCGGTCACCGCACCATAGCCACAGTGTCACGCTCTCTAGCGTGAACAGTGGCTACAGTGCGCGCTCGGCTCGCGCGACCGGGTGCTGGCAGTTCTGCGTGTGCAAGCGCTGCGGAGCAAGCTGGCACGTGTGTAGAAGGAGCTGCGTCGGTTGTTGGCTTGCACGGTGGCCTATGTGCAGCCAAGAGGTTGTCGGCGCCTTGCTACAACTGCGGTTGACCTTCAAAGCTTGACTCTACGGCAATGGCGGAAATGGCTGGAACGACGAAATCAGAGCGGTGGACCACCACACCCACCGGCTCTTTGATGAGCTTGGCGGTGGTGGGACTCACAGTGGTGGTCGTGCACCACTGTGAGCTGCTCCTTTCCGCAGCGTAGCTCCTCAGAAGGAAGAGAGGCTGCGTATGGAGGGGAGAGGGGAGGAGATGGGCTGGAAGAAGAAGATGTTGTCTATGTTCATTATGTGGACCAGGCCCCCCGCAAAGAAGATAGCCGTGCCCTTTTTAAATAGGATGGAGGCAAGCATAGCAATGCCCTGGGCTGTGCATGGCTGTACATGCGGCTGGCAGGGCTAGCTCCTGTAGAGAATGGAGCAAATAAGATCAAGCCATGCCCTGCAGCCGTAGAGGAATTCAAAGCCAAAATGAAAATAAAAATAAAGATGGTGAACTTGCGAGGCAGCACTTGAGGAATACGTAAATTTCAAGGCCATTTTATTCACTCTCCTCCCCTCTCAAATAAATGCATGCATGCGTTTATTTTTACAAATGCTACTATGGCTAACTAATATGCACTGGCAATGCTAGGAAGTAGCACAAGATGGCACAATTGTAGGTGTATTTTTGCTGTGTAATCATACCCCCATACATATCTTTTGCTAGTCCCTAGCAAAACATTTTTGTATTGTATTTAGAAATGATCTTAAGCTGAAGATTTTCTTCAGAGGCGACATAGGTGTGTTTATTTGTTGGATATTGTGAGAACCAATTGCAGAGAAGACTACCAATACTTTAAGTCTTATGTGACATAGACCATCTCTCGACTAACCAGGACTCTTGATATTTAAACCTTAAGTATGATTTCCAGGACTCAGGAGGTTTTTGTCATACTCGAGAGCTCAAGAGATTAAGGCTTATGCTTAGTGAAGGATCAAGACTCACCAGATGAACATTAAGACTCAAGCCCAGGGTTTCACAAATTTTTAAGTGCAGGTTGGTCCCAGTTTCAGCTTGTGTCTTCGGATTGACCCTTAAAAGGATGACGGAAAACTCAACTCCCATTTTATTAGATTTGTGGCTCAAAGAAAATAGGGTATTTGTAACTTGCCCTGAAGAACTTTTGTAGGGAGAAGATTTTACAGACGTTTGTGAGATATACTGACTTATTTGCATCTTTTTTTTTTTTTGAAACTCGTGTCAGTATACCTCTTACAATAATATTTGGAGGAGCACACTTTTCTTTTGGTGGGAGAGTTTCTTTTTGGTGGAAAGAGTCTCTCCTAAACACAAGACTAAAGCCTGGGATAAAAAGTTTACTTGCGCGCACAGGTAAGGACTCCACCTTCCCTAATGAACACTTGGGTTGGATCTTATGTTCACTTGGTCTTTCTTTATATGTGTAGTGTGAACTAAGATTACTTAAGCTCTCGAGTAGAAGCAAACCAACGAATCTTGTACTGGTGTCTCAGGTACAAGAATACGTCCTTAGTTAGGAGAGATTCCGATCTATCTTGTCAATGCGCAAGTGAATTAAGTCGAGCCTGAGAAAATCAAGCTTCTGTGGCTTGGAAAGCCTTCAAAACAGTGGTTGAATATCCATAAACACTTATTGTATTTTTGTTTCAGCCTTCAGATCATTACTAAACACCTTTTTTTTTTTTACATATTTATGGATAGATGGAGATTGCATGATACCCTAAAATACCCAGATCCTATGGATGCCTATCCACCCCCCCATGCCAAACGATGCTATGTCCTCATATGGATGCTGGGTAGGGTAGAGAAAGGACGAAAGATCGGGTAACGAGAGCTGAGGTGTAGGGTATACAGCAGGGTGGTAGGGTGGGTGGAAGGTGGGTGGTGAAGTGATAAGTGAAGTGAGCGTGACAGTGGTGGAGTGTTGTTGGGGTGCCTCCCAACGAGCGTTGAATTTAACGTCCCCAGTTGGACTCAGAATGAGGCACGACATTAGTTACCCTCCAGCAGGGCAACAATTTCTCCAATGGCAACAGTTCATGAGTAAGATAGGGTTTCAAACGCTGCCCATTGACCATAAATTTATGCCCAGATTTGGGATCTTCAATCTCAACGGCCCCGTTGGGAAATGGTCTCGAGACCAGGAAAGGACCAGTCCATTTGGACTTCAGTTTCCTAAGAAAAACTTTGAGCCGGGCATTGTAGAGCCAAACTTGCTGAGATGTCTCAAATTCCTTCCGTCGAATACGGCTGTCATGAAAAGCCTTAGTGCGTTGCTTGAAAGTTAAGGCAGAATCATAGGCTTCACGACAGAGCTCTTCCAGCTCCTGGAGTTGGAGTTTCCTTTCTCAACCACACAGGTCTGGGTCGAGGTTACATTGGCGAACTGCCCAATAAGCGCGGTGCTCCAGCTCCACGGGCAAATGACAAGGCTTCCTGTAAACGATTCTATAAGGAGACATACCAATGGGAGCCTTGAAGGGGGTCTGATACGCCCAAAGTGAGTCAATCAGCTTGTCGGACCAATCCTTACAGTCAGGCCAAACAATTTTATGGAGAATTTGCTTGATTTGCCGGTTCGACACCTCAGCCTGGCTATTCGTCTGAGGATGATACGAGGATGTGATACGATGGTGGACTCCGTATTTCCTCATAAGTGCCTGAAAAGAAGCATGGGTAAAGTGGCTTCCTCCATCCGAGATAATGGCTCAAGGGATCCCAAAGTGCGCAAAAATGTGGTCTTTGACAAATTGAGTGGATATAATATGGCCAGCACGTTGCGTGGGAATAGCCTCGATCCATTTCGAAACATAATCAACAGCCACGAGAATAAATTCGAAGCCATTGGAAGGAGGGAAGGGACCCATGATATCAATTCCCCAAATGTCGAAGATTTCCGTAGCTAGGATGGGTTGTAAGGGCAACATGTCATGACGTGACATTGACCCTGGCACCTAGTGCAATGTTTGGCATAATTGTGTGCATCCTGGTGAAGGGAGGGCCAAAAGAAACTGCACTGCAACACCTTGGCTATAGTTTTCCTCCCAGAGAAATGGCCTCCGCAAGCCTGATCGTGGCAGAAGGATAGCACACTGGGGAATTCGCTGTCAGGAATACAGCGATGGATGATTTGATCAGCACCTATCCGAAAAAGAAGTGGATTATCCCAGAAATAATACTTTGCTTCTGCCATGAGACGCTCGCACTGGTTTTTAGGCCAGCCACGTGGAAGGGATCCAGAAGCAAGGTAATTGCTAATGTCAGCGTACCAAGGTCCACTTCCAACATTAATTGCCAATAGGTGCTCATCAGGAAAAATCTCATTAATCGGCAGAGTAAGTCCAATATGGTTAGGGTCCAGTCTAGAAAGATGATCAGCCACAACATTTTGGGCTCCGGCCTTATCGCAGATCTCAATGTCAAATTCTTGGAGTAGAAGGATCCAACGAATCAATCTATGCTTGGCATTCTTCTTATGCATGAGATGGAGAATGGCCGCATGATCAGTGAAAACAATAACATGTGAGCCTAGAAGGTAAGAGCGGAATTTCTCCAGCCCAAAGACGACCTCCAGCAGTTCTTTCTCAGTGGTAGTATAATTACGCTGGGCCTCGTCCAACTTCTTACTAGCGTTGTACATCACGAAGGGGTGTCTATCACGTCTTTGTCCCAAGATGGCTCCGAAGGCAAGCTCGGAAGCGTCACACATGAGTTCAAAGTCGAGGGACCAATCAAGTGGCTAGAGGATAGGGGCCTTGGTGACAGCATTACGCAACTGTGTGAATGCTTGTATGTAGTCGGGGCCCATATCGAAGGGTACGTCAGTCGATAGGAGATGAGTTAAAGGTCAAGAAATCTTGGAGAAATCTTTGATTAATCTCCTAAAGAAACCGACGTGTCCCAGGAAGGAGCGGATTTGTTTGACAGAGCCAGGCACAGGTAAATCAGCAATTACATCAAGCTTAGCTTTGTCAACCTCGATACCCCTGTCGGAGATGATATGTCCGAGAACAATTCCCTCGTGTACCATAAAATGACTTTTTTCCCAAGAAAGCACAAGGTTTACATCAATACATCTCCTAAGGATACGAGTTAGGTTGGCAAGACAGTCATCGAAAGATGGTCCAAAGATTGAAAAGTCATCCATGAAGATCTCGAGAAAGTCACCCACCATGTCATGGAATATCGCCAGCACACATCTCTGGAAAGTTGCTGGCACGTTACAAAGTCCGAACGGCATCCTTCTAAATGCAAAGGTGCTGAAGGGGCAGGTAAAAGTGGTTTTCTCTTGGTCCCGGGGGTCAATTTCCACCTGGTTATATCCTGAGAATCCATCCAGGAAACAGAAAATTTTATTTCCCACTAACCGCTCCAGGATTTGGTCAATGAAATGCAGCGGAAAGTGATCCTTCTTAGTTGCAGCATTGAGTTTCCTATAATCTACACACACTCTACACACACTCTCCAAGATGTAGGACTGCGTGTAGGGATGGATTTGCCCCTGTCATTGACACGGATGGGTCATCCCACCTTTTTGGGCACGACGTGAATTGGGCTCACCCAGGGGCTATCGCTGATCGGGTAGATTATACTTGCATCCAGCCACTTAACAATTTCCTTCTTAATGACCACCCGCATGTTAGGGTTGAGACGTCACTGCATCTCGCGGGAAGGTCGAACCTCCTCCTCCGTATATATATGGTGAGTGCAGTAGGAGGGACTAATGCTAGTTAAGTCTGATAAAGACCATCCAATGGGTGCCTTGTGCTCCATAAGGACCTTCGTTAGTTTGCACTCTTGCTCCCTGGTCAATTTTGAACTGATGATTACGGGGAGCATTTCATTTGGTCTCAAGAAAACATACTTAAGTGTACTAGGTAGCTCTTTCAGCTCAGGAGTGGATGGTGAAAGATCTAGAATTTCTTAGGACAAGGTGTCCCAGGCGGATCGGAAAACAAGTCAGGAGGAAGAAATTAGCCCTCAGATTGGCCAAGAGGAGGGGCTTCTTAGATAGATGGATCCAAAAAGGAATAGCCCTAGTGAGTAGTATATGGGCTCAAGGTCCCAGTGTGGAGTTGCAATTCTACCTGATTTGGCAGGAAAGAAAGGGCAATCCGGTCTTCAAGAGTGTGGACTGGTGGTGAGTAGCCCGGATATGACTCAGACCACAAAGTATGGGAAGTGGAGAAAACCTCGTCAAAAGTCTGGTCATGGGAATCTACGGGAATAGGGAGGGATGGGGAAATGTCACAATATGTGTCAATCGGGCAATCGTCAGTATTTAAGGGCAGTCAGTAGCAGTCAGAATAGGTCCCAATTAGTCCGATACATGCGCTGACGGCCATGTCCTCGTCAGACGTGTCATCCTCGATGCAATCGCAATCAAAGTTCTTGGCTACCTTGAAGATGTTAAGCTTGAGCTTTTCAGATCCAACTGCAATCTCGATACAACCCGACTCGTAGTCAATATGGGCGCGGGCTGTGGCCAAGAAAGGTCGACCAAGGATGATCGGACAATCTGAAAGTGAGCTAAGAACTTCCATATCTAAAACAAGAAAGTCAATAGGAAAACAGAGACTGTTGACCCTAACCACCATGTCTTCCACCACACCCTTTGGAATTTTGACAAAACAATCTACCAATTGTAACGTGACAGGGGTGCGTTTCAGATTTCCCAAGGAAAATTTTTCGAGCATGATGGTTGGTATAAGATTGATGGAAGATCCTAGATCAAGTAGGGCACGGTTAAAATTTGCAGCCTTGGATGCTACAGGAAATAAGAGGTGTGCCCGGATCTTTCTACTTCGGTGGTAGGTTTGACAGTATAGCACAACTCGCATGAGGTGAGAGAACCACTGGATTCTTAGTTTTCTTTGACTGTCGCTTAGGTGTTCTGTAGTCTTTGAAAAATTGGGTGACAGTAGGTATGTGGTCGATAGCCTCGAGCAGGGGTACCTTGATTTCAACATCCCTAAACAAATAGTGTAGGTTATCAAAGGCCTGTGTATCCTTCTTCTTGCCTTTTGGCTCCCTCAATAGAGCCTCAGGGAATGGAACTGATTCTGGCACTAATTTGGGTGTATCGTCCTCTCACGAATGCGGTGCGCATCTCGAATGAGAGGGTGATGAAGAAGACGAGCCAGGATCAGGTCGAGGCGGATCGACGGTCTGCTTACCGCTCCTCGTAGTGATCGCATTGGACGATGCTAAGGTAGAGGAGGGTTCCCAATAGGGACATAAGAGTGAGGTGCTGCAGCGGGATTAGCCTAAAATCTTGGTGGAATGCTCGGAGCTTGCAGAATTTGATGAACCTGCCCCTGAGAAGGTCGTACCTGTGGTTGAGGACCACAGGGTACAAAATTTCGTGGGTTGGGAATAGGTTGGGCTGGGAGAGTGCCCTGAGATTAAGTCGCCATGCGTAGTTGACTGATCTCAGCATTCTGTTGCGCCAATTGGTGCTGAAGAGAGGTCATGTTCTCTTCATGGCGATTTGACATTTCCTTCATCATTCCCATCAATTTATCAAGAGGACTTGATGCGTGTTCTGTTTGCGGTACGCAAGGACCCGATGGCAGATTCGCCATAGGATTAGACTGGGTGCTTGGGATGACGGGTGCAGATGGTCGCATTGGTCCACCCGCGAGGTTTTGGCGCTATGGGTTGTTGGACCATGAGAAGTTCGGATGATTTCGCCACCCTGGGTTATAAGTGGCAGAGAATGGGTTGTTCCCTAGGGCGCAAGCATCTTCTATGCCAGAAGATGCATCTGCATGTAAATACGCATCCGAGCACACGGAGGCTTGGCCCTCCATGTCAAAATACTGGCTTGCAGAAGCCAGATCCACATGACTTACCGAATCGCTTGGCGCGACACTCGGTAAGGAAGGTCTTACGGGGTTTCTCGGAATAAGCTTGTTGTTGGAAGAATTGGGATTGTGACGAAGTGGTGAGGTGGGGGTGTTTGCCATAAAATGGGTGGGGTTGGCCAGAAGCTCGTCCAGCTTCTTCTGCACGACGGAGACTTCATCCAATTTCTGTGAGATAAGGCTGAGATCTGTGGATGAATGGGAGGGTCCCATGTCAACTTCGTCGACATTACAGGGTAGGTTGGTACTATTAAAGGCGACAATGGAGGCATTGTTCATTGAGTTTTCGCTCATATTTTCAAATAATTCGAATGCTCCATTCTCATCTTTATTCATGAAATTCCCTCTGCAGGAAGCGTCTGCAATCAGCTTCAAAGTCTCATTTAGCCCATAGTAGAAAATCTGGGCTATATGCCACTTAGGCAGGCCGTGGTGCAGACACTTCCTGAGGAGGTCATTATATCTCCCCAATGCCTCATGAAACTGTTCGACGTTTTGTTGCGTAAATGAAGTGATAGAACGACGAAGCGCATTGGTTTGCCCGATTGGGAAGAACTTCTTGAGAAATGTTATTCTCATCTCTTCCCAAGAGTGGATGGTTCTCCCAAGGGTGTGTAACCACTGCGATGCTTTATCCCGCAATGAAAATGGGAACATTTTCATGAGGACTATAGGTAACCTGATATTTCTTGGTTTAACAGTTTCAGCCAATCGGGTTAGGTCTTCCAAGTGGAGAAAAGGATCTTCACTTGCAAGACCATGGAAGTGAAAATTTATCAAGCCAATTATGTTAGGTTTCAATTCAAAGTCGTCCCCGCCCATGGAAACCCGAATTTGTCCTATGGTCTCTGTAGCAGCAGGATTCTGATAGGAGCTAAGAGACCTAGGCTCCTCCCGTTCGGGAGGGTTCGGCATTTCCTCTAATGTTTACCTAATGGCTTCAATTTGTTCATTATACATTTCCATTTGGGCTTGGAGGCGGGTTATGGGATCTAAGGCTCCAACACCTGGTGGGTTTTGAGGGTGGTTTCCTCCCTCGGGATTTGGGGGTGGGCATGTAGCCATGTTTGTGGAGGAGGAGGACGATTCAACTACTTTTCTAAATTTATCAGACAATTCACATAGTTCAGGGTTTTGTGACCTCCTCCCAAACATGCACTACTGCAGGAAGAATTGGGGGGATACGAAGGGAAAAGGAGATGAGAGAAATGACGCTGCAAAGGTACACTTGATGAAAAATCAATACAATCAAATTCCTAACCTCTACAGTGTGCCCTTAGACCTAAAGATCTAAGTTACCTACTATCACGACTTATGGAATCGAATGCGAGCACCACGGAACCACCGGGCCAGATTGAAAGGCTGTTTGCCCCAGTCTTAGACACCCGATAGCACGCAGGAACCCTCACCAGCACGTAGGCGCTACACGCAAGTAGTTAGACCTCCAATCCTTAATATGGGTCAAGTTGCTACCAGTTTTAGTTAGAGGCTTAGGATCAAGTGCTTCTAGAATGTGAAGGGCATTATTTATGAGTAATGCCCAAGTGATTGATTTTATAAAGTGTGTAAACCAAGCATGCAACGAGGAAATCTCCCCGAATTGAAGTTTTAATTGGTGAATGGTTTTTAGAGTTTCAACCTTAAGTAGTATGGATTTTAGGATTTCTCTAAATTACCAATTCAACCAATCTTCGGGTTTTGAGAGAATATAAGTTTTCTTCTAAGCCCAACAAACCCTTCTTCAATGTCAGTTGGTTAATGCATGGTAAAATGCAATGGGCTTCCCTAGATGGAGATTTCTATGTGTGTATGCACGAATCAATTTTAGATTAGTGTGAAAGGGAGCCAAAGCACTTCAATTCAAGTGCTCCCAATCACTGAAATGATTTCCACACACAAGGGTCAACCTTAAGATAAAGAAAATCAGATTATTGGGGTTGAAGTATTCGGGATCGAATCTTAGGCACGTGAAAGGTCGTGGTGGGGTTGGAATCAACTCAATTCCAAGTCTCCCCACCAAAAAGGTGATCCCGAATTGCAGATAAATGAGGCAAAGAGGGATAGCAATGAATCTTTTTATTTTTGCCTCGAAGAATACTTCACACGGCGAAAAATTCAAGTATCAAGATTCTTGGATCTTCGCTATGCGGAGTTTGGCCGAAAATCCCGGGGTGGTGGGAGTGATGACAAATAATTAAACAAGTGATTTTTAATCCACTTGCCCCAAGAGATCCTAAGAAGTTTTTTTTTTTTTTTTAAATGAAAAGTTGACCTAAGTTGCTAAGAAAGAGTGACCTACCAGTTCAGCAACGTGAGTGAAGCTCCAGTGCTATGCCGGTGGCTTCACGCTCCCGTTTCTACCTTGGATCTGCCCATGTCTCCGACTTCGTCTGCCTGCCTTGTCCTTGCAACTGGTTCACCTGCACACCAACAAACAGAAACACCCGTGAAGAGAAGGGTGTGAGAAGAGAGAGATTAAAGGAATGGAGTAGAAACTTTACCTGAATGCGCACCTCCTCAGCAACGGTACCAGAAAAAGTGTGGTTGTGGTCAGATAGGTTGTGTTAATATGTTGATTTAATCGTTGAAATGCGTATAGTGGTTAACCTAAATCGGGCCTAACCATCTTTTTACAAAAAATTCTAACCTGGCCTACTTGATTTTCTTTTGGTCACTTTTAGGCCCAGGGTCGAACTCAGGGAAGCGGGATTAGAGGTGAATAAGTTTCTACGCCTTTCCTACAATGAATCTCTTCTGTTCATTTATTAAGTTTTTTGGTGTTCTTCTATTTAAGATGTTTTTCTGAAAATTTTTGTCCCTGTGGTACACCCTCAAAATCAGGCTCTTGGCTTTGAGCCAAATTAGGGTTCCAAAATTGGTCTTGCTATTCGCAAGACTGAGTACCTACAAGTCAAGGATTATCTAATCTTTTTTGTTTATTTTTTTTTTATCTTTTTAATGGAAGGAAAGAGAAATAGAAATAAGGTAAATATAGTATATATATATAGGAGTGGGGCCGGAGGTAGAAATGGCGTGTAGCACGGTGTTGAGTTGATCATCGTCTAGGAAGACGCAACCAACAGGACGAAGTGCCACGTGAAGTGTAGGAAGGATGAGTGGAAGATGTGTGCGAAGACACTTTCTGTATGCGTGTATCGGGGAATATCAGCAACTGTGCAGATATTCCCTCGATACAACATGTGGTTGGTGATATGAAAATATATATATATATGTATATATGTAAATATATATCTATATGTATATATATAGATATGGTTATAATTATATAGGTGTTTATGTAGTTATATATGCACATATATATGTGTATATATATATATGTAAATATAAGTATAGATAGATGTATGTATATATATATATTTATAATTAGATATATATGTATGTATATATAACTTTATAGATGTATATATATATATATATATTAATATATGTATATAGATAAATGTAGATAGATATATATATATGTATGTATTTATAGTTATAGATATATATGTATATATGTATGTATATTTGTATATTTGTATATATGTATAAATATATGTGTATATATATGTATATATATATCGATGTATATATACTTATACTTAGTTGTATGGGTAATAATATATGTACAGATATATATATATATTTATACGTATATAAATATATGTATCTATGTAAATATATATGTGTGTATATATATATATATAAGTATATAGATATATATATATGTATGTATGTATGTATATATACTTATATATAATTGTATAGGTACTAATATGGATATATATATGTATATATATATATATATATATGTATATATATATATATATATATCAATATATATATATGTATATATATATATGTGTATATAGACCTGTACAAGTGAGTGTGAGTGTACACGTGAGTGTACAAGTGTGGTGTGTGTGTGCGCATGAGGTGAGTGTCTGTGAGAGAGAGAGGGAGTGCGCGTCTGCTGGAGTGAAGAAGGCGCAGGCGAGTTAAGTCGTTCGGACGCTTCAGCCAACGTCTGGTGGTCCACGAGCAGGTGTAGGTGCGTTGGTGCCAAGATGCGTGCGCACGCTGGATGGTGCAGGCGTGGGAGGAAGGTGTAGCGCAGCGCGCTGTGGACCGCAGCGCACCGCACTACACGCTGAGGTGAACGCAGAGAAGAAGCGGGCGCTGAAGCGGCGGGTGCAGACACTGGAGCAGGCGTAGGGAGAGACGCAGGTGCAGGTGTGTGCGGACGGGCTGGCAATGGTAGCGGCGTAGAGAGAGAGCGCGCGGTTACCGGATAAGTGAGAAACTTTCCGGTCACCACACTGTAGCCACAGTGTCGTGCTCTCTAGCGTGAACAGTGCTATAGTGCGCACTCGGCTCGTGCGACCGGGTGCTGGCGGTTTTGCCTGTGTGGGGGCTGCGGAGCGAGCTGACATGCGTGCGGAAGGAGCTGCGCCGGTTGCTGGCTTGTGCGGTGGCCTGTGTGTAGGCGAGAGGTGGCCAGCGCCTTGCTGTAGCTGCGGTTGAGCTTCAAAGCTTGACTCTGCAGCATTGGTAGAAATGGCTGGAATGACGAAATCAGAGCGGTGAACGACCACGCCCATCGGCTCTTTGATGAGCTGGGTGGTGGTAGTACTCACAGTGGTTGTTGTGCACCACTGTGAGCTGCTCCTGCCCGCAGCGTAGCTCCTCAGAAGGAAGAGAGGTTGCGTATGGAGAGGAGAGGGGAGGAGATGGCCTAGAAGAAGATGCTGTCTGTGTTCATTGTGTGGACTAGGCCCCCAGCAAAGAAGATAGCCGTGCCCTTTGTAAAGAGGCTGGAGGCAAGCACAGCCTTGCCCTGGGTTGTGCATGGCTGTCCATGCGGCTGGCAGGGCAAGCTGCTACAGAGAATGGTGCGAAGAAGATCAAGCCATGTCCTACAGCCGCAGAGGAATTCAAAGCCAAAATGAAAATAAAAATAGAGATGGTGAATTTGCGAGGCAGCACTTGAGGAATACGTAAATTTCAAGGCCATTTTATTCACTCTCCTCCCCTCTCAAATAAATGCATGCATGCGTTTATTTTTACAAATGTGACTATGGCTACCTAATATGCACCGGCAATGCTAGGAAATAGCATAAGATGGCACAATTGTAGGTGTATTTTTGCTGTGCAATCAGACGCGTAGCTCGCAGAGGCGTGCGACATGGGTGCGCGGAGTGCGCGCTAGCGCAGTAGTAGCGTGGGTGCAAGGCTATCTTCAGCGACGTTTATGCTGGAACTTCAATGACATTTATGACCGTCGCTAAATGCCCTGTATACGAAATTGATCCTTTCTTTGACTATAAAAGGACCCCTACCCCTCCCATTCTTCTTCATCTCTTCCTTTCTTCTCCTCGCTACCTCCAAAACTCTAGGGAGAGCTTGTCCCAACCTAGGATGCTCCTCTAGAGTAGAAACAAATATTTTTCCCTCCCCTCATCCCCATTCAAGGAGCATCCTGCGACCGTCTTCTCACCTACTTCAGGAAGTAGATCCTCACCGCGACACCATCTTGCCCAACCCCTCCATCCTCCAGCTCCATCCTCATTCATCCCTCTCCTCACCACCTTCCTCCAGGCGACGTTAGAGCAAGTCGTCCTCCAAGCGACCGTCGAGGGGGATTCTCTTACCTATATCTAGCTTTACTACTTTCTAGTGTAGTTTTTCCTACTTTCATAGTTGTAGAAACATTTGATCAAGCAATATTTGATTGTTCTTCTCTATATATATATATATTATTTTTGCATGTAAATTAGTTAGACATGTTTGCATCGACCTGATCTCTTGCTTGATAAAAATACCAAAAAAAAGAAAGAAAAGATAAAAATGACAAAATAAATAAATAATGAAATGTAGATTTTCCAAACGAAACATTCGCCTCCCCATGTTCGACCCGGGATTCATCTCGAGCTTCGGTTATAAATTTTATCTAATCAATGGACTTTCTTACGAATTGAACTATGACGATGGGTTTTCCAAACTCAAACCTTTTCACAACGAATCTCCGCTGCATCATCTATGGCGTAGAAGTTTTGGTCAACGTGGATGTTCTTTCTGAGATTCTCGGTTGTTCGTCTGTTGGTCCCAAGTCTCTTGAGCTCCACCAGCAGACACAGATGGATACCATTAGGGAGACCCTACTTACTCCCTCTCACTTTCACTTGGGTCATCCAGCCAAGTCACCTTTTTTTTCACGTATGTTAACACGAAGTTGTGTCGGTTGTGTAGATAGGGTCGAATTAACCTAACATTTTAGAAATGTTTACTGGTTGAGTCCAGGTCGTTCACTGGGATGCATAATAATTTTCTCTAAATTCACCAATTTTCTTTTATCTCTTTAAGTTTAGGAGGTAAAACTAGTTTCATTTTCAAAACATGAATTTTGTCAAAATATTTAACTATAAAGAACATACAAAATTCCATATGAAAACATATTTACTCAAAACATTATACTTTATTAACAAGTAAACATGCTAGTTTTTTCACTTTTATTTCATTCTAAGAAATTAAGACAATTAAAAAGTTATCCATTTAAAGCATGCCTTTTACAATTAAGAAGAAAAAGTAATTATGCAAGAGAAAATTCATTTATCTCTTCATCTTTCTACAACCTCTAATCTTCTTTCTTTCTTTTCTTTCTCTCTTTTATTTTCTTCTCTCGAGCTCTCTTTACCTTTCTTGTGTTGTTCCTGCCTTCTTATCTTCCTTCTCTTCTTTTTCTTTAATCTTCTCCTGCCTTCACTTCTTCCCTTAGTTTTTCCCCTTTTGTTCCTTAGTCTTTTTCTTCTTAACACTTCTTAGCGTCTGTGCCTTCTTTAGCTCTTAGCTTTAACACTTAACCTTCAACGACTTCTCTTTCCTTAAGCTTTCAGTTGAACCAGGTTTTTTTTACTTTTCAAACCAAAAGCTTTTTTATTTGCGGCGAGGTCCTTTCAAGGATGCACAGCACCCTAAGACCAGGGTGGGACCAGACCCTAGTTGGTCCTCGCCTAATCTCTGTTAGGTTGGTTTTGGTTCATTCATTAATCGGTTCACAGTCTCGAGCCGCATCGGCTCAACCCAGCCTCCCAGGCCACACTCGCCCTCCCAAGGCATAACCACATTCGCACACCCCCAAGGGTGCACACACCCACAGGCATATGCCCGCACACTCAGAACAATGCTTAGATCAAAAGGAATCAGAACCGGTGCGCCAAGCACTGACGACTGCATAGCCCTATGAACAAATTAATTTTATACCCAGGCACGTGCTCGTGGATATCCAAGGTGGGACAAAGCTAACCCTTTCAGACCCGAATTCAATCGTTCGTAACTTTCTACCTAGATCTCCAAACTGAATGATTTAAAGTTCGTTGGAAAGCTCTAAGGGTAATCAACAAAATTTTATGGTCAATTTAATGTTCTAATGATGTTTTGCTCTTCAATTTAACAGATGAAATCAGGGGTTCTACGGGTTTTAAAAAGATTGGAAAGTGAAATTAAAGTCAGGGAGGTCCTCAGATGGACTTCTCTCATCTATTAGAAGGTCTGTACATATTATATAGGCATTTCCGCTTCTGTTAGGATGGATTTTAAACTCTTGAGACCTACAGAACCTACAGAGAAGCTTTTCTCTTCTCTGAAAACTTCAGAGGTAGATTTTTAGATTTCAACAAGTGCAACAGACACTTTATAGTGTTCCTAATCTATTTAGATTAATTCTAAGGGTTATAACTAATAAATCTGGGCAAGTTTTATATTTGAATTCATCAGAACAGTGCTTCTATTGGTTTGGGTTCAAAAGTAACCCAACTTGACAGAAACAAAATTTTCACTAAATACATCATCTGAGCTTACTTTATTCTTTCGAAAAACATCAAATAGAATCACAGAAACAATTTCCTCATCTCAATTCCTCAATTCAAGCTCAGAACACCATTATCAGACTCAGGTTTGACTATGGAAGCTCGACGATTGGCTTTCTATTTAAAGCTTCTTCCTAAGAAATTAATACCTCAATCAGAGTCTTCTCATCATCAAAAACTTATTCAGCTCTTCAGACATGTGTTTCAACCTTAATTTCTAGGGTTTCAGGCTTGCCGCCTGAACTAAAATAGGTGTGTGTTCGACAAAGTTAATCAGAGTTTGTTATAATATTTTGAGAGTTAAAATAGCTTCAGTGTATCACTCTGAAGCTTTTGAGCTCCTTAAGTGTTTCTTAAATCCTTCATAATAGATTTCTCCAACTCGCTAGAGTTGGGGAGGAGGAAGTTACATCTAAAGCTCTAGTGGTTAAAACATCAAACAAATTTCTTTAAAATAATCAGTAATCCTTATTTTATTGTTCTGGAGCCACTTAGTAATTTTTAGAGGCTGCAACACAACTTTAGCTCGTTGGAGCTCACCGGAGCTCCGGTGAGTCCAGAAAATGTAAATTGTATGAACAGAGTGACAAAATTAACCATTTTTAATCTAAAAATGATCTTGAGGTTACAAGGAACCTCTTTATCACATTAAATTCTTCATTTGTTCATTAAAATGTATGATTTGACAGTAAGTTTGTTTCTTAAAACATTTGAATGGTTTAAGCTTAGGATTTGATTTAACTGCTCGATTGAGAAGTTAAATCAAGTCAACAGATATTATTAATCATAAATATATATTTAATTTATAGTTTGAATTGTTCCTGAGCTGCCATGGACAGCAAGCTCGAGAACTTAATTAAGATTTAGGCGTTTAATTATAGTTGATAATAATAGGTAATATAATGTCGATTAGGGTTCATTAGTGGTGATAGGTGATGAAAGAATCCAATGAAGGTGGAATTAGGCCGATCACTGTCACCATGGATAGTGAAGTAGTCGGTAAAGGTGAGATTTGAATTAGGCATTTAGATGATTTAATTAATCGATTAAATGAATTAGAAGTGAACATGGAAGATATAGGAAGGTGTACAGTGAGTTAAAAGACAAAATTAAAGCCTCTGGTGAGCTCAAGGAACTCGTCGGAGTTGGAGGAGATGAAGCTAAATTCTAAAATTACTCTAAACTAACTAACTAAACTAACTAAGCTAGCCTACTCCTACTCCTACTCCTAGTCTATTGTTACCTGGACGAAGGGGTCAATAGGGTTCCACCGAAGTTTCATAGCGGACGATGAAATCAGAGGGTTGAAGAAAGATCTCCGGCGGGCGGATTTGAGGTGGAGCACAGGAATCCTAAGGTCGGCGCCTTTGTCAAAGGTGTTGAAGACCACGGCAGATCTCCTCGGCTACTTAAGATGGATGGAGGAAGTCGGAAGAAGGAATGGGGAATCACCGGAGGTTTGGAAGAATAGACTATCTAAGTCGGCTACAGTGTTAGAAGAGGGAAGGGAGCGAACTTGCTAAAATCGGAGGTGTGAGGGGGTATTTATAGTAGTTTGCCACAAAGAGAGGGTGGGGTCTGGCCGAAGAAGAAGCTTGAGGAGCTTAACCTCCATCGTCGTCTTCGACAATGGTGAGGTTGTCTCCCACTGAGAAATAGGATTCTTGGTTAATCCAGACCGATGGATGAAGTGGAGGTGGTGAGCGCAAGCTGGAAGAGCTTGGGCAAAGAGGAATGATGTCAGCAGGGTGGTGATTGTGTGGTAGGGTGACTCTCTGCCGCCAGCCGTTCGTTTGGCTGGAGAAGAAGAAGAAGACAAAGACGAAGAGGGACTTAGAAGTAATAAAACCTAAGTTCCTATGTGAGAAATAAGGACCCGACTGTAATGAATATTAAGGACTAAAATGTAAACCCAGGTTTTGAAGGTTTATTTTAATTTAGATCTTTTTCAACTTTTTATATATGTTAGTAAATGAGGTAAATATTATGTTTACACCTTGATTTTACATTTTTGACCTTTTTAGGATAATTTATTAAATTAAGTAAAATCACTTAAGTTATTACATACTTAGGTATACATTATACTTAGGTTACTTATCTTATTAATTAAGGAAATGATTAATAGGATTTCGAGTCCAATTATTATCTAAATTATTAATAATGTTAATTGAATGATAAAATTCCATTTTTAACTTATTTTATGGTCCTTAACTAAATATCCCTTATTCTATAATTAACCCTTATATATTCATAACCCTAGCTAATTAACTAGGAAAACTAGTTAATTAGGGTTTAATTAGAGATCATGATGAGTGTATCATCATACCCCCAAGCCAAAGTTTTGCTAGTCCCTAGCAAAATTAACTAAGACTATGATGATTTAAAGCACTTGGGTTTAAATTATTAATAGTAACTATGTAGAGGAAAGCTTGGGTCAAAAAATTTTTTTATATTTAATATAAATGATTAATGTATAGAGTATGTGTGAAAATTTTCTTACTTTGACTTATACTTATAACATTTTCAAGACACACTTACAAACAATTTGTAAACAATATTTTATTCTGAATTAGAATTCTTCAAAAATCTCTTACAAGCATGTTTTACTTTTTACTGAAAGAAAAAGGGGGAGATATTATGTAAAACTATTTTCAATTTCATAATTATAATTTTGTTGTCATCAAAAAGGGGGAGAATGTGAGCACCTCTATTTTGATGCACCAAAATTAAGCTTATTGCTAGATTAACATTTTAGGACTATCTCGGATTAAAGTAATAAAGAGTCTTTCTAGCCAAGTGTAGATAGTTGTTGATGTGTGTCTTTTTTATCTTTATTTGAGTCTAGGACATTATTGTAAGGAACCTCAAATAAAACTCAAAAATGAAATTTTCACGTTTCTTTACAAAACTAGGTTTTTAGGGTTATTGATCGACCAAATTACCTTGATCAACCAACCAACTTCATTAACCGATCAAATCAACCCATTTTAGGAAGTTGAGAAATTCTTTTGATCGACCAACCAAGTAAATTGACCGATAAATTAGTGATCGACCAACCATCTTAATTGATGGACCAAATTGCCCTTTGATCGACCAATTAACCTTAATTGATCGACCAATTTAATTTCCTATTCAGGCAAAACATTTAGTACAAATAGAGGTTGTACGCAGCCCATCTTTTCATAACTTTCAAATAGAAATACCATTCAAAAGGTAGAGATTCTCATGCTTATTCCAAAGGTTTCTGTGCCCCGTTCTTCATGTTTTTCAAAGCATGATGATGAACAGATTTTGGCAAAGTAAAATCAGGGTTAGGAGAAACCGTCATCATAGTTCGCAAAAGACCTTATCAAATACAATTTTTAACCGAAACTCCAAGGGAGTCCTAGGTCGAACACAGGGAGGCAACGCTTACTTTTGTTGAAATCCATGCTTCATTTTATTTCTTTTTGGTGTTTTAGGGTTTTGTGATTTTTTTTATGTTTTTGAAATAAAAAGACAAGCGAGATAACTTCACAAAGTGGAGAAACAAATATGATATTTCACAATGGCATTCAAATGTCCATTACAATATGCTAAAGCATAAAAGAGATAGGGGTGAGAAGAAATCTCTCGAATCGGCTATTTGGCGAGATGATGGTGCTTGGCGGTAGCTTAGATGAAGTGGGTGAGGTGCTAGATGACGAAGGTGAGATGCAGGAGGATGTCGAGTAAAGAAATGCTTCACCAAGGCTCTGGAATGGGGATGAGGAGATGGAGATGATCTTCTACCGGAGTGGAGATGGGAGGACATCTCTGAGGCTTCCTATGAAGGTGGTGAGATGGAGGAAGAATATTTAGTTATAGGAACATTACACTAATAGGAGGCCTTTGGAGCATGGAAATAAGCTCTAATGGAGCTTAGGTAGTCTACTAGAGCTTTGGAGTAGGTGGGAGTAGAATAGGTAGAGATGAAATGGAAGGGGAGGTGTAGGGGTCCTTTTATAGTGAAGGGAAGAAGGGCTTCCCGTGTACAGGCAATTAGTGACAGCTACAAGCATCACTAAAGACCCACCAAGCCTGCCTCTGAAGATCTGCTCCACTGCTTGCGTACGCATCACGCACCCGTGCCTCTTGCACCATGTCATGCGTGCACGCGTGCTAGCGTGCACAGCTGCACCTAGTCATGCTACACTGGTGTTCCCTCGCACATGCATGTGCTGTGCTAGTGCCACTACTATTGCTGTCTTTGTTGTGCTGCATCAATTGCTCAATTAGGGGGGCTGCGGGGATTTGAACCTGCGCTGATAGACTACGATCGTCGCTCCAGATCTATCCGTATGGTTGGATTTCTCATCTGAAGCCCGTAAAGATGTCGCATTTCCTCCTGGCCATAAAATGTTGGAATTATAATACAATATACACAAATTATCCTAAATGTAATGTAATGCATGTTATGCACTATTTATACTTATCGAATGCAATGCTAGGCTTATGAACTATCATAAATAAGCATTTTATCATGAATTTATGCATGTTTATCATACCCTCATGCTTATCTTTTGCTAGCCCCTAGTAAAATTAACTTAAATGCTATGTGTAAGAGTAGAATTAGGATTTTATCACTTAGGCAAGATTTGTTGGTTACTTTAGAAGATTTCAACCAAAGACCTAGTTACAAAAACTCCATAGTGCCCGGGTGTCTGCTAGAATGCAAACTGCCCAAGTCATCGCCTTATTCGAAAATGGAAGATATATTTTTTTTATTCTTTTTCTTTTCTAATTTTTTTTGGACTTTTGGAGTTTAAGAGTTTCGGGATAACTTTTTACTGCTACCCAACCCACCCAAGACTCGAAAAGGACTCTAAGTGCTAAGCATCTTTTGAAAAGAGTCAAAGACTCACTAGCTGGCCGTTAAAATAGACTTTAGGTTTCTATGACCCTAGGTGACCTAAAAAAATTCTACCTAAAGGTTTAGCTTTCCAAATGGTAGCTTTCTCCCTACTTTTAAAAATTGTTTATAGGGTCAACACAAGGTCGAACCCAGTATATATCTCCCTGATTTATTCTACTTCCCCACTTCTTCCTTAAGTGTTTTGGGAGTTGTTTGTGCATTTTTGTGAGTTGGACTCTGGACAATCGACCAATTGGTTGTTACCCACGGCAACTTGCCAGCCATACTCGTGTGGTGAAGTGTGATTTATTTTTTTCTTCTTTTTCCTTTTTATTTTTTTTAGTACCTTTTTTTTTAAGTAGGTGGCTTCCTTGATCTAAGATTTACCTAAAAGCAGTAGAATTAGTATGGTTAAGTAGCTAGGCTCTAGACAACCAGTCAATGGGCTGTTACCCACGACAACTTTCCAACCATACTACCCTAGAAAGTTCATTAGCTACCTAATTTATGAAGAAACCACCGAAAAGTGAGTCAATACAAATAGTGTGTAGATGCTTAGACTTAAAGTCCCCTCAAATCAAAGGGCAGGTTGATAAGTCATGTACTTATCATCCCAATTTATTAGCCAAATTAGAATAAAATTATTTGGCAAGGACTCGAGACTGAGTCCACATTCGAGTGGACACCAGGGCTAATTAAGCCCAAAGACCTTAAGAGTCTAAGTACTTAGTTCATATCGTGTCATTTCCTAAAGTTAACATCTCCTAATGCCTAAGTTCTCTTCTCCTAATTTTACTTTTTTTTATTAATAAAATAATAGGAAATTACTGTTATGGTTGACAAAATGATTATTTCATAAGATATCCACCCCCCCATGCTTAGCTAATGCAATGTCCTCACTATTAAAATGAAAACATGTAATAGAGTAGAATTGGAAGAATAACACCTAGTAGTACCTAATGCAATGGTTGGGTGAACAAGGACGCTGAGGGTTTTGTGATGTGTTGAGGGTTTCTAGGTACTCTAGAATACCTAACATTTCAAGAGCTTCTCCCCAAAGTTTAATTTCATCCTCACAATCAGGGTGCTTAATCCAACCATCCTGATCCTCACGATTCCCAACCAAAAGTTGAATCTCAAACTCTAAAAATTCAGGATGAGGACATTGCTGGGTTTTAACTTGATCATGTGAATCATCCAACAAATTTCCAATTTCATTAATATCTTCCTCATCCTGGGTTGTAACAATTTGTTGAATGTCTTTATTGTCCTCAATTATCCCTGCAATCATGTGATTTTCCTCCTGAGTTTGGATTGAGTTGGCCCTTAAAAGGTTGTCTAAGGTATGTATGGCTATTACCTCCACTATTCTGCCAAGCTCCTCCATCAAATCACACTTAATTTTATCCTTCTTTGAGAACTCAAAAATATTAAATCGATTTATTTTATTCTCGGAGGCCATTTCTATATTTCCCAATTCATATTCAATCCTTGCCTTGGTGGTAGCCAAGAAAGGTCTTCCCAAAATAATCAAGGTGTGGTTGAGCTATTTTGGTGCTTCTATGTCTAGGATCATGAAATCAGCAAGGTAATGCAAATCATTAACCTTGACTAAAACATCCTCCACAAGACCCCTTGGTTTTGTAATGGATCTATCAGCTAAATGCAAGGTTATGTCAATGTGTTTTAGGTAGCCTAGACCCAGTTCCATATGTAGTGAGGTGGGGATCACATTAATGGAAGCACTCAAGTCGAGGAGGGCCCGATTAGAAGTAATGTTTCCTATTATGTAGGAAATCAGTGGTGCTCTCGGGTCCTACTTCCTAGGAGGTAGCTTGTTTAAGATCAGTGTGCTTGTGTTATCAGACAAGATTACTCTCCTATTATTTTTAGATTCCACTCTATGCTTTTCTGTATATGAATTCAGTAAACCTATGGCGTAGGTAGGGATTGATCCGATAGCTGCGAGGAGTAAAATGATTGTCAATTTGAAAGCCTGAAGTAAGGACAACCTTTCCTCTAATTTCTCCTCCGAGTTTTTTTGTTTTCCCATACAACAACAACATACTCCCAAATCAGACTCTGATATTTTGATGATCACATTCTTAGTTGGGAGTCTAGAATTCTTACTATCGGGCCTAATGGTGTTGACATAGGGTTGGGTAGGTCCCTTATGTCTAGTACCACTCCTCAAGGTGATGGTATTTGCAGTGGCAAAATGCTATTGGTTAGTGCCTTGGGGAGGGTTGGGCAAAACAGGAGGCTCCCGGTTGCTTATGGTGGGGACTTGGTTCACTCTGGGAGGGGCTAGGGTAGCCTGATGATTACATGAGCTTGAGCATGCGGCTCCCCACCATTACCAAACCCTTGAGGCCCAGCGCCTCAGTTCTGTACATTCCTTGGGTTTGGTATAGGTTGTGATGGTAGAGATCCGGTTTGTCGGTTGTTTGCACTAAGCCCATATTGCAAGGTGTCCAGTGAAGTTTTCATTTGCTGCATGAGCTGGAGCATTAACCATTGCATTTCTACCATCTTCAAGTTTAAATTAGCCTACCCAACGGGTTGTTAAGCATTCCACATGGACTGATTAACGTGATTCAAGGGCAACTGAGTATATACATGACGTTGCCCCTGATCTTTCCAAGAGAAGTTAGGATGATTTTTCCAACCAGGATTGTAGGAATTTGAGTAAGGGTTGATCCTAACATTCTCCTACATAGCATGAAGATCCTCATAAGATGGGGATGAAGAAAAATCAGTAAAACTGGGATCAAAGGCCCTAGTTTGGAACCCATAAGGTTCCGAGAAGAGCTGGGCCGAAGGTCAAGCCGACTCCAGCTGGTTCACAAACTTCTATCCCATAGAAACTTGCGAATAATGGAATCTTGAGCCCTAGGATTGAGTGGATCTAGAAAAATTAAAGTTTCCAGACATCCACTCCATTCATTTAGAAACCAAATCCACCTTATCTAATTTATTGCAGATCAGTTTCATATCAAATGTATGAGAATCTTGGACTTCATTAGCATTTAATCTAGTTTATTCGGATTGGTTGAAGGTTTCCATGGAGGCGTGGTTTAAAGAGTTTTCTCTTATTTCCTCAAACAAATCATACACGCCATCTGCATCTTTGTTGAGGAAATTGCCTTCGCAAGAAGCATCTACATGATTACGGAGTTGATCATTTAACCCATGATAAAAAATCTGCACAAGTTGCCATTTAGGCACCTCATGCTGTGGACACTTCCGCAACAGATCCTGGAATCACTCCCAAGCCTTGTGAAATAGTTCCCCCTGCCGCTGGACAAAAGTGGTAATTGCCCGTCGCATTGCATTGGTTCACCCAACTGGGAATAATTTCTTTAGGAAGGTCGATTTCAAAGCTGTCTAGGTAGCAATCGGTCTTCCAATGGTATGATACCAATGTGCGGCTTTATCCTTGAGTGAATGTGGGAAAAGTCTCATGAGCATCTATTCTTCATCCACATTCCACGATTTGGTGGTCTGAACTAGAGTGATCAGGTCCTCCAAATGTTGGAATGGATCCTCTGAGCCAAGCCTGTGAAAGTGTTTAATTAGACTCAAAACCTGGGGCTTGATCCCAGCATCACCGGTGAGAATCACAACATCGGGACTATCCTCATAATTCAAAGGATCATAAAAATCCTTCAAGGGTTGAGCATCTTGACCATTCATTTGTTGGAACCATTGCTGCATCTGCTGCAATTCTTCCAACTGCCTCTGGATCAGCTCCTACTGGTCCGGGGCGGGGGAGGTGGTTGTTGATCAGCCATGGGATCTACTTGGCTATAACTCAACCTCCACCTCTTGGAATGGTCTATAGGGAGTTCCAAGTGAGGGTTCAATGACCTCCTTCCAAGCATACACTGGAAGGAAGTCCGAATGGCGGGAAAAAGGAACCCTACAGCAGAAAAATGCAAGCCTGTCCTTAGGTTGGGTAGCCTAAAGGTCTATTAACTCTCATAATCCATCTTAAGATTATAAATGATTTACTTTACTTGTATCCAGTCAATCGAACTAGTTAGAAGGAGGGGCTGGGGAGAAGGTTCTTCCTTTGACTTGCACCTCCAGTTCCTTGTGTACCCCTCAGCCACGGTCGTTCGACACTACTCCCCTAGCTAGACATCAGATTGACTAGTACAAGTAGGTTAATTGTAAACAATCTCAATCTAGACCTCGAAGAGCGAATCAGTCCTTAAGGCCAACATCTAATCAATTTTAGTTAGGCTTGGGATATTTAGTGCTTTGGGAATGTGATGGGCCCTTAATGGGTTATGACCTTAATGATTCATAAAAAATGTGTGTATGTGCACAACCAAAAACATTTCAAGCAAGATTATTAATGATGAAGTGAGTTTTAGGGTTCGAATCTTGCTTAGTAGCTTTTAGGGTTCAAATATTAGGTAGATTCAACCAAATTTTCAGGAGGCAAACCAAGTTTGAAATCACAAGTTCAAGTGTTTTCCTTTACCAATCAAAAAGAAATATGGAATGCCTGGCTTGACCTAAATATTGAATCCTATGGGGTAGCTACAAAATGAATTCCTTTTAGATAAGGTGGCGCAGCCTAAACAATTCAATCAACTAGCCCAGATGCACCACCGATTAGGGCACACAAAAAGGTGATTAACCTAGTATGATTTCTACTCCTTCATGTGTTGAATTGGTGTACTGATTCCATAAGTTGAAATCCCGGTTGGGTAGATAAAAATCAAGTTAGGTTATGTGCCTCAAATGTGGGTGTATGTAGTGTGTATGTTGATTTGTCCCACAAGAAGTATCTTTTTGTTTTTTTTTATAATATGCAAGGGTGAGATGAGTGTAGGTGACAAACAAGACAAACAACTTCTATCGTATGGTTTATGCAAACACCAAAGTGGATTAGGCCTTGGTTATTGATGTGGTGAAATGAAACTTGTGGGGGAATGTGGTGGCACTTACAAATTACTCTACCTACACTTTACTCTAGTATATTGCACTCGGATCTCCTTGTTAGGGTACCTGCAAGAAAGTTAATTAGAGGCAAGTGGGGTTAGTAACAAGTCAATGCAAAGAAACACGGACGACAAGAAAGCAAATTCTGTTGCCTCTCCGGCAACTGTGCCAAAATGATGAACGGGTTTTGGCGAAGTAAAATCAGGGTTAGGAGAAACCCATTGTCGTAGTTCGCAAAGCACATTATCAAATACAATTTTTAACCGAAACTTCAAGGGAGTCCCAAGTTGAACATAGGGAGGCAACATTTGCTTTTATTGAAATTCGTGCTTCATTTTGTTTCTTTTTGGTGTTTTAGGGTTTTGTGATTTTTTTGATGTTTTTGAAATAAAAAGACAATTGAGATAACTTCACAAAGTGGAGAAACAAATATGATATTTCACAATGGCATTCAAATGTCTATTACAATATGCTAAAACATAAAAGAGATAGGGGTGAGAAGAAATCTCCCAAAATAGTTAGATAGATCCTACACCTCCTTGTGTTCCACTCAGGACTCACCAAGGTCTCAGTTATTTTTATTTCTGTTCTAAAAAGGATCACACTACAACGAATGCTTTATTACTTAACAGTTTCCTCTGATCAGATTCTGGTGTCTGTGCTAGGGTGGCAATGGATTTCGTTTTCATATTTGCTTTTGTGTTTGCAATCAATTCTCTGACCTACATGTTTCTGTTTCTCTGAATGTGTGCAGGACCTCATGGCAACTTCAGATTCCAAAGACAAATGGTAGACTTGTAGAAAAGTGTGGGTAGACATAATGAGGTAGGTATTGACATCAATATAGGATATTTTTTGCATTAGGAGTCATTTACCTTCATCCTCAAAAAAAAAAAATTCCTCCATCTAGATTAGGTGTTCATTTGATCCTTAGGATTAGTCATTTGCTTGAGTTGTTTACATAAGAAAAAGGAAAATCGCTTTTGGTGGATGTTATCCCTTTGAAATCAACAAAACCACCTCCTTGAAATTCGGGTAGCAAACAAAAACATTTTCAAAAATCATTTCCTAGATTTTTATTGGCTTAAAAATTATAAAATTTCTCCTGGACGTAGGTATTGAAGTCAAGAAGATTTTACCCAAATTTCGTGCTCATTTAATTTATATTTAATTTTAAAAATTCGTGAACTATACTGATATCCATTCTGATTTGGCATCATGATTTGCATCAATCCAAAAATCATAAGAATGTTTATACTACTCTGATTAATTTGACATTTGGGACTTTGGATTCCTATGATAATTGATCGCCAAGGAAAACTCTGAAAAAAACATTTTGAGCATGTTTGAATTCACTGAAAATCTAATCACTAACTGGGTGTCAAAACAGATCTAAAGACACCATTGCACATTTAGTTATAAAAAAATTATAAAATGTGCATTAAAAATTCTAAAAAAAATTCTGAGTGCTTTAGTTAGTGATGCATTAAGACCATTGGTTTCTATGATTGGGTCACACCACATTTGGCTTGTTGGACTTAAAATTTATCTTTTTGAGCTAACTGTTTTTAGGATTTCACATTAATGTAGAGTACACTTGCATTTCAATACTTAAAGGGAATTTATCATACAATTGGGACTTGCTAAACTTTTTGTGTGCTTCAATAGAATCTTGATTGAATTTATTTAACGAAGTGAACCTTAAAATACATTAATACATGCATTGAACCAAAAGATACCACATCAATTAAGCTTGTATTGTGAACCCCTTTGTTTGTGTACTACACATTTCAAATCAATTTCTAAGGGGCACCAACCCAATAAACAACCTCCCATCACATTCCATAAGCGCGCACAAACTAATCCTAATAAAAGTGATTAGACGTTGGCTCCTAAGAAATCACTTGAGTCCAAGCTTTGGAACCTAAGTAGGGAAAATAGGTGAATAATATAAATTTCTCTAGTAAAACCTGATGTCTAGGCTATAGGGTAGTGCAAAGCAACCGTGTCTAAGGGGTTGGGCTGAACCTTTCCCTTAGTTCATCATAAACACCAGTTTATCATCATTTTTAGGATAAAATCACACTTAGTTCCTAGGGCTTCTACATTCGCATTACAGTATTAGGCTACATTTAGGCATTTACATACATTTAGGGTTTAGCCATGCATTAATAGTTTTCTCTTCATTTTATATATTGATACATCTCATTTGTTTTGTCAGGGATGAGGACACAGTAGAAATCAACTAAACCTTGACAATGTGAAAGGCAGAAAGACAAGAAGAAGATAGAAGTCTCAAGTAATTGGATCCCAACTCATTCCGGCTCATCTCAGCTAGTCCTAGCTCACTCTAGCTCATGTCAGCTTATTCCAGCCCATCTTTAGCTCTCCATAGCTAGCTAGCTAAAGCTAGCTGAAGAGTCTTTAGGGAGCTGAATGCTAGCTTATCTCAGCCCAATCCATGTCAACTTGGCTACTAGTCCTAAGATAACTAGCTAAGCTAGCTGTTGAGTCCATAAGAAGCTCTACTTCAACCCTCCTCAACTCTATACAATATCAACTTAACTCAAGCCAACTCTTCCTAGCTACTCCTAGCTCCTACTAGCTACTAGCTTAGCTAGCTAAGTTAGCTTTTACTCTATTCCTCCACCTAGCTCTCCACTTTTACCTCCAAAAATCCAATAATTACCACCCATAGGCACTCTTCATTTCCCTCCAATTTTTCCCTCCAAAAATATCTATGCACCCATTCATTTTCGTCCAAAAAAGCCATAACCACCCCCTCCTTATCCTATAAATACACTACCCTACCACCACATAAATCTCATCCTTGCCTAGCATTTTATTTGTACCTATATCCACCTATATAGTCGAGCAAGGAGAAGGGAATTGGAAGGTGATCAAGGAGGCTACCTTGTCTCTTTGGTGTTCATCTTCTTCTTCCCTCTTCCTTGGTACCAAGCCAAGGAGCATTCAAGTGGTGGATGGCTAGGCAAGGAGAGAAGACAAGGGTGGTGGACATCAACCCTAAGAGGAGTCAAAGAGGAGTCTTCTTCAAGATTGGGGCAACCTTTGTTCGAGCTAAGCTTCATCTATCTTTTTGAGCATATGACCTTCTTCTTGAACTTTTTCTAGTTGTTTTTTATTGCATTAAACATTCCTCTACACTTGAGGATTACTTATGTGGATCCCCCACACAAGTGGGCTTGCATTAATTTGTGCAACTTGATTTTATGATAAAAATGTTTATTACCTTTCACTTTTCTTCCTAATTGATTCATGCTTCCTTAAATTAATAGCACACGCATCTTTCCTAATTATCCTGGGCTATACTTTCCTAGGGTGAGCTTAAAAAAGTTGGGCTTCATCAATTTACTTTTGTCACAATTACTTATGTGTATCTTCTATCTTTCCATTACCATATCTCAAAAACCCAAAAAAAATCAAAAGCAAAAATACAAAAGAGAAGATTTGAGAAAGCAAGAGAGAGAGAGAGAGAGAGAATATCTCAATACCTAACAATTTGGCCTCCTTAGATGACTAATGTAGACACATTCATTTAGCATAAAATGCTTATTTATGTGTGTTGCTTGGCTTATAGATGCATTCAACATTATAAATATTGCATAACAAGCATCATCATGCATTTAGAGTAGATTATATAATTTGTACATTAATTTACACATTTTAATGGCAAGGCACAGGGTGACATATTTTTGGGCTTTAGATTGCATATCTGATCATATGGATGTGATCAGGGTGATGATTAGAGTCCAACGCCTTCGAATTCACCTTGATCGGACATCTGTAGCATTCCCTAGAACAATATAAGATCGACAGCCATGGGGCAGGAAGACACAAATCTGGACCACAACGAAGAATCAAACTATACAAATCTATTCAAGTCGAGATCATAACCAACTGTATGAAAATCAATTCAATCTGACACCTATAGTGTCCCTTTTAAGCAGTTGGAGATGGACGGCTATGATGGCACTGTGTGGCGCCATCACAACCGCCCAAAGTTGCCCAAGAGTCCCTACTCAGCCTCTGAGGAGTGTGTGGGATGGGATTTGGGTCATTGGATCTTGATCCAATGGCCACAAGCCAACACGCCACCACCGTTGGATAATTATCACTTGGACATAAAGACCATCGTACCACATTAGTAACATTCTTGGTTCCCAAGGAGGGGGCGTAGGTTCGAGACTCAATTTGAACTCCTCAGAGTATTTACAATGCAATCTAGCCATGCGATGGAGGATGAGGAGCTATGATGAAGTCATGTCACTGATTGAGCAGCAATCATAGGTCCTAATCTACTTGAATTAAGTTAGATCCTACCTTAACTTAGGAATAATGCATGCATAAGCACCTTATTTTGCATCATATTCGATTTGTTAACTTTGTAAATAATAATGCTATATTATGTCCTAATTGAGTGGAAATAATTGTTAAGAACGCGTGCCCCGGACGTATTTTAAGACGTCTGGGAGGTGGCCCAGACGTCTGACCAGACGTCTGGGATCACATCCAGACGTCTTTCCAGACGTCTGGGATGGTTTATAGACATCTGAAAAAAACGTTATCGTCGAAACCCGCGAGTCGCCTGCGCGCCTGAGCGCGCAGACCGCATATTCTCTCTTTTTCTTCTGCGGCTGCAGACGCCTGCGGCGCCTTCTCTCTCTCCTCTCCACGCGGCGTTAAAAGGGGCGCGCCTCCCCTCCCGTCTCCACCGTCTCCTCCTTCTTCTCCTTCTTGTGCGCGAGAGCGAGCGGACGCAAGGGCGGCAAGCGGCGGCCGCAGTGAGCGCGGAGGTGCGGCGTGCGAGGGCGGAGCTCTGCCGTGAGGGCGAGCTCGCTGGAGCGGCTTGGCCGGCCGACGGAGGGCGTAGGGGGGGTGGGGCGACGCAGAGAGGGACCTGCTGCGGGCTGAGCAGCAGACGCGCGAGGTTCGACGCGGGCGGCGTCACGAGCGGAGGCCGAGCAGGGCCCTGATTCTGGAAAAATTTCCAGAATCAGACGTCTGGGTTGATATCCAGACGGCAAGGTCGACGTCTGTAAGATCATACAGACGTCTGAAAGGTGAGTTTTCCACCTTCTTCCTTCTTGACGACTGACCGTACTGAGGAGGGGGGGGTTGGCTGTGCGCAGGTTCGCTGATTCGCCATCTTTTGCGAATCAGACGTCTGGGAGTTGTACCAGACGGCGGGAGTGACCTCCAGACGTCCGGAGTGACCATCGGACGTCTGGGATCTAGGCAGACGTCCCTGCAGACTTCTGGACGTCTAGGAAACCACGCTGAACAGGTAATTCTCTGATCCACTTTTTAAGACGTCTGGAAGGAGTTACAGACGTCTGATTTTGCACAGTATCGTCCTTTTCGACCCGTTTAGGGCCCGTTCGGGCTCCGTTTTCCGCGATTCGAGTTGCGTTCTCTTCAGAATTAATTCCTCTACTCATCTACAGTAGCTATACACTATTTTGAGACACTCCTTGTGTTTGATCCTTGTGACAGGATCTCGTTCAGTTGCAGTCTTGAGAGTCGCGGAGGCACGCGGGGTTCCTGATCACGCCCCCATTACTCCCGTTGTACCTGGTAGAGTGGCTTAAGTTATTAATAAAATCTGTTTAAGTATGAAACCATAACTAGAATCTAGGACATTGCATGAATCCTAGGAATGAGAAATGTATGGAATGATAGCTCCTAGGTGATGCATGAATCCTAGGGCTGGAAAACTAGTTGTATGCTAGATCCTAGGATGTGGCATGAATCTTAGGATGGAAAAACAAGTGGAATGTATAATACTGCAGTCTTGGAAAAATGGAAAGGAATATAAAGCTGCCTGTAATTTGAATTAACAGCTGCCTGTTATGAATAAAGAAACATGTTTGAGATCATGGATTTTGAGAACGTGAATCTGGAAAGTGAAACATATGATGTTCTGAGATAAAGAGTTGGAACCCTACGGGGAATTAGGAGTGGAACTCCTGGAAAGAAAAAGGAATGGAACTGAGATGTAGTTTGTACTGTCTCTTGGGTACGCAGTACCAAGGGAAGTACCTGTACCTGTTTAGTGCAGAGTGGGGCCAGCCGCCCCACGGACCCGGGGTTAGGATTGGCCGCTCTGTACCGACTTGTTGGCCCTCGTGTACGTAGTACCGAGGAGAGCTAGTAGTGTTAGGAGAGTACTAGCTACCCCACGGGCCCCGGGGTTCTGCTAGCCTCCTTCACTGACTTGTTAGGCCCACTAGGGCAAACCAGGGAAGTCAGGCGAGGGTGCGCGGACTGTGGAGGGGCAAGGCCCCGGTTTGGTTACTGTGGAGGGGTTGGACCCCTGTTACTGAGAGGGCTCTGCCCTGGTTCCGTGCTGTGCTTTGGGTGCACCCGTTAACGGAAACGACTGACCGCGTGCCAGTGCGGGCTAGCTACCTGTGCATTTATCGCGCGTGCCGTAGTCACCGTTACGTCTGTCAGTGACCTTGGGGTGGTTGACTGAGGGTAGGATCACCACGGGGGACTCTCCCAGCCAGGAGAGCACCACGTGCTACTTCTACTTTTGGAAAAGACTGCAATCAAGATCGTTCCCACGAGGACATTCGAGATCAAGTAAAGGACCTGAGAAATAAATGAAATAGTGAGAAAAATTGAAAGATGTGAATAAAGGAAGTAATAGAACATAACAGCTACTGTACACTCTACTGTTGCCTTTAGTTAGTTTGCCACTCTACTCAGCATTTTGCTGACGTGTTACACTCGTTACCTTTTTCAGGACCAGGTGTTGAGCAGCCAGGGTCGGCGGCTGCAGAGGACGCTGGGCCGAGTAGGGTCCAGTAGAGTTACCACAGCCTTTTGTACCTCTTTTGTTTCTGTTCTAGTGAGTAGTTTTGTTTCCGCTGTACCTTCTTTACCTGCAGTTCTTGTTATATGATAAATGTTGTTTTACTGTTGTGGTGGTACCTACTGTAGTAGTTTCTTTCCTTACAGCTGTACTTTCTTACTGTTAGTTATATTCATGCTGAATGTGGTTTATTTTACTGTCTTTTGGTTACTTCCTCGTTGGACGACTAGGTCTTGGGATTAGTCGAGTCGGTCCGGTTCTCGTGTCTCGTAGGGACTCGGGAACCGGGTCGTTACAAGATGGTATCAGAGCAAGGTCGTCCCGAGAAGTGAATCAACTGACTGGAAAATAACCAATTCACATGTTTATAGCTAGAGTAGCCACCACAACATGTCTCTTGACATGAGCTCCTAGAAGTTTCGTTAGGTACCGTCTGTTTTGACGTTTCCGTTTTGTTTCGCGTCTCCTGCAGGAGATGCCTCATCGCGGGACTGGCGAGACTGGCCGCGGGCGCGGCCGAGGGCGAGGTCGGCGAGGTGGACGTGCTGTCGTTGACGTCTCGGTGGACCAGCCACCACTCCCTGACATCCAGGCCCAGGACCTCGCCAGACTGATACGGGATATTGTACGAGAGGAGCTCCACCCACCGCCCCGAGCACCTCCTCCTGGGGTTGCATAGGGGGAGTCCTCTGTGGGACCACGCGACGGACGCGGCGCTGGACACGAGGGAGGGGATGGGCCCCTGCCGTGCCCACCTTCCTCCGACACTTCTGTACATGAGGCACCTTCGCCTGGAGGTGCACCAGCACCTCCCCTACAGTGCCACTTCGAGCTTTTCGGACAGTTCCGGAAGCTGAAGCCCCCCTCCTTCAAGGGGGATGAGGACCCGACCGAGGCAGAGGACTGGCTTGAGCAGCTGGAGAAGATCTTCGACACCCTTCGCCCCCCGGTGGAGTGCCGCGTGGCCTTTGCCACGTACCAGCTGGAGAGTGCGGCACACCGGTGGTGGAGGGCGGTCCGGGGACAGGAGAGGGACGAGCCGACGTGGGACCAGTTCGTCACCCTCTTCTGCGAGAAGTACTTTCCCCAGACGTGGCAGGACCAGAGGAGGCGGGAGTTCCACACTCTCCGCCAAGGGACGATGACCGTGAGCGCGTACCGCACGCGTTTCTTGGAGCTGTCCCGCTTTGCAGCGACAGCGGTAGCCACTGAGGAGGAGCGCCTTTGGAGGTTCACCGAGGGGCTCCGGCCTACGATCCGGGGTTATGTCAAACCCCTGAAGCTGCCGACGTTTTCGAGGGTGGTAGAGGCAGCTATGACTTACGAGGAGACCAACCCATCCGCCCGAGAGACCGACGGCGGGCGGAAGAGGCCCTTTCAGCCAGACTTCTCACAGGGCCGGCGAGAACGGAGACACGTGACGTCCGCAGGAGAGCCGTCACGTTGTGCAGGGCCATCAGTGGCCTTTGGGGGCCCTCGACAGGGGCCAGTCGCCAGCACCGGACCCCCGCCTAGCCGACAGCAGGGACTCACTGAGGGCGGGAGTCGGGTTCCCCTCTGCTACCAGTGTGGCCAGCCAGGCCACGTCAGGAGGGACTGCCCATCTAGGGCAGGAGGTCAGCAGATACTTCCCGTGCAGAGCACTAGAGGGCGTGCAGGAGGCCGCGGTTCCCAGGCACGAGGAGGAGGACAGCAGTCGCGAGGAGGGTACCGGCCAGCACCTACCCGTCCGACGCAGAGTGTGGCTGCTTCGTCCGCACCTAGAGCTGAGGGGCGTATCAACGACCTAACACACAGGGACGCCAGAGCTTCGGGATCCGTGGTAGCAGGTATGGTTTCAGTTTCTGGCAGACTCGTTTACACGCTTTTCGATTCCGGCGCTACGCACTCGTTTGTCGCAGCCAGTTTCGCAGTTAGTTTAGACCAGGATTATACACTGTTAGAGAATCCGTTCGTCATCAGAGGTCCGAGTGGTCAGCTGTTTGTAGCTGAGGAGGTGTACACGGGTTGCGAGGTCAGCATCGGGGGACATAGCCTTCCAGCTGACCTGATTATGATACAGATGGAGGACTTTGGAGTGATTCTGGGGATGGATTGGCTGTCCGCTTACCACGCCTTGGTAGACTGTTTTGAGAGGAAGATTGTCTTCTCCATTTCGGAGCTGCCTTCTTTCGAGTTTTACGGGCAGCCAGTGGATGGAGGTTTCAGGTGCATTTCGGCACTTCGGGCGGCGAGACTTTTGAGCCAGGGGTGTGAGGGCTTCCTAGCTTGTGTGGTGGCAGAGCACAGCCCCGTGGCAGACTTCCAGAGCATCCCGGTGGTCAAAGAGTTCTCCGACGTGTTCCCAGACGAGTTACCAGGACTACCTCCCGAGCGTGAGATCGAGTTTGAGATCTCACTAGTACCAGGGACCAGCCCCATCTCCACCGCGCCATACAGAATGGCACCGCTTGAGCTGCGAGAGCTCAAGTCCCAGTTGCAGGACCTTTTGGAGAAAGGTTTCGTGAGGCCCAGTGCGTCTCCCTGGGGAGCCCCGGTACTGTTTGTCAAGAAGAACGATGGGACCCTACGCCTTTGTGTGGACTACCGACAGCTGAATAGGGTTACCATCAAGAACAGATATCCGCTGCCGAGGATTGACGATTTGTTTGACCAGTTGCGGGGTGCCACGGTGTTTTCCAAGATCGACTTGAGGTCTGGATACCACCAGTTGAGGATCAGGGAGACCGACGTCTCCAAGACAGCTTTCCGCACCCGGTACGGACACTACGAGTTTTTGGTCATGCCGTTTGGGCTGACCAATGCCCCCGCTGCTTTCATGGACCTGATGAACCGGGTGTTTAGACCGTACTTGAACCAGTTTGTGGTGGTTTTCATAGATGATGTACTCATCTATTCTAGAGATCGGACGCAGCACGGACAGCACTTGCGGATGGTTCTGGACACTCTGAGACGACGTAGGATGTACGCCAAATACAGCAAGTGCGAGTTCTGGTTGAGGGAGGTGACCTTTTTGGGTCATGTGATCTCTGGAGACGGCCTGGCGGTGGACCCCGCCAAGGTCGAGGCAGTGCTCAGGTGGGAGAGACCGCGTTCAGTCACTGAGATTCGCAGTTTCCTGGGACTGGCAGGTTACTACAGACGGTTCATCAGAGGGTTTTCGCAGATTGCACGTCCTATGACACAGTTGACCCGGAAGGACGTGCCTTTCGCTTGGACAGACGCCTGTGAGGCGTGTTTTCTGGAGCTGAAGGAGAGGTTGACCTTGGCTCCCGTGCTCACCATCCCTGACAGTAGTGGCGGGTTCGTTGTGTACACGGATGCTTCCTTGCAGGGGTTAGGAGGTGTGCTCATGCAGAGGGGTCATGTTGTCGCTTACGCTTCGCGGCAACTGAAGCCCCATGAGCATACCTACCCTACCCACGATCTAGAGTTGGCAGCTGTTGTCTTCGCGCTGAAGACATGGAGGCACTACTTGTACGGTGAGACCTTCGAGATTTTTACAGATCACAAGAGCCTCAGATATCTTTTTGACCAGAAGGAGCTCAACATGAGACAGAGACGTTGGTTGGAGCTCCTGAAGGACTACGACTGCAGCATCTCCTACCACCCGGGAAAGGCCAATGTGGTGGCTGACGCCTTGAGCCGTAAGGCGCCCGCACGCTTGGCCAGTCTACAGTTACAGAGTTGGAGCCTTTTGGAGGAGGTGGGCAGTTGGCGACCTCTAGAGTTACGAGGGTACTGTGGGGCAGTGACGGTGACACGGCAGACCAGGCCAGAGTTGATAGACCGCATCATCACGGGACAGATGGTCGATCCGTACTTGCAGTCTTTGCGCGACAGAGTACTATCAGGGGACCCAGGGGACTTCTCTTTCACAGACCAGGTGTTACGCTTGAGGGGACGGTTGTGCGTCCCCAGAGACGAGGAGCTGTTTAGAGAGCTCCTGACTGAGGCACACGGTTCCAGATTCACCATACATCCCGGAAACACGAAAATGTACCATGACTTGAGACGCGAGTTCTGGTGGAGAGGGATGAAGCGGGATGTGGGTGAGTTCGTGCAGCAGTGCTTAGTGTGCCAGCAGGTGAAAGCCGAGCATCAGAGGCCTGCAGGGCCGCTTCAGCCGCTTCCAGTACCAGAATGGAAGTGGGAGAGCATCACCATGGACTTGGTGGTGGGCTTACCTGTTACCCAGCGAGGACACGACGAAGTCTGGGTAATAGTGGATAGATTGACGAAGACGGCACGATTCTTGCCGATCCGAGTCACTTTGGGACCAGCACAGTTGGCAGAGAGGTATATCCGTGATGTGGTGCGACTACACGGAGTTCCGCGGGAGATCGTATCCGACCGGGATACCCGCTTTACGTCCCAGCTTTGGGCTGAGTTTCAGCAGCCTTTGGGGACGAGGTTGAGGTTTAGCACGGCTTACCACCCCCAAACGGACGGACAGTCGGAACGCACGATATAGACACTTGAGGACCTTTTGCATGCCTGTATACTAGACTGGAGGGGCTCTTGGGAGGAGCACCTGCCCCTGGCGGAGTTTGCATACAACAACAGTTATCACTCGAGCATCGGCATGGCTCCCTACGAGGCTCTGTACGGACGGAAATGCACGGCACCCTTGAGTTGGGTTGAGGTGGGGACCAAGTGGGAGGTTGGCCCCAGGTTGATCCGGCAGAGTCAGGAGGTAGTTGAGCAGATCCACAGACGACTCCGCCCTGTCAGGAGCAGACAGAAGAGCTACGCAGATCGCAGACGCAGAGAGGTGCAGTTCGAGGTTGGGGACCACGTCTTCCTTCGTGTTTCGCCCATGAAGGGCTTACAGCGGTTTGGGGTGAGAGGGAAGCTCGCGCCGAGGTTCGTGGGGCCCTTTGAGGTCCTGGAGCGGGTTGGACCCGTTGCTTACAGACTTGCCCTTCCCCCGCAGCTTTCTGGTGTGCACGACGTGTTCCACGTGTCCAACCTCAGGAAGTACGTAGCCGATCCCAGCCACGTACTGAGTCACGAGAGTGTCGAGGTGAGCGACGACCTGACCTACCCCGAGCGGCCAGCGCAGATCCTAGACCGAGCCGTCCGCAGGTTGAGACGAAAGCAATTACCCTGGTAAAGGTTTTGTGGAGGAGCCAGCGGTACGAGGAGGCTACCTGGGAGCCTGAGGCGGCAATGCGGGAGCAGTACCCAGAGCTTTTCGCGGGTACGTCTTTTCGAACCGGGTTCGGTCCTCTTTGAGTTTGTTACGGTTATTTGGACGTCTTTTCCCAGACCCTAGTTGGCGCAAGTTTCGGGGACGAAACTTCCTTTGAGTTTGTTATATTGTTAAGAACGTGTGCCCCGGACGTATTTTAAGACGTCTGGGAGGTGGCCCAGACGTCTGACCAGATGTCTGGGATCACATCCAGACGTCTTTCCAGACATCTGGGATTGTTTATAGACGTCTGAAAAAAACGTTATCGTCGACACCCGCGAGTCGCCTGCGCGCCTGAGCGCGCAGACCGCATATTCTCTCTTTTTCTTCTGCGGCTGCAGACGCCTGCGGCGCCTTCTCTCTCTCCTCTCCGCGCGGCGTTAAAAGGGGCGCGCCTCCCCTCCCGTCTCCACCGTCTCCTCCTTCTTCTCCTTCCTGTGCGCGAGAGCGAGCGGACGCGAGGGCAGCAAGCGGCGGCCGCAGTGAGCGCGGAGGTGCGGCGTGCGAGGGCGGAGCTCTGCCGTGAGGGCGGGCTCGCCGGAGCGGCTTGGCTGGCCGACGGAGGGCGTAGGGGGCGCGGGGCGACGCGGAGATGGACCTGCTGCGGGCTGAGCAGCAGACGCGCGAGGTTCGACGCGGGCGGCGTCACGAGCGGAGGCCGAGCAGGGCCCAGATTTTGGAAAAATTTCCAGAATCAGACGTCTGGGTTGATATCCAGACGGCAAGGTCGACGTCTGTAAGATCATACAGACGTCTGAAAGGTGAGTTTTCCGCCTTCTTCCTTCTTGACGACTGACCGTACTGAGGAGGGGGGGTTGGCTGTGCGCAGGTTCGCTGATTCGCCATCTTTTGCGAATCAGACGTCTTGGAGTTGTACCAGACGGCGGGAGTAACCTCCAGACGTCCGGAGTGACCATCGGACGTCTGGGATCTAGGTAGACGTCCTCGCAGACTTCTGGACGTCTGGGAAACCACGCTGAACAGGTAATTCTCTGATCCACTTTTTAAGACGTTTGGAAGGAGTTACAGACGTCTGATTTTGCACAGTATCGTCCTTTTCGACCCGTTTAGGGCCCGTTCGGGCTCCGTTTTCCGCGATTCGAGTTGCGTTCTCTTCAGAATTAATTCCTCTACTCATCTACAGTAGCTATACACTGTTTTGAGACACTCCTTGTGTTTGATCCTTGTGACAGGATCTCGTTCAGTTGCAGTCTTGAGAGTCGCGGAGGCACGCGGGGTTCCCGATCACGCCCCCATTACTCCCGTTGTACCTGGTAGAGTGGCTTAAGTTATTAATAAAATCTGTTAAAGTATGAAACCATAACTAGAATCTAGGACATTGCATGAATCCTAGGAATGAGAAATGTATGGAATGATAGCTCCTAGGTGATGCATGAATCCTAGGGCTGGAAAACTAGTTGTATGCTAGATCCTAGGATGTGGCATGAATCTTAGGATGGAAAAACTAGTGGAATGTATAATACTGCAGTCTTGGAAAAATGGAAAGGAATATAAAGCTGCCTGTAATTTGAATTAACAGCTGCCTGTTATGAAAAAAGAAACATGTTTGAGATCATGGATTTTGAGAACGTGAATCTGGAAAGTGAAACATATGATGTTCTGAGATAAAGAGCTGGAACCCTACGGGGAATTAGGGGTGGAACTCCTGGAAAGAAAAAGGAATGGAACTGAGATGTAGTTTGTACTGTCTCTTGGGTACGCAGTACCAAGGGAAGTACCTGTACCTGTTTAGTGCAGAGTGGGGCCAGCCGCCCCAGGGACCCGGGGTTAGGATTGGCCGCTCTGTACCGACTTGTTGGCCCTCGTGTACGTAGTACCGAGGAGAGCTAGTAGTGTTAGGAGAGTACTAGCTACCCCACGGGCCCCGGGGTTCTGCTAGCCTCCTTCACCGACTTGCTAGGCCCACTAGGGCAAACCAGGGTAGTCAGGCGAGGGTGCGCGGACTGTGGAGGGGCAAGGCCCCGGTTTGGTTACTGTGGAGGGGTTGGACCCCTGTTACTGAGAGGGCTCTGCCCTGGTTCCGTGCTGTGCTTTGGGTGCACCCGTTAACGGAAACGACTGACCGCGTGCCAGTGCGGGCTAGCTACCTGTGCGTTTATCGCGCGTGCCGTAGTCACCGTTACGTCTGTCAGTGGCCTTGGGGTGGTTGACTGAGGGTAGGATCACCACGGGGGACTCTCTCGGCCAGGAGAGCACCACGTGCTACTTCTACTTTTGGAAAAGACTGCAATCAAGATCGTTCCCACGAGGACATTCGAGATCAAGTAAAGGACCTGAGAAATAAATGAAATAGTGGGAAAAATTGAAAGATGTGAATAAAGGAAGTAATAGAACATAATAGCTACTGTACACTCTACTGTTGCCTTTAGTTAGTTTGCCACTCTACTCAGCGTTTTGCTGACTTGTTACACTCGTTACCTTTTTCAGGACCAGGTGTTGAGCAGCCAGGGTCGGCGGCTGCAGAGGACGCTGGGCCGAGTAGGGTCCAGTAGAGTTACCACAGCCTTTTGTACCTCTTTTGTTTCTGTTCTAGTGAGTAGTTTTTGTTTCCGCTGTACCTTCTTTACCTGCAGTTCTTGTTATATGATAAATGTTGTTTTACTGTTGTGGTGGTACCTACTGTAGTAGTTTCTTTCCTTACTGCTGTACTTTCTTACTGTTAGTTATATTCATGCTGAATGTGGTTTATTTTACTGTCTTTTGGTTACTTCCTCGTTGGACGACTAGGTCATGGGATTAGTCGAGTCGGTCCGGTCCTCGTGTCTCGTAGGGACTCGGGAACCGGGTCGTTACAATAATAATTGTAGGTAATTTAGGGATGCAGATGATAAATCTGATCGTACGGATATGTTCAGAACAATGATGGGAGTCTAACACTTCCGAGATCGTCCTGATCGAACTTTTGTAGCACCTTATGAAGTCCATAGAAGAGCAAAAGCCAAGAAGCAAGGTGGCAAAAATTCAAACCTCAAATGCCGAATCCGACTGCACGGATGGATCATGATCAACGATCACAATCCAATGACACAAAAATCAACTCGATCAGGGCTTTACAGCACCATCTACAAGGCAAAGAAGATGGACAGCCACGATGGCGCCACGTGGTGCCATCATAGCCACCTAAGCTGCCACCCCATCAACTCAAGGAATTCCATGCACTTTGTGGGTTGTTGGATCGTCATCCAATGGCCATAAGAGCATGACATTTATCACCTCTCCGCCCCTAATCAAGAATGAATCAATCTCAGTCGTTGGATCTCCATTAACGGTTGAAGATAACCATGCGAAAAACCAAACACACGACCATCTGTGCACGTAGCATAGTGGTTAGCACACTTGAAATGGAAGAGGCGACAAGCGTTCGACTCGCGTGGAGCACGAAATCGAAGAAGCAGTGAGGTGCGATGCAATTTGACCGCTCGATGGCGATCAAGCGGTATGGAAGCGGTCGCGCGATGCATAGAGGGATGCTGGATCAGGTGGTGCGATACACGCACAAGGTGACACGTGATTGATTCACTGATGTATGCAGCTCGGTGTGGATCAAAGAGGCGCTCGTGAGCATGCGTGAACAGGAGAAGGTGGTGGAGCACGTGCGGTCACGACATTGCGATCTGGATCTGAGGGCCCAAAGCATGCCATGTGTCGCAATTGGAGGTAGTGCATGTGTTGAAGGTGTTATGGAGGCTATTTTAAGGTGAAATCAAAGCTATTAATCCCCCGATCAATGGATCTGGTTAATCCAAGGTCATTGCACGAAGTGGAGGGCCAAATTTCTGCTTTGCCCCTCAGTTTGGCTACAAAAAGGACCCTAGAGCCCCCATTTGAAGGATGTACTCCTCCATCTCTCCCTCTAAATTCCCTTTAAAGCATCCATCAAGACCAGCTTGGTGCACCGCTACTTCTCTCCCCAACCTCTCTAAAGTCCACCAAGGATCACCCTTGGTGCCCTGGTTCTAGTAGCTTAGATAGTCAATTTTAATTCTAGTTTTTGTATGTGTATTCTAGTTCTAGTTCGATTTGCAGCTCATGATAAAACAATTGCCTAAATTACTTTATATCTATTATGATTAGTATTTACTTATAGTTAGTTTTAAATCGGTGTTAAAATCTAATCATTTTCTGCCTCCCTGAGTTCGACCGGGACTCACAATCTTGTTGTAATTTATTTGTTTCGATGTATTTTTACACTATACTGCAACATATCAATCCTTAAAACGTGATTTTACAGTAGAACGGTCACACCTAGCTCACCCTTCATATTCTCAAGGTGTGAGAGGTGCGAGGCATGCGAAATTAGTGTCATAAGGCATAATCACGCAGTCATGGTGGAGCGACGTGGCATCCCAAATGTTAAGCAAATGATACATGTAGACCGACGTGCAATTTGAGGTGCATGAAATGTGCAATCCAGACTATCCATCTATGATCTAATGGTGGATGATGATTCCTCACCAGTGAGGTGCATATCAGAGCTATCTTGGGAACGTGATAAGCATGAGCCCGCAACCATGAGATATTGATCGAACAACCATCCTTTTTCCATGAAGATAGCCATAGAAGCTAAGAAGCATGCCAGCACATGCACACGCTATGTGCATTGCGTGTATGGTATGCAGGAAGCTTTGTGGGTTTCTGATGTAGACACATCCATTTAGGTCAAAATGACTATTTATGCATGTTCCTAGGCTTAGGTTTGCATTCCACATTATAAATATTGCATAGTATGCATCATTCTACATTTAGAGTAGTTGTGTATATTTTAGGTTAATTGCATCCTTTTGTGGTTAGGAGAGAAGGGGATTTATTTCAGAGCCGCAGATTGACAATCTGACTCTACGAATCTGATCAGGATGACGATCGGAGTCCAATGCCTCTAAAATCTCCTTGATCAGAGGCCCATAGCACCATATGCAGTCCAAGGATGATCAACGGCTAAGGGACTAGGTGACGTAATCTGGAGCTTCAAATGATAAATCCGACTGCACGGATGGATTCAGATTGATGATCGCAGCCCAACGGCACAAAAATCGACTTAATTCGACCTCTGTAGCAGCCCTTACAACGGAAAGAAGATGGATGGCCCAGGTCATGCCACATGGTTCATCCTAGGCTGCCCATGTGCACGCACATGCACAGCAGCGCAGGCGTAGGTGCACGCGTTGAGGCAACGGCACCAGCAGCAACACGAGTGAGCGCGAGGCATGCAGGCACAGGCGACAAGGGTGCATGGAGTGCGTGCCAGCGGTGTGGCAACAGGGGCGCATCAGCGGGATCTTCAACGACAATTGCGGTGAATCCTCAGCGACGTTTATGACTGTCACTAAATGTCCTACATACGAATTTGATTCTTTCCTCCACTAAAAAAGCACCCCTACCCCTCCCATTTTTCTTCATCTCTTCCATTCTTCTCCTCACCACCTCCAAGGCTCTAGAGAGAGCTTGTCCCAAGACCAGGATGCTCCTCTAGAGTAGAAATCAAATATTTTCTTGCCTCTCATCCCCATTCGTGGAGCATTCTGCGACTGTCCTCTCAGCTCCCTTCAAGAAGAAGATCCTCACCGCAACAATCTTCTTTCCTGTCCTCCTTCTTCCACTGCTATTCTCCTTCGTCCCGCTCATCACCACCTTCAACCGAGCACCGGCAGAGCGAGTCATCCTCCAAGCAACCGTCAAGGGGGATTCTTCTCATCTCTATCTATCTTTACCACTTTCTAGTGTAGCTTTCCTACTTTCTAATTGTAACAAACATTTATTTCGAAATATATGACTGTTTCTCTCTCTGTATCTCTCTCTCTCTTTCTTTTATATTTTGCAAGTAGATTAGCTAGATAAAATTTCATCGACCTGATCTCTTGCACTGTTAAAAATGCAAAAAATTTATAAAAAATAAAAAATGACAAAAAAAAAAAAGCGAAACGCTGATTTTTCAAACCAAACGTTCGCCTCCCTGTGTTCCACTCAGGACTCACTTTTCAAGTTTCGATTATAAATATTATCTGATCGATGGATTTTCTCACAAATCAATCTATGATGGTAGGTTTTCCAAACCCAAACCCTTTCCGCGATGAGATTTGCCTCATCATTTTGGCGCTGTTGCCGGGGAGGCAATGCTCTTTGGTTTTTCTTGCATTTTCCCGCATTAGTTACATATTTTTCTAACCTATCTTTCTTCTTTGATTTATTGTCTTGTAGGAACATGATTGAGGAGTCAAAGGTGGTAGATTGGAATAAAGTGCGAGTAGAGATATTTGTAAGTTTTTTCCTTCTTCCCCACCCACTAGATCATTTCGCTACCTTAATAATCAAGATCTAATCTACTTAGGTGTTTTCACGAACCCTAGGATAGAAATTGTTTGTCTTGTTTGTCACTTCACCTCATCTCACCCTTCTGTATATATGAAAAAGAAAATATATATATATTCTTTTCTTATGGGATTTAACTGAAAGCTACACACTTAATACCCACAAATCTCATCCTAAGGCACACAATCACTTTCATTCTACTACTTAACCGAGATCTGACCTGTGGATCCGGTACACCTTAACTCAATACACACATGACTGAGTAGAAATCTGATTAGTTTAAGACTTTTTGTGTGCCTTAATCAAGTGGTGCAACAGGCCAATTGATTGAGTTATTTAGGCCGCACCACTTAAGATAAAAGAGATCCATCAAATAGCATGCCACTTAGGGTTGAACTTTAGGGCTAAACCAGGCACTCCACATTAGTTTTTGATTTCTAAAGGAATATATCATCACCAGTGCTTTCAAAACTTGGAGTGTTCCACTAAACCTAATTGAATGAACCTAAAGATTAAACCCTAAAAGCTACTAAACAAGGTTAAATCCTAAAAGACACATAATTAAATAACCTTGTTTGCAAACCTTCGTTGTGCATGACGAGTCGATTCTTCGCTTTTAAAGTCATTTGTTACATAAAATGACCCGTCATTTGTAGTTCTTTATGGTGGAAAAATTGACTAATCAACAATTAATATAACCACTCAATTAGGAGCGAGTCGTGTCCACAGGGAGGCAATGATGCAATAATATCTTAATTATTTCATATTCATTCAATCTCGTGAGAAATCCGTAGTCAAATCTGATATGAAATGCGACAGAAAGAAGATGCACAATATCTTGAAAATGTAAGGGTAGTTGTGCAATTTTTCCTCACTGAACTATTCAATAAATATGTGATGATTTTATCCAATTTTCCATTGACATGTATTAAAGAAAATTTATGCACATTTAAATCCCAAAACCAATGTCAAACAATGTTAATTACAAAAGCCACACAATTGTAAGAGAGCTTGAGTATGAAGTTGTAATTTTACCATAATAAAATATTCATAAATCAAAATTCTTTTTCCTGGCAATGGCATGAAATGTAATTATTAATTAGACTAAAAATAGAGGATTTTACCTTTCTCCTCCTCACGATTGGGAGAGAGGTTCAATCTTGGAGGGGTTCACACAGGTGGTTGGTTGAAGTAAGGCCATCACGGTGGTGGCAACCGTACGTCGAGCTGTCACCAGAGTCGGCTTGCTGGAGGAGAAAGGTAGCGACAGTTCTGTAGTTGCTGCTGCCGCAGGTTGTGCACGGAGGTGGCACATGAGCTGCAGGCTTAAGCGCGTGTACTGCTGCCCGCTGGAGGTGGGCGCTGCAGCAGGTGCGCTCTGTAATATACAAGGCAGGCGCGCTGAAGTGGGCATGTTGGAGGCACTAGCAGTCTTGTGCAGGCGATGCACGCACAGGGAAGAACAAGCGGTGCTAGTAGGCTTGGCGCTGGAGTGGATGCTGTAGGAGGTGGGGCAGAAGTGTGCAGCTGGAGGGGTGCGAGCGTGAAGGCAATGAGGTGCAGCAAGGGCTTGAGATGGTGCTGCTGCAGGAGGTGAGGCGGGTGCGCTTAGGGCTGAAGGAGGTGAGACGCAGCAGGGTGCGCACGTGGCTGCTGCAGCAGGCAGTGAGGCGTGGGTTCTGTAGGCGAAAGGCACGGGTTTTGTTATGTGTGGGGGCGAAGCTTCAGACGTTTGGGAAATTTCCTGGACGTCTTAACTGACTGAGGAGATGAAAATGCAGTGGCTGCGGCGGTGGTTGTTGGTGATGACGGCAAGAGTGGTGCAGGCTGAGGTGCTCATGGTAATGCGGACGAGCTCCAGATGGCGGTGTGGCCTGTCACACCACACGCCCACGGTGGTGGAGGCTCGTCGCCGTGGTTGAGGCTGGTGGTGTGTAATGGACAAGAGATGAACTCTTTGCACAGTGGTGGGTCGGGGGTGGAGGCCTCCCCAGCTCAGCAGCCTCGCTCCACCTTTTGTAGCCCCCTGCATAGATTTGAATGGAGAGGCGGGAGCAGATCCACATTCTCCGCTCATCCTTGAATGCAGGCTACAGTGCGGCAACTGGTGGCGTTGGAGCGGCAGCTAAAGGAATTACAGCCGTTGCTGGAAGAAGAAGAATAAAAAATAATGTTAAAATATTATGGTTATTTTTATACAAACCCTCAACTTTTATGTTAACTTAAATTAATGCATGCAATGCACCTAATTGGTTAACTAATTAAATGAATGCAATTCTAAGTTAATTCTAAATGCATTTAAATATGAATGCAATGCATGAATTATGTAATTAAATTAGAAATATGAATTAATCTATTTACATCCTAATTTATGCTAAATAAATGTTAGAATTAACTTAATGTCTAGGCACTTAAATACTTAAATAGCCCACAAATATGGGCTAATCAGTGCACATACACACTCACGAATTTATCATTAAGGGAACAATCCATCTAAAGGGCCCATCACATTCCAAGAGCACAATCATCCTAAGCCTAATTAAAATTGAGTAGACGTTGGCCGTAAGGATCAATTCGCTCTTCGGGGCTCAGATTGAGATTGTTTTCGATTAATCTGCTTCTACTAGTCCATCTAATATCTAGCTAGGGGAGTAGCATCAAGCGACCATGGTTGGCGGGTACACTAGGAACTGGAGGCGCAAGCCAAAGGAAAAACCTTCTCCCCAGCCACTCCTGCTAACTGGTTGGATTGACCGGATAAAAGTAGACCAAATTGGTTATAATCTCAAGATGGGTCCTGGGAGTGTATAGGTCTTTAGGCTAATGCACCTAAGGATAGGGTTGATTGCTTTTATTACAGGGCACCTTTCTCTCTTTTGTTTTCCCTCCTACTCCACAATGTATCCTTCCACATCTTTCACACATTTCCAATCCTACCCTCCTACCAACACGTATCCTTAAGATGATTACTATCCTGACTCAACTTATGATTACCCATCCACTAGCCAGGATAACTTTGATTGGTGATATGAATCTGGACCTCAGTGTCCAAGGTCTAACCTTGTACAATAAGACTATGATTACTATCGTTCCTAGAGCTACAATGATTACAGATCTCCACCCTTTAATGACCAAACCAACCCAATCTACAATCAGGAAGCATATAATGATTATAACACCTACCCTCCCCAGTATTCCACTGAATATAGGTCACCACCATTCTTTGAGCAACCCAAAATGACCTTGTATCACGGAGGGACCCGAGAACCTCAATATCTTGAATCCCCTAGAATGAACCCAAACCCACCCAACCCCTGAATCGAACCATTCAATTCAGGTGAACCAGGTCCAAGATAGGGTGTTGGCTAACTTGAGGAACACCATCCAATCTTTAGAAGCTCAGCCAACACCATGCACTGAAGTATTGGATCCTACGATAAAAATGATTGACGAGTTGAATAGCTCTTTATTGGATTTGCTCTAACATGTTAGGGATAGGGGCCTAGGTGAGTTTCTACTTGGGAAATTGTCAAGATTGAGGATGAAATTCGTGGTTGCCCTAGTTCAGTCCTGGGATGATTCTCAAGATGAACCCCCTTCAAGAGAGCAAATGTTTGAACCCGCTCAGGCGCCTATCGAGGGAGATACATTTTCTGAGACCGAGGATGACCAGGTTGGGCTAAAGCAACCCATTAAGGATGAACCGATTGATTCACCTGAGATCCCCGAGCCTGGGAATGAAGAAAAGCATGTCTCCTTGAATCATTAATTGACATATGATTTTGAGACGTATATAAATGCGAATAAAGAATTCTTTAGCTATGACAATGAAGAATCTCTTAGTGAAGTCTCACTTGAGTGTAAGGAAGATGATTTTAGTGAGACAAACGGGCCTGAGGAATCTGATGAACCATTTGACAGCCCGATAATAAAGGAATTTGATTTGGTTGGGGTTAACTTGGAAGATCCGAATCTTGATGATTCAATTAGAACCACATTCCTCGTCCGCACCTCAAAGAGCTGACTTTTGAATTCATTATGCCCAAGTCAATCCTGATTCAGCCATAATTATTGGACTTGGGTATTTTAGATGGTGTGTACAACGATCTGGAGGTCCCAAAAACCTTGATCTTGAAGGATAGGAAGTTGGAAATAAAAATCTGGGAAGCTACTTTTGAGGGAACTACGATTTTGGATCTAAGGGTACCTATTTACCTGAAACCACCTACTTTCTACCAGGACCCTTATGATATCTTTCATGTGTAACCCAAGCTTGGAATAATTGACTATCTTCTTGAGTTGAACTTTAAGTGGAACCCGAGTTGAGTGAATCAGATCTACCAATTGTCTGCCACTTTAGTCTTGGGTTGCACACCACCATACTGTAAGCCCAGCCCTGCAAGCATAATAATCTCTGATTCTGGGTGATTTTCGTCCAAAACTTGAGAACTACTCAACCCTGGGGCATGGGTCTGCTCCAGAATATGGTCCACATCTGTGGACATCTTCTGTTAGTGGGTTTGAGGATCAATATTTTTATTTTGATTCTAAACCGCACTTGTGAATTCTCAAATTCTTCTTTGTATGTATATTATGCCTAGCTGAAGGCATTAAACTTAGCACGAATGTATACTCTCTTCTCTTGGCAGAGTTGACTAGATTTTCATGAAATTCAGGTGATATTCTATTTACTCCGCCCTTTTCATGCCTTTGTTTTTGCAATGAAAACATTGCATCATTTAGGCATGGGGTTGGATACTAATTCCTGAAATCATTTTATTAACTCTATGGAAATTCTTTTATTTTTATTCTCTCAAAAAAAATAAACAAACAAAAAATAATAAAAAGAGAAAGAAATTAGGAGAGGAGAACTTAGGCATTTGGAAGTTATTAACTTTAGAAAATGATAAGATAGGACCTAAGTACTTAGACTCTTCAGGTCTTCGGGCTTAATCAGCCCGAGTGTCCACTCAAATGTGGACTTAGTCTCGAGTCGCCACCAAGTCAACTTTATTTTAATTTGGTAAATAAATTGGGGTGATAAGTACACGACTTATGAACCTGCCCTTGATTTGAGGGGACTTTTAGCCTAAGTAAGAATCTACATACTATTTACACTAACTCACTTGTTGGCAGTTTCTTCAGAAATTGGGTAGCTAATGAACTTTCTAGGGTAGTATGGCTGGCAAGTTGTTGTGGGTAACAGCCTATTGGCCGATTGTCCAGAGCCCAGCTACTTGACTATACTCATTCTACTATGTTTAGGTAAATCTTAGATCAGGGAAGCCACCTACCTAAGAAAAAAAATGATACTCAAAAATAAAAGAAAAAAGTAAAAAAATAGAAAAAGGAGAAAATAGATAAAATCACACTTGACCACATGAGTATGGCTGGCAAGTTGCCATGGGTAATAGCCCATTGGCCAGTTGTCAAGAGCCCGGCTCACAAAAATGCACAAATAATTCCCACAGCACTTAGGGAAGAAGCGGGGAAGTAGAATAAACTGGCGAGATATACACTGAGTTCACCCTTGTGTTAACCCCATAAAAAATTTTTAAAAAAAAGTAGCGAGAAAGCTATCGATCAGAAAGATAAACCTTTAAGTAGAAACTCTTAAGGTCACCTAGGGTCGTAGAAATCTAAAGTCTGTCTTAACAGCCACTTAATGAGTCTATCACTCTTTCACAAGATGCTTAGCACTTAGAGTCTTTTTTGAGTCTTGGGCATGTCAGGTACCCGTAAAAAGTTATCCCGAAACTCTCAAACTCCAAAAGTCCAGAAAAATTAGAAAAGAAGAAAAGCAAAAAAATGCATCTTCCCCTTTCAAATAAGGCAAGGACTTGGGCTGTCTGCATTCTGGCAGACACCCGAGTACTGTTGAGTTTTCGTAGTTTAAGACCTTAGTTGAAATTTTCTATTGTTAATAAGCGATCGAGTCCTAATTCTATTTTTATACATAGCATGTAGTTTAATTTTGCTAAGGACTAACAAAAGATAAGCATGGGGGTATGATGTAGACACATCCATTTAGGTTAAAATGCCTATTTATGCATGTTTCTAGGCTTAGATTTGCATTCCATATTATAAATATTGCATAGCATGCATCATTTTGCATTTAGAGTAGTTGTATATATTTTAGGTTAATTGCATCCTTTTTGTCGTCAAGAGAGGAGATTTATTTCAAAGCCTTAGATTAACGATCCGACTGTACGGATCTGATCAGAGCAACGATCAGAGTCCAACCCCTATGTAATCGCCTTGATCGGAGTCCCGTAGCACATATGCAGTCCGAGAAAGATCAATGTCCAAGGGACTAGGTGACACAATCTACAGCTTCAAACGATAAATTCGACCACACGAATGGATTTAGGTCGATGATCGTAGCCCAACAATGCAAAAATCAACTCAATCCGACCTCTGTTGCAGCCCTTACAATGGAAAGAAGATGGACAGCCCAAGTCACGCCACGTGGCACAACCTAGACCACCCATGCACATGCACACGCACAGTAGCATAGGTGCATGCTGTTTGCACCTCAAAACACGCCTTTAATAATGCCTTCTTATGCTATTTCATAGCATTAACTATGTATATTATAATCCTATAGCCACATTTGTAAAAAACGGTTGCATGCATGCATTTAATCATGAGAGGAGGAGAAAAGAATAAATGGCTTCGTAATTCACATTTTATCTCAAGTGCCTCCTTGCAAATTCCACCTTTTTATTTTTCCTCTTGATTTCTTCTTTTTTCTCATTCCCGCGCGCATCCGCCTTCTTCCCGCGCCCACATGCACTCCATGCTGCGATGCCATACCCTGCCAACGCCTCTCCCTGCGGTTGCCACTCTCCAACGCCTCTCTCTGCTGCTGCCATGCCTCCCCGCCATGCTCTCCTCCTCTATAAAGCCGCAGCTCTTCCTCGCGACGAGAGAGGGGCAGTTGCTGAAAAATGCCACCCTGCAGTCCACCACCTTCCTCGCCCGTTCTCCCCTCCCATACGCCGGCCCTCCGTCGAGGAGGCACCCGACGAGCAGGAGAACCCACTGTGGTGCTCACCACCACAGTGGGAACACCACCGCCCAGGTCTTCAACGAGCAGGTGGCCGTGGTGTTTTCTTTTCTCTTCATTTTCATCTCCACGCCATTGCGGCCGCTTCAAGGTCTGAAGCTTGAAGCAGCAGCAACAGCTAAACCGCGGCAACAGCAGCAGCAGCAGCACCCCCCGCTCCTCCGCGACCGTCCCCGCAGCTGCTCACCGCCTCCACGCACGCCTGCAGGGCACTTCTCCGCTCCGTCCTCTGCTCTGTCGCCTCTGCCATTGCACCCGCGACCGGCAGCCGCGCGCACTGCAACGGCCGGTTACGGCCTCGCGCCGACCCCCGCGACCCTCCGCGACCCTCCGCGACCACCGCAGAACCTCCTCCACGCTCGCTCCTCCGCGCCATCGCCCGCTCGTCGACTTCGCGCAGGCCTGCAGAACCCTACGCGAAGGCGCGCCCGCACCCGCCGTCTTCAGACGTCCGCCTCCGCCTTCAGACGACGCGGCGTCAGACGTCCGCCGCCGCGAGCAGACGCCTTAACTCGCTGCCATCGTCCGCGCTCGCGATCTCTCCCGCCCACTCTTTCTCTCTCTGGCGCTCTCTATCTCTCTCTCTCTCTCTCTCTCTCCTGCTCTCTCTCTCTCTCTCTCTCTCTTTTTCACTCACTCACAGACACACACTACACCAACACACACACATCTTCACCGACACACACACACACCCACACACACACTTACACTATACGTATAGTTATATATAGTAACATATATATACATACATATATATATATATACATACATATATCTATTATATATATATACTTATATACATAGTATATCTATATAGTTATGTATACATACATATATATATAATATATCTCTATATATATATATATACACGTATATATATATCTATATACTTATACATATACTTATATATATATACATATATACTTATATACATATATATATATACATATATATATATACATATCTATATACTTATATATATACACACATATATATATATATATATCTAGATACATATATACTTATATACATATATATATATATACATATATATAGTAATATATATATATACTTATATACATATATATACACATATATATCTATATATATATATATATATATATATCTATACATATATAACTGTACATTTATATATATATATAGATATATTTACTTATATACATACATATGTACATATACTTTCATGTTATTTATTATACGCTGTATCGCGGGGATATCTGCACCAGTTGCTGATATTCCCTGATACACGCGTACAAAAAAAGCGTGGTCCCATACATCATCCATCCTCCATCGACACTCCACGCGGCACATAGTCGTGTTGGTTGCGTCTCTCTAGACGTCAACTGACTCGACATAGTGCTACACTCCATCGTCACCTCCACCCCCACCCCTTTATATATATACTACATATAAATATATATCTATAGTTACTATATTTACTTTCTATCTGTTAGCTTCCTTCTTAGTAAAAAGATAAAAAAAGGTATAAAAGTGAAAAGATAATCTTTGATTTGCAGGTACCCCATCTTGCAAGTAGCAAGACGTGTTTTGAAACTCTGTTTTGGCTAAAAGCCAAGGACACAATTTTGAGGGTGTGCCTCAAGAACAAGGATTACCAGAAAAAAACCTAAATAAGAAAAATACCAAAAATGGAATAAACGAACGGAAGAGACGCGTTTTAAGGAAAACGTAGAAACTCGACTTGAACCCCACTTCCCTGAGTTCGACCCTGGGCCTAAAAGTGACAAGATAAAATCAATTAGGCCAGGTTAAAAATTTTGTAAAGGGATGGTTAGGTCTGAATTAGGTTAACCACTATACACATTTCAACGATAAAAATATCATATTAACAACCTATTTGGGCCGACCCATCATAACTTTTCTGGCGCCGTTGCCGGGGACGTGCGCTTTCGAGTAAGTTTCTATCCAATTCCTTTAAATTTGTCTCTTCTCTCTTCATGGGTATTGTTGTTTTTGGTGTGCAGGTGAACCTGGTGGAAGGAGAAGAAGGCTGACGAAGTCGAGGACGTGAGCAGATCCAAGGCGGGAACGAGAGCGTGAAGACGCCAACATCGCATTGGAGCTTCGCACACGTTGCCGAACAAGTAGGTTTTCTTTTCTCATCAAATTAGGGTTAACTTGCCACCACAAAAAAAAAAAATTTAAAACTAAAAACTAGAAAAACTTCTTGGGATTTCTTGAGGGCAAGTGGATTAAAATTCAGTTGATTGATTGGTTGTCTTCACTCCCACTGCCCCGGGATTTCCCGCCTTACTTCGCATAGCGAGAATCCGAGAATCTTGATTCTTAGATTTTTCGCCGTGGGAAGTATTCTTTGAGGCAAAGAAAAAGATTGCTTGTATCCCTCTTTTGCCTCACTTATCTTTAATTCAGGATCACATTTTTGGTGGGGAGACTTGGAATTGAGTTGATTCCAACCCCACCACGACTTTTCAAACTTGCCTGTGATTCGATCCTGAATACTTCAACCCCAACAATTTTATTTTATTTATCTTTTGGTTGAAGCCTTCTGTGTGGAAATTATTTCTGGTGATTGGGAGCACTTGAATTGAAGTGCTTTGGCTCCCTATCACATTGATATAAAACTTATTCATGCATCCACACTTAGAAATCTCCATTTAGGGTAGCCCATTGCATTTTAGCATGCATTAACTAACTGATAATTGAAGAAGGGTTTCTTGGGTTTTATAAGGAAAATTTGTATTTTTGCAAAAACCCGGAGATTGGTTGAATTGGTAATTCAGCAAAACCCTAAAATTCGTACTACTTAATGCTGAACTCTAAAAACCATTCACCAATTAAAACTTTAATTCGGGGAGATTTCCCCGTTGCATGCTTGTTCTTACACACTCTTAAAATCAATCACTTGGGCATTACCCGTAAACAACGCCCTTCACATTCCAAAAGCACTTGACCCTAAGCCTCTAATTAAAACTGGTAGTAACTTGACCCTTACTAAGGATTGGAGGTCTAACTACCTGTGTGTAGCGACTACGTGCTGGTGAGAGTTCCCGCGTGCTATCGGGTGTCTAAGACTGGGGCAAACGGCCTTTCAATCTGGCCCGGTGGTTCCGCGGTGCTCGCATTCGGTTCCGTAATTCGTGATAGTAGGTAACTTAGATCTTTAGGTCTAAGGGCACACTGTAGAGGTTAGGAACTTGACTGTATTGATTTGTAATCAAGTGTACCTTTGCGGCGTCATTTCTCTCATCCCTTTTCCCTTCTCATCTCCCCTATTCTTCCTGCGGTAGTGCATGTTTGGGAGGAGGTCACAAAACCCTGAATTGCTTGTATTGACTGATAAATCTAGAAAAAGAGCCGAATCATCCTCCTCCTCCACAAACTTGGCACACACCCCCGCCTCACCACTTCGTCACAATTTCAATTCTTTCAACACCAGGCTTATCCCGAGAAACCCTGCAAGACCTTCCTTATCGAGTGTCGCGCCAAGCGACTCGGTAAGTCATGTGGAACTGGCTTCTGTGAGCCAGTATTTCAACACGGAGGACCAAGCCTCCGTGTACTCGGACACATATGCGGACACGTCTTCTGGCATAGAAGATGCCTGCACCCTGGGGAATAACCCGTTTTCTGCCACGTATAACCCAGGGTGGCACAATCATCCCAATTTTGCATGGTCCAACAACCCGCAGCGTCGAAACCCCGCTGGTGGACCAATGCGATCGTCCGCACCCGTCATCCCAAGGGCCCAGTCTAATCCTATGGCAACTCTGCCATCAGGCCCTTGTGTACAGAAAACCAAACACGCATCAAAACCTCTTGATAAATTGATGCGAATGATGACGGAAATGTCAAAGCGCCATAAAGAAAACATGACCTCTCTTCAGCATTTGGCGCAGCAGAATGCCGAGATCAGTCAACTAAGCATGGCGACTCGATCTCAGGGCACTTTTCCCGCCCAACCTGTTCCAAACCCGCAAAACTTTGTACCCTGTGGTCCGCAACCACAGGTACAACCTTCTCAGGAACAGGTTCATCAAATTCTGCAAGCTCTGAGTATTCCTTCGGGATTTCAGGTTAATCCCGCTGCAGCACCGCACTCTTATGATGATAGTGATCACATCAAGGATGACACGTCTGATGAGGACGTGACTGTCAGTACATGTATCGAACTAATTGGAGCCGATTCAGACTGCTGCGAATTACCTGACGACTGCCTGACCAACACAAACTGTGACGTTCCCCAATCCCTCCCTATTCCTGTACCTTCTCCTGACCAGACTTCTGACGAGGTTTTTTCCACTTCCCATACTTTGTGGTCTGAGTCATCGCCGGGCTGCTCACCGCCGGTCCACACTATGGAAGACCGGATTGCCTTTTCTTTGCCGCTAAATCAGGCGGATTTGCAAATCCACACTGGGACCTTGAGCCCACATCTTACTCACCGGGGCTATTCCCTTTTGGATCCATCTATCCAAAAAGCCCCCCTTCTTGGCCAATCTAAGGGCCAACTTCCTCTTCCTGATCTGTTTTCTGATCCTCCTGGGACACTCTCGTCCCAGAAAATGCCAAATCTCTCACCATCCACCATTACTTTTCACGCCTCTATCGCGATTACTTCGCTTTTCTCTTCACTACCCACCATCCACCCACCCTTCCACCCTGATTTATACCCTGAACCTCAGCTCCTGTTACCCGATCTGTCGTCCGTTCTCTGCCTTTCCCTGCATGCATATGAGGACATAGCATTGTTTGGCATGGGGGGGTGGATAGGCATCCATAGGATCCGGGTATTTTATGGTATCAGACAATTACCACCTATTTATAAATATGCAAGAAAAAGAAAAAAGAAAAGAAAAAAAAAATAAATATATATATATTAGTAATAAATGGTGTTTAGTAATGATCTAAAAGCTGAAACAAAAAATACAATAAGTGTTTATGGATATTCAACCTCTGTTTTGAAGAATTTCCAGGCCACAGAAGCTTGATTCGCTCAGGCTCGGCTTAATTCACTTAAAGCATTGACGAAATAGATCAAAATCTCTCCTAACTAAGAACGTTTCTTGTACCTGAGAACCAGTACAGGATTCGTTGGTTTGCTTTTTATTGAGAGCTTAAGTAAACTTGGTTCACACTACACATATCAGGAAAGATCAGGTGAACATAAGATCCAACCCTAGTGTTCATTAGGAAAGGTGGAGTCCTTACCTGTGCGTGCAGGTAGACTTTTTATCCCAAGCTTTAGTCTTGTGTTTAGGAGTGGCTCTTTCCACCAAAAAGAAACTCTCCCACCAAAAAGAAAAAAAAAAAGTGTGCTCTTTCAAAATGTGTTGTAAGAGATATACTGACATATGTTTCAAAAAAAAAAAAAAGATGTTGCAAAAGAGTCAGCATATCTCATAAATGTCTGTATAATTTGTTTTTCGAAAATGGGAGTTGAGTTTTCCGTAATCATCTTAAGGGTCAATCCGAAAACACGAGCTGAAATTGGGACCAACCTGTACTTAAAAATTCGTGAAACCCTGGGAGTGAGTCTTAAGGTTCATCTGGTCAGTCTTGATCCTTCACTATGCACAAACCATAACCTCTTGAGCTCTCGAGTACGGCAAAAACCTCCTGGGTCCTGGAAATCGTACTTAAGGTTTAAATATCAAGAGTCCTGGTTAGTTGAGAGATGATCTATGTCATGTGAGACTTAAAGTACTGGTAGTCTTCTTTACAATTGGTTCTCACAATATTCGATAATAAACACACCTATATCACCTCAGAAGAAAATCTTCAGCTTAAGATTATTTCTAAATACAGTTTTCCTAGGGACTAGCAAAAGATAGGCATGGGGGTATATGTTTGCACCTCAAAACACGCCTTTAATAATGCCTTCTTATGCTATTTCATAGCATTAACTATGTATATTATAATCCTATAGCCACATTTGTAAAAAACGGTTGCATGCATGCATTTAATCATGAGAGGAGGAGAAATGAATAAATGGCTTCGTAATTCACATTTTATCTCAAGTGCCTCCTTGCAAATTCCACCTTTTTATTTTTCCTCTTGATTTCTTCTTTTTTCTCATTCCCGCGCGCATCCGCCTTCTTCCCGCGCCCACATGCACTCCATGCTGCGATGCCATACCCTGCCAACACCTCTCCCTGCAGTTGCCACTCTCCAACGCCTCTCTCTGCTGCTGCCATGCCTCCCCGCCATGCTCTCCTCCTCTATAAAGCTGCAGCTCTTCCTCGCGACGAGAGAGGGGCAGTTGCTGAAAAATGCCACCCTGCAGTCCACCACCTTCCTCGCCCGTTCTCCCATCCCATACGCCGGCCCTCCGTCGAGGAGGCACCCGACGAGCAGGAGAACCCACTGTGGTGCTCACCACCACAGTGGGAACACCACCGCCCAGCTCTTCAACGAGCAGGTGGGCGTGGTGTTTTCTTTTCTCTTCGTTTTCATCTCCACGCCATTGCTGCCGCTTCAAGGTCCGAAGCTTGAAGCAGCAGCAGCAGGAGCTAAACCGCGGCAACAGCAGCAGCAGCAGCACCCCCCGCTCCTCCACGACCGTCCCCGCAGCTGCTCACCGCCTCCACGCGCGCCTGCAGGGCACTTCTCCGCTCCATCCTCTGCTCTGTCGCCTCTGCCATTGCACCCGCGACCGGCCGCCGCGCGCACTGCAGCGGCCGGTTACGGCCTCGCGCCGACCCCCGCCACCCTCCGCGACCACCGCAGAACCTCCTCCATGCTCGCTCCTCCGCGCCATCGCCCGCTCGTCGACTTCTCGCAGGCCTGCAGAACCCTACGCGAAGGCGCGCCCGCACCCGCCGTCTTCAGACGTCCGCCTCCGCCTTCAGACGACGCGGCGTCAGACGTCTGCCGCCGCGAGCAGACGCCTTAACTCGCTGCCATCATCTGCGCTCGCAATCTCTCCCGCCCGCTCTTTCTCTCTGATGGCGCTCTCTATCTCTCTCTCTCTCTCTCTCTCTCCTGCTCTCTCTCTCTCTCTCTCTCTTTTTCACTCACTCACAGACACACACTACACCAACACACACACATCTTCACCGACACACACACACACCCACACACACACTTACACTATACGTATAGTTATATATAGTAACATATATATACATACATATATATATATATACATACATATATCTATTATATATATATACTTATATACATAGTATATCTATATAGTTATGTATACATACATATATATATAATATATCTCTATATATATATATACACGTATATATATATCTATATACTTATACATATACTTATATATATATACATATATACTTATATACATATATATATATACATATCTATATACTTATATATATACACACATATATATATATATCTAGATACATATATACTTATATACATATATATATATATACATATGTATAGTAATATATATATATATATATCTATACATATATAACTATACATTTATATATATATATAGATATATTTACTTATATACATACATATGTACATATACTTTCATGTTATTTATTATACGCTATATCGCGGGGATATCTGCACCAGTTGCTGATATTCCCTGATACACGCGTACAAAAAAAGCGTGGTCCCATACATCATCCATCCTCCATCGACACTCCACGCGGCACATAGTCGTGTTGGTTGCGTCTCTCTAGACGTCAACTGACTCGACATAGTGCTACACTCCATCGTCACCTCCACCCCCACCCCTTTATATATATACTACATATAAATATATATCTATAGTTACTATATTTACTTTCTATCTGTTAGCTTCCTTCTTAGTAAAAAGATAAAAAAAGGTATAAAAGTGAAAAGATAATCTTTGATTTGCAGGTACCCCCGTCTTGCAAGTAGCAAGACGTGTTTTGAAACTCTGTTTTGGCTAAAAGCCAAGGACACAATTTTGAGGGTGTGCCTCAAGAACAAGGATTACCAGAAAAAAACCTAAATAAGAAAAATACCAAAAATAGAATAAACGAACGGAAGAGACGCGTTTTAAGGAAAACGTAGAAACTCGACTTGAACCCCACTTCCCTGAGTTCGACCCTGGGCCTAAAAGTGACAAGATAAAATCAATTAGGCCAGGTTAAAAATTTTGTAAAGAGATGGTTAGGTCTGAATTAGGTTAACCACTATACACATTTCAACGATAAAAATATCATATTAACAACCTATTTGGGCCGACCCATCACATGCGCGCATGCGGAGGCAGCGACAGCAGCGCAAGCGACAAGGGCACATGGAGTGCGCGCCAGCAGTGCGGTAGCAAGGGTGCGTGAGCGAAATCTTCAGTGACTTTTGCGATGGATCTTCAACGACGTTAATGACCATCACTAAATGTCCTGTATATGAATTTGATTCTTTCCTCCACTACAAAAGGACCCCTACCCCTCCTATTTTTCTTCATCTCTTCCTTTCTTCTCCTCACTACCTCCAAGGCTCTGAAGAGAGCTTGTCCCAAGCCTACAATGCTCCTCTTGAGTAGAAATCAAATATTTTCACACCTCTCATCCCCATCCGTGGAGCATCCTGCAGCCGTCCTCTCACCTCCCTTCAGGCAGAAGATCCTCCCCACGACAACTTCCCATCCCATCGTCCTTGCTCTACTGCCGTTCTCCTTAGCCCCTCTCCTCACCACCTTCATCCGGTCACCGACAGAGTGAGTCATCCTCGAAGTAACGGTCAAGGGGGATTCTTCTCTTCTTTATCTATCTTTACTGCTTTCTAGTGTAGTTTTTATGCTTTCCTTATTGTAACAAACATTTTTTTCAAAATATATTATGATTTCTCTCTCTCTTTCTTTTATATTTTGCAAGTAGATTAGCAAGATAAAATTTCATCGACCTGATCTCTTGCCTTGTTAAAAATACAAAAAAATTATAAAAGATAAAAAATGATAAAAACAAATAAAAAGCGAAACACAGATTTTTCAAACCAAACATTCACCTCCCTATGTTCGACCCAGGACTCACTTTTTGAGTTTCGGTTATAAATATTATCCGATCGATGGATTTTCTCGCGAATCAAACTATGACGATGGGTTTTCCAAACCCAAACCCTTTCCACGATGAGATCCGCCGTATCAGGTTAGAACCTGCACCCCTCTTTTGGGAACATGACTCAAGACTAATGTGCCAAGCCTACAAGTTTGTCCCGAGGAGGAGCCAAGGGCGTGAGGTGGAGATGGCTTCTCAGCCGTTGGATAAAGATCGAAAGGCTGGGAATGGATGATGCTGATGAAGAGGAAGTGTTGGGTAGACCGTTAGCTGGTGTTGGGTGGACTGTTGGCCGGTGTTGGGTGGCTGAGATGGCGTCATGTGGTGCCATCTCAACTGTCCATCTTCTTTCATTTACAGAGGATGCCATGGTGCTTGGATCGAGATGATTTCCTCATTGTCGGATTGCGATCGCCGCTCCAGATCCATCTGCACGGTCGAATTTTTTATCTATAACCCGTAAGGATGTCGCATTACCCTCTGGCCATTGATCTTCTTCATACTACATATAGTACTATAGGATTCTGATCTTGACAATTTTGGAGGCATTGGACTCCTATCGTTACCCTAATCAGATCCGTATGATCAGATTATCAATCCAAGGCCCCGAATTAAATCTCCTCTCCTAGCCATAAAAGGACGCAATTAACTTAACATATACGCAAACTACTCTAAATGCAGAATGATGCATGCTATGCAATATTTATAACATGGAATGCATATCTAAGCCTAGGAACATACATAAATAGGCATTTTCACCTAAATGGATGTGTCTACATCATACCCCCATGCCTATCTTTTGCTAGTCCCTAGCAAAATTAAACTATATACTATGTATAAAAATAGAAGCAGGGCTCAATCGCCTAACGCATTAGTTGTTTATTAACAAGAGGAAATTTCAACTAAGGGCCTAAACTACGAAGACTTGATAATGCCCAGGTGCCTACCAAAATGCAGACCACCCAAGTCCTCACCTTATTTGAAAACAAAAGATAGATTTTTTTTGCTTTCTCTTTTCTAATTTTTTGGACTTTTGGAGTTTGAGAGTTTAGGGATAACTTTTTACAGCTACTTGACCTGCCCAAGACTCAAAAATGACTCTAAGTGCTAAGCACTTGTGAAAGAGTGGTAGACTCACTAGGCAGCCGTTAAAATGGACTTTAGGTTTCTACGACCCTAGGTAACCTTAAGAGTTTCTGCCTAAAGGTTTAACTTTCCGATTGTTAGCTTTGTCCCTACCTTTTTTATTATTTTTTTATAGGGTCAACACAAGGGCGAACCCAGTGTATATCTCCTATGTTTATTCTACTTTCCCGCTTCTTCCATAAGTGTTTTGGGAATTATTTATGCATTTTTGTGAGCTAGGCTTAGGACAACTGGCTAATTGGCTATTACCCATGGTAACTTGCCAGCCATACTCTTGCGGTGAAGTGTGGTTTATTTTTCTATTTTCATTTTTTCTCCTTTTTCTATTTTTCTAAATATTTTTTTCTTTCTATTTTTGAGTATCATTTTTTTCCTTTTTCTAAGTAGGTGGCTTCCCTAATCTAAGATTTACCTCAAAGAAGTAAAATGAGTATGGTCATGTAGCTGGGCTCTGGACAACCAACCAATGGGTAGTTACCCACAACAACTTACTGGCCATACTATCCTAGAAAGTTTATTGGCTACCTAATTTCCATAAAAGCCATCGAAAAGTGAGTCAGTGCAAATAGTGTGTAGATGCTTTGACTTAAAGTCCCCTCAAATCAGAGGGCGAGTTGATAAGTCGTGTACTTATCACCCCAATTTATTGACCAAATTAGAATAAAATTCCTTGGAGAGGACTTGAGACCAAGTCCACATTTGAGTGGACACCTAGGCTGATTAAGCCCGAAGACCTGAAGAGTCTTAGTATTCAGGTCCTAAAGTATCGTTTCCTAAAGTTAATGACACCTAATGCCTAAGTTCTCTTCTCCTAATTCTAAATTTTTTTCTCAAATTTTAATATATATATATATATATATATTTTAAGAAAGTAAAAGAAATTCCACAGAGCTAATAAAATAATTTCAGGATTAAGTATCCACCCCCCAAGCCTAAATGATGCAATGTCCTCATTATAAAAATAAAGACATGAAAAGGACAGAACAAATAGAATATCGCCTGAATTTCGTGACAATTAGGTCAGCTCCGCAGAGGGAAAGGAGTATACACACGTGCTAAGGTTATTGCCTTTAGTTGGGCATAATATACAACCAAAGAAGAAATTAGGAATTCACAAGTGCAAGTCAGAATCAGAATAAAAATATTGATCCTAAAACCTGTCTATAGAAGATATCCACAGATGTGGACCAGATTATGGTGTAGACCCATGCCCCAGGGTCGTGTGGTTCTAAGGTTCTGGATGAAAATCACCTAGAATCGGAGATTGTTGTGTTTACAGGGTTGGGCCTGTGATTTGGTGGTGTGCAACCCAAGTATGAAATGTTGAACAATGGATAGATTTGATTTACTAGGTTCATATCTCCACTTAGGGTTTATCTCAGAAAGATAGTTAATTGTTATGTATTTAGGTTGCACGGCAAAGACATCGTAAGAGTCCTGATAGAAGGTTGTTGGTTTTAGATCAATAGGAACCCTTAGATCCAACATTATACTTCCCTCAAAATTAGCCTCCCAGATTTTTATTTCTAAATTTCTATCCCACAAAATCAGGGTTTCCAGGACCTTCGGATCATTGTACACCCCATTTGAGATATCCAAGTCAAATAATAGTGGCTGAATCAAGATTGTCTTGGGTACAATGATCTTAAGAATATCATCATTCAATTCTTTGGGGTATGATTGCATAATGGGGCTGTTGATTGAATCATCCATGAATTCAGGATCAAAATCCTCCATGTCAACCCCAGTAGGATCAAGTTCCTCAATGATCGGGCTATCAAACAGTTCATCAGATTCCTCAAGCCCATTTTTCTCACTAAAACCATTTTCTTTGAGCACAAGTGTGACCTCCTTTATAGATTCTTCACGCTCACAATCAAAGAATTCTTGATCCTCATTTATATATGTCTCAAAATCATATGTTGTTCCTTGGTCTATAGAGACATATTTTTCCTCGCTCCCTGGCACAAGGATCTTGGGTGAGAAAATCGATTTATCCTTAATGGGTTGCTTTAGACAAACCTGGTCATCCCTGGCTTCATAAAAAATGTCTCCCCCGACAGGTGCCTGAGCAGGTTCTGACATTGGCTCTAATGAAGGGGGTTCATCCTGGGAATCATCCCAAGATTGGACTAAGGCAACCATAAATCTCATCCTCAATCATGACAACTTCACAAGTAAAAGCTCACCCGGGCCCTTATCCTTAACATCTTGGAGCCAATCCAATAAAGAACTATTAAGTTCATCAATCATTTTGATCATAGTCTCCAATGCTTCAGTGCATGGTGTAAGCTGAGCTTCTAAAGATTGTATGGTGTTTCTCAAGTTAGCCAACACCCTATCTTAGACTTGGTTCACCTGAACCAACTGGTTCGGTAAAAGGTTGGGTGTGTTTGGGTTAAAACTAGGGTAATCAAGAAATTGAGGTCCTCCCTAATAATAAATCATTTCAGGTTGTCAAAGAATGGTGGTGACCAATGTTCAGCATAATCCTAGGGAGAGTAAGAGTTATAATCATCATATCCTTCTTGATTGTAGATTGGGTTAGGTTGATTATCAAAGGGTGGTGATCTATAATCATTGTAGGCGTGAGAAGGATAATAATCATAGTCTTGTTGTCCAAGGTTAAGCCTTAGACACTAAGGTTCGGATTCATACCCCCAATCAAAGTTATCCCGACTAGTGGATGGATAATCATAGGTATAATCGGTATAGTAATCATCTTGAGGATAAGTAGACGTAGGAGGGTAGGATTGGAAATGTGTGTAGGATGTGGAAGCATACATGGTGAAGTAGGAGGGAAAACAGAACAGAGAAAGGTTCCTTGCAATACAATCAACCAAACTTGTCCTTAGGTGGGTAGCCTAAAGACCTACAGACTCGCAGGACCTATCTTGTGATGACAGAAACAATTTGGCCTACTTCTATCCGGTCAATCCAACCAGTTAGAGGGAGGGGTTGGAGAGAAGGTTCTTCCCACAACTTTCACCTCAAGTACCTTTGATGCCCCCCAACCGTGATTGTTTGATGCTACTATCCTAGATAGACATTAGATGGATCGGTAGAAGCAGATTAATCAAAAAAAATCTCAGTTGGAGTCTCGAAGAGTGAATCAATCCTTAAGGCCAACGTCTACTCAGTTTTAATTAGGCTTGGGATGATTGTGCTCTTGGAATGTGATGGCCCTTTAGATGGGTTGTGCCCTTACTGATCAATTAAAATGTGTGTGTGCACAACCGGGGTTTGCAAATAAGGTTATTGGATGATGTGTCTTTTAGGGTTTAACCTTGTTTAGTAGCTTTTAAGGTTTATTCTTAGGTGTATTAAATCAAGTTCAGAAGAACACTCCAAGTTTTTCAAGCACTGGTGATAATATATTCCTTTAAAAATTAGAAATAATGTGGACTGTCTGGTTCAGCCCTAAAAATCAACCCTAAGTGATAAGCTACTTGATGGATCAGTTTTATTTTGAGTGGTGTGGCCCAAACATAGATTAAGGCACACAATGTCTTAGCCTAATTAGATTTCTACTCTCTTATGTGTATGTTGAGTTAAGGTGTACTAGATCCATAGGTCAGATCTTGGTTAAGGGGTAGAATCAAAGTGATTGTGCACCTTAGGATGAGAGTTGTGGGTGTTAAGTATGTAACTTTCAATTTAATCCCACAAGAAGAGAAGAGTAATTTTTTTTGTACTTTTAGTTTATACGGATGGGTGAGGTGAGGTGAAGTGACAATCAAACAATCAAGATCTAACCTAGGGTTTATGCAAGCTCCTAAGTTGATTTGAGTTTGAGTTATTAAGTGATGGAATGGAATCTAGGGTGGGAGTAGTGGGGATAACTTACATAACCTTCTAATTGCACTTTATTTCGATCTATTTTGCTTTGGCTCACCTTGGAAGGGTACCTGTAATCACAAAAAGAAGGGAGCAAAGTGAGCTAAAAAGTTAAGTAAGGCGGAAAAACACAGAAAAACTAAACAACGTTGCCTCCCCGACAATAGTGCCAAAATGGTGAACGTGATTTCGTATGCTAAAAATTTGAGTTGGAAAACTCATTATCGTAGTGCGTAGAAATCCACTACCAGATAAAACTCATGACCAAAACTCAAAAGGGAGTCCTAGGTCAAACACAAAGAGGCGAACATTTGGTTTTGAGAAATTCGTGCTTCGATTTTATTTCTTTTTTTTGTTTTTATCTTTTGTAATTTTTTTTGTGTTTTTATGAGGCAAGAGATCAAGTTGAAATAATTCTTATCTAATCTACTTGCAGAGAGAGAGAGAGAAACAATCACATGTACTTTCAAAACAAGTGTTCGCTACAACTACAGATAGGAAAGCGAAAAACTATACTAGAAAGCGAAAAGATAGTGGTGAGAAGAATCCCCCTTGAAGGTCGCTTGGAGGATGACTCGCTTTGACGGTGCCTGGATGAAGGTGGTGAGGAGTGGAATGAACAAGGACGACATCAGAGGAAGGAGGGCAGGATGGGATGGCATCACGGCGAGGATCTACTTCCTAAAGTGATGAGAGGACGGCCACGGGATGCTCCACGAATGGAGATGAGAGGCAGGAAATGTTTGGTTTTCTACTCTAGAGGAACATCCCGGGCTTGGGACAAGCTCTCTCTAGAGCCTTGGAGGTGGTGAGGGAAGGAAAGGAAGAGATGATGGGGGATGGAGGGGTATGGGTCATTTTATAGTGGAGGATGAAGGGCTTGGTCACACATGGGTAGTTAGTGACGTCCTTTAAGGTCGCTAAAGATCCACCCATCTGTCGTTGAAGATCTGTGCCAACTCATGCTTGCTTGTAGCTATGCTCGCATGCCCATCATACGATCGTGTCGCACGCACTGGTGCTTGCACTACGTGTGCGTTGCGGTGTAGGTGCGCGGGCTGGTGCACGTGCGTTTGCGCGCTTGCGCTAGCAGGTGTGCCCTTGTCGCTCTGCGTGCGTCCAATTAGAGGATTAGGGGGGCTGATGATATTGTCATCATCAGCCATAAGTAGCTTTAATTAGTTGGAATTAATTAATAACTACTCCTACATAACTGCCAGAGTCATAATTCATTGCATATCTTTTCTGAAAAAGTGCATTAAATCAGGATTAAATCTGCAGTTTTAACATAAGATCATGAATGCAGAATAACCAAGGGGTTGACTAGGGGTGAATTAAAGGTCATATGTCCATTAATGACTAATAAGAGGGTCCGTGCAGACAAAAATGGGTTTTCACGCACTTCAAGAGTCAAAATAACGCCCGAAATCCTAATTGTAGACCCACTTAATTAACAGAGGTTTTGTCTAAGATAAAATTAATCTAAACCTTCTGAAAATCATATAAAACTATTATAAAAGGTTTGGTATCCTTGATTTTACCATTGGAACCCATTTTGACCGAAAATAGAGTCTCAGATAGGAAGTTGCCCTAATTTAAGTTTCTACATAAATTGCCTAGTCAAAATTGGTTAAAACCAAAATTTGACTTCTCCATCAAATTCCTTGGATTCAAATTAGGTTTGTATCAAAATTTGGGCCCAATCAGAGATCATCTTGACCTAGTTTGCATTTTGGTCTAGTCTGACTATTTTTTTCTCAAATACCACCTTAGCTTTCGAAATCTATTACATTTAGCCCCCTATGTTTGTCATCACCTTCACCAAGAGGCTCCTGCCACCATTTTCGTGTGAACCCATCAAGCACCAACCTTCCATCTGGGATTTCTCCCTAATTTCACGCCTAAACCCTTACAAAATTGGAAGGGAGACTCCTCAAGAGATTCCATTCAATCTAAACACAATCTTGATGTCCGAATCTTGCCCTAGAGTTCATGTAAACTCTTAGAAATTGCCAAGTGCTCCTCCCCTAATTTTCAAGCTTTCAAGCTTGTTTCCAAGCTTGGAAGCTCGTCTAATGCCCTATAAAAAGTCCTTGATTGCAAACCTCACCTCCTTAGCTTGGTTTTGGCTAGGTTCTACCCTTCTTCCCTCCTCCCTGGCCAAACTCTCCACAAGCTCCAGTGAGCCTCTCTGTCCACCTTCTTCGCCTGCCACCACAGACCATAGTCGGTCGATTCCTCTTCCTCAAGCACGTCCGCACTTTGCAATACCAGTAGGCATCCTCTTCCTCCATCTTCCTTGCCTTTCTCCCCTAACGAGGATCCTTCTTTCTCCTACGTTGGCCATACCACAACCGAAGCCTTCCTCACCTTTCGTCTAATTAGGTTAGGTTAGTTAGGTTCCCCTCTCCCTCTACTTCCTTTCCCTCTCCTTTATCACTCAATTCGACCGCCGATATGCCCTCCACACCGCCATTGTCTCCACGTCTGGCCGCACCTCCAGTGAGTCCTCCACAAGCCACCAAACAACTCACCAACACCTCCATAACCTCCGCCTCACCTCTACAAATCAAACCCCCATCCTTATTACAACTTTCAATAACTCACGCGACCCACCAAACTCGCCCATCTCCATGCTCCTCCTCCGACCTCCACAGACCCTCACACTCCACCAAACTCCATGAAACACCCACCACCACCTTTGCCATCCTTCAGCAAAGCTAAAGAGCATTTTAACTAGGGATTTTGAGCCTGTATGCTTGTTTCAGGTACTCCTCGGTGCTCTACCATTGTTGCCATCATCTCCGCCCTCGTTCATCACGCTCCGGCCACGAAAGCTCCAGAATCCACCTCTAGGCCTCGCGGAACTCTTCCAGATACCTCTCCAGGCCTTCAATTGGAAGCCTCACCCATGAATTCAACCTCAATTGGAGAAGCCCCTGCTACGGTTGTGCACAAGGAAAAGGGTAGTGGCTTTAGTGCCACATTGGGCACGGAAGAATGCCAGCATGCCCATATATTATATTTGCGAATTGAGCTTACCACCCAAGACACTGAGGGGTCGGGTCCCTCCTCACACCTACCTGCACACCTCAGCTACCCGTAGACTCGGTAGCCCTGGTCCCCTATGCTCATGATCCGATAACCCTATCTAGGATCTAATTAGACCTGGGGTTTGAGAGAGAAGAAGAGGAGGAAATTGTGAGAGAGTGGGGGAGGGTTTTGCTCTCTGTACTTGTGCCCTGTGCAACACTTAGTTGCTGAGGGAATTGGTTCCCTGTGCTGAAGAAGAAGAAGAAGAGAAGGGGAAGAAGGTTTAAGGAGGAAGAAAAGGCTTAAAAGCCTTATGCTTGTGATGTGGCTTACAGTTTAAGCTGCCTGACTTGGGAAACTGTTGTCTGAGGCACTGTAGCATTCAAGCTACTGTTCATTTATTTGATTTAATTTTGATCTGATATGCATGTTTGATTAGGGCTAATAATTGGTGATTCAAATCACCATTATTTTGTCTTCACTTTTTTTTATCATTGTGAACTATTGAAATACTCAGGCTTAAGATTGAATATCAATTTGAGTAGATTATTATTCATTGAATATCTATTTGATTGCTCAATTAATTGTGCTCACTGATTCTGAATACGATTAATGTTGTGAATTCCACATTTACTCCTTGTATTCAACCTCGAACTCCATTGTAGACTCTGAGTTTATGAATTTTATCTGTTGTTTGAACTATTTAGGAGCTTGCTATGATGACGAAACATTAAACTCCTATTTGGCCCTATTAATAGGGGCATTGTGGCTCCTTTGGGAACGTGCCTCAAGACCAATGCACCAAGCCCTCAAGTTTGTCCCAAGGAGGAGCCAAAGGCATGCGGTGGAGACAGCTTCTCAACCATTGGATCAAGATCCAACGGCTGGGAATGGATGATGAGGATGAAGAGGAAGCGTTGGGTAGACTGCTGGCCGGTGTTGGGCAGCCTAGATGGGGCCACATGGTGCCATCTTGGTCATCTATCTTCTTTCGCTTGTAAAGGATGCCACGGTGCTCAGATCGAGATGATTTTTGAATTGCCAGATTGCGATCGTCGCTCCGGATCCATCCGTATGATCAGATTTTTCATTTGAAGCTCGTAA